>CM024698.1:22292714-22750554 GCA_014182845.1 Corymbia calophylla | reverse complement strand
AACACATATTCGACATGGCACATTAAATTCCACCTCCTGCTCATCTATATAAGTAGAACTTATCGATGAGTTCTACAAACAACATAGAATTGATCAATTCACATTCTCTTGTCAGAGATTAGCAATACAGTTAAGGGTCGATCTTGTTTTCTCTTTTCTAGAAGTTTAAGCAGAAATATAATCATGGGAACCCATTTGCTCATTGTCGGCCTCACTAGGCAGATTCTTCGAGGATCTCTATTCACTGAAAAGCAGGCAGTTCCAATGGCCATCGGTGTGCCCAAGGGCTATTTTGCAGTTTATGTTGGAGAAACCCAGACACGGAGATATGTAGTTCCAATCTCTCATTTAACTCAGCCTTCATTTCAAGACTTGCTGACTCAAGCTGAAGAAGAGTTCGGGTTCGATCATCAGATGGGTGGCCTTAGGATTCCTTGCGAAGAAGAAGTTTTCCTCGATCTGACATCTCACATGAACAGATTATGAGATATGCAACAAGACAGATTAGGGAACAAATTAGGTTCACTTTTGTAAATAGAAGTGACTCGTCTGGTGTAAAATTTTTGCTTGCCCTTCAATAGAGGGAAGAGGAAATGCAGAGATGTACAGTATAATGTTGATGATAATTTAAGAGGAGCAGCATCGGTTTCGAGTATATTCCACCATATTTTACAGTGTCGTTTAGATCTGAAGCAAAAATCAAGTAGACGTGTATTCTTTGATGAAAGACAAAGATACAATCTAGACATGAAACTCCTACATCATAGCAAAAGAACAAATGGTTTACAATGGGGGTCTGCATTTGTTACACTATTAATGGAGTAATCTTGCTGGAGGAAGGAGAAAAATGGTGCCTACTCTGTGGGAGATTTTCCTACTGCAAAAGATGACGTGATTCAAGCTTTTCACATATCATAAAATCCAATAATCTGTTGCCTTCTGGCCTCTGGGGATGCTCATGGGCAGCAAACATTGACAAATCTTTTGTCTATGTTCCATGCCATACTAACTTATGCAGTTACCATGAACAAGAAAAAAATGTTTTTCTTACGTAAAACAATTGGTACTCCATTGTAAGCTGAGATGTCATCAATCTGGCATGTTTGTTTCCTTCTGAATCTGCCAGACGAAATTCTTCTGTTTGTTCAACTGAAGAGAGTGAATGATCTAGAGACACAGATCTAGAGTGGGGAGATTACTTAAATTAGGATATTAGGCACTTTCTTCGCCATCAAGATATAACTTTTCGGTTTCTTCAAATTTTTCATGAGCCAAGGGTGACACTTACCCAAATCATTCCTCTTGTCCTGGCTATCCAGTCATATTCTTAAGTTTAAGTATTGTCTCCTTATAGTTGGGCAGAATTCTGCCGTAACGGATTCAGGGGCAACAGAAATTTTCTCGATGATCACATGATAGTTTAACTTGCTCTGCAGCCAGCTCCATTGTAGGCCAATGTGAAGATGCTTATGCACTTAAAAGAGCATGAATGCCAAAACATTGATACAAATAGAGTATATACCACGAAAACAAAAGAAAAAACGGATGTCATAGTTATACCAAGCTGCTTGAGTGGTTTTTGAGTTTTAAGTGGTAGTTAAAGTTCATTTATAAAATGTTTCAATCACAGATATGACTAACTAATGTCCAATTGATTTTGGCTTCTTCAACCGGTAAGTCATTGATTTCGGAAGCACTGGCCACTGACCCAGCAACCACAGCTCTTTGAAGAGCTAATCCTGAAAACTTCCAAATACTCCTTCCTCTGCTTCAGAGATGATTCACCAGAAATTGGCATTGCAAGTGACCTTTTCCAGCCTTCTCATCTTCCTTGTCGTCCCCGACACCGGTTTCTTCTGCTGGCTGTGGTAGGGCATAGGGTGTACTCTCATACAAAATGAAAGTCCCGATCAATATCAAAGTTCCTGATGATGAGTTGCAAGACAGGACCATGTGAACCTTCAGGTGAATATGTCTCTTGAACAAACCAGAGAACAAATGCCTCACACCACATTGGGATAAGAAGAAAAATTGTTCCTATGTGTTTCTAATCTTTGTATTTAGTACAGGAGATAGGGGCACCAAACTAGGCAGACAATTTTAAAAATGGGCCAGCTGGCTGTGTCACGTTGAATTTGGGAGAGTTGTTATTCCTCCTAATACAGAGGGTTTTTAAGAGTCCTCCCCAACTAAAATATAGGCTGTTCACATCAACCACGATCTCGTCAGATTTCAGTAGGACCTGCGAGGAATCCTGTCTTCAGGAGAAGTGGGGCATGATGTTTGCTCCAATAATTTGCTCTAGAGTTTCATGAGGTTTGGAAGACATTAACATGTGAACTCCCAATAGTCCTCGTCTCTCCTTTGGCCCTATATTCTGAAACCTTCTATCACTCATTCAGCTTAGCAGATAAACACACTTGCCATCCACTCACCCTATATATCCATTACCTAGCCATTGCTTCTGCACCCAAATCAGAATTCACATTTCTTCCTATTTCCATCCAGCGAGTGGCATAGCATCTTCCTCAAGTCTTTCCTCTTGAAAAAAAATTTCAGACACGTGATCATGGGGATCAGGTTGCCAGGAAAAAAGGTGCGGCGGTCTCTATCTGGTGGCAGAGAAGTAGGTTCAGCACCCTTAGACGTTCCAAAGGGGCATTTTCCAGTTTATGTAGGAGAAAACCAGAAGAAGAGACTCGTCATTCCTCTGTCTTACTTATCTTGGCGCTCGTTCCAGGACCTGCTGAGTCAAGCTGAGGAGGAGTTTGGCTTTGATCATCCAATGGGAGGCCTCACGATTCCATGCAATGAAGAAGTTTTCCTCAGCCTCATAGATGGATGATCAATCCTAACTAGAGAACTCCTACATAGATTAGTCAACACACTTGACCCAATTTTGTAAACAAATTTTACAAGCGGTGTTGATCTTTTTCCTCTTGTTTTAGGGAGTCCCGGTTTAAGGAGACAGACAGATGTACAGTTGAAGGTGTAATTTGGATCAATAACATTGATTCTCATGAATATGTGGATATCCGGTTTTCCTAGTTATTGATTCATCCTTCTGGCAATGACTTTATGCTGGAAGCAAAGAAATTCAATCTAAGGATATATACCTCATTTCCAATTGATCTTCAGTGTGATCATTTTCAGGTCCTACTACTACCTCGTGATATTAAGCCACTGCTAAGCGATGATCATATTAAGGTGACCCTACTGCTCATGTGGCCCCATTGGCAAATGTCTCAAACATATTAAGTCGGTACAAGTGTTACACCATTGTTTCCACCAGATTTTAACAAAAGGCTCTCATACCACCACTCTCTCCAGGAAATTATCAGGACCTCTATTAAATGTTCTGGAGTGATGCATTATGTCTTCAGTTTCCTCCCTGAAATGGACATCATCTTCAACAGCTGGAAAACAATACCATGTGACCTCTCATGTGCTTATGTTTCTTACCCGGGCCATGCATGTTAGATGACCGTTCCTCCACGTAACAATAAATTCCACCTCCTGCTCATCTATAAAAGAAGAACTTATCAATGAGTTTTACAAGCAACATAGAACTGAACAATTCAAATTTTTTTATGAGCCAAGGGTGACAATTACCCAAATCATGCCATTTGTCCTGGCTATCCGGCCATATTCTTGGGCCTAATTATTGTCTACTCATAGTTGGACAGAATTCTGTTATTACAAATTCCAGGGCGACGGAAGATTTCTTGACGATCATGTGATACTTTAACTTGCTCTGCATCCAGCTTCGTGTTAGGCCAATGTGGAGCTGCTTCTGCATTTAAAAGAGGACGAGCTCTATAGAGTAACAGACAAATGCCAAAACATTGATACAAATGGAGTAAATACCACAAAAACAAAGAAACAGATGGCATAGTTATACCAAGCTGCTTTACTGGTCATTGAGTTTTAAGTGTTAATTAAAGTTGATTTATAAAATGTTTCAATCTCAGATATAACCAACCAATGAGCGCAACCTTCAGGTTTATGTCCAGTTGATTTTGGTTTCTTCAACAAATAAAGTCATTGACTTCAGACGTGCTGTCCGCTATGCGCTGGCCACTAACCAAGCTATCAAAGCTTTGTGTAGAATTAATTTGGAAAACTTCTAAATATTCCTACCTCTGCTTCAGGGATGATTCACCATAAATTGCAAGTGACCTTTTCCACCCTTCTTGTCTTTATGGTGGTCCCTTAGACCGGTTTTTATGCCGGATGTGGCAGGGCATATGGTGCACTCTAACAAAAAATGAAAGTCTCACTCAATATCAAAGTTCCTGATGAGGAGTTGGATAACAGGACCGTGTGAACCTTCAGGTGAATATGTCTCTTCAACAAACCAGAAAAAAATGCCTCACACAAAATTGGGGTAAAAAAAAATTAGTTCCTACCTACACGTGTTTCTAATCTTTGTATGTAGTACAGGAGATAGGGGCACCAAATTAGGCAGACAAACTTTGCCCTACACCACGCATGACGGTGTTCTCTGTAACAGTGAGCAAAAACATAGTCAGAAATCTTAGAGATGTTCCGGACCCATGTATCAGTTGGTCTCACATTTACATCAAGATCGATTACTCGACCTGCATCATCGAAACTTTAACTGGTTTTCCATTGGCTTGTGAAGAGAAAGGACACTACTTACCTCAACCACTAGACACCACACAGATTTTCAACCTCTTTTATTTCTTGATCAGTCAGAAAACCCAACCATGTGATTTCCTCTATCATGCCCTCCCTAGACCCCAGCACTTAGTCTCAGCCATCTATTAAATTTCGAGAGTATTTTGTTCTCAAACCCTTCCATATATGCCCTTTACCAGAAGAGTATCATCTAGAAGCAGAAAACATTTTGCCTTCCAACCCTTTCCGTCACACAGGCAGAAATTTTTTTTTTCATTTTCCTAGTCCTTGGACAAAATCATGGGCATTATCGACCCTTTTTCGACCAGCAAAGAAAATTTTTTAGCCAAACCGTTATGGTGGCGAAAAAAGCTGCTTCAGCTCCTCTAAATGTGCCCAAAAGTTTTTTCACGGTCTACGTTGGAGAAACTCAGAAGCGTTTCGTGGTGCTAATATCCTATTTAAGCCATCCTTCATTCCAAGGTTTGCTAAGCAGATCCGAAGAAGAATATAGCTTTGACTATACCATTTGGGATAATTTTACCCCGAACCTTTTTTTATGCCACCAAAACCTCAAACTATGCCCCCTTGGGAGAATTTTATCTTGAACTTTTTTATGCCATCAAAAACCCCAAACTATGTTACTTGGAACAATTTTACTAGAAAAAAAAAAATTTGTTCTATCAAAACCCCAAACTATGCCACTTTGGACAATTTTACCCTAAATTTTTTTGTGCCACAAAAATCTTAAACTATGCCATTTTGGGTCACATTTACCCCAAACTCTTTATCTAAATGGCATTTTCGTCTTTTTACTTTTTTTCCTTTTTTTCTCCTTTCTTCCCCCTCTGTCATGGCCAGCAGAGGGAAGTCGGTGAGGGCCACCCTCGCCGGATCTAGCAAGGACAACCTCACCCGACGCGGGAGGACCGCCCTAGCCGAACGCTGCCATTGGCGAGGGTGGCCCTCGCCACCATGGCAAAGGGAAGAGGAAGAGAAAAAAGAATAAAGTAAAAAGACGAAAATGCCCTTCAGTTAAAAAGTTTGGAGTAAATGTGTCTCAAATGGCATAGTTTGAGATTTTTTGTGGTATAAAAAAATTTCAAGGTAAAATTATCCCGAGTAGCATAGTTTTAGGTTTTTGGTGGCAAAAAAAGTTTAGGATAAAATTGTCACAAATAAGTATAGTTTGGGATTTTTGATGACACGAAAAAAAAGTTTAGAATCCTTACCAAAAAAATTTAGAATAAAATTATCCCAAATGGCATAATTTGAAGTTTTTTATGGCATTTTCCCTTGTTATTTGACTAGAGGGTTAACGATTTATTGCGAAGAGGAGGTGGTCATCAGTATCACTTATTACTTGACATGGTCATAAAAAACGAACATCCCGAAACGATTCCTGGTGACAATTTTTGTAACTTTGCCCCGGCGGCTTAACGCTTTTGTTGGCTAGCTAGGGCGCGAATGATAACATTGCTCTGTAAATCATTTCGGGAATGTAAATAGATTTTTCTATTTCTATTTTCGGATGAGTTTCTAAGCAAAAAAATGCGTTTGATAACGACAAAAAATTTCTGTTCTTGGAATAGAAATTCGTTTGATAATAAAAAAAATGTAACTTTTCTAAGTGGCGGTGATAAGAGGAGGAGCGGCCATCGGCGGTGGAGGGCGGCAGACGGCGACCGGCAACCGGGGACCCGGTGACCGGCGGCCCGGCGACCGGCGACCGGCGACCCGGCGGGCGGAGGACGGCGGCGGCGGGCGGCGCGCGCCGAACGCCGGACGCCGGCCGCCGGTCCCCGGGTCCCGGTCCCCCCGCCGGGTCGCCGATCGCCGGCCGCCGCCGGGTCGCTGGCCGGACGGCGGTCGCCGGCCGCTGCCGCCGGACGCTGGTCGCCGGGTCGCCGTGGTGGGCCGCCGGAATGGGCCGGACGCCGGACGCTGGACACGGGACGCCGGTCGCTGTCATGGTCGTCGGGTCGCCGCCGGGTCGCCGGACGCCGGGTTCGGCCGGACTCAGACGCCGAACGCCGACGCCGATCGACGGCCGCCGGACGTCGGACGCCGGTCGCCGGCAGCGGCCGGTCGCCGGCAGCTGGGCGTTTGCCGCCGGCAATGGGCGCGGCCGGCGGGGGCGTCCGACGGCGGCGGTAGGCGGAGGGTGGTGGTGGTGGTGGTGAGTGAGGCGGACTAAAAAAAAACTTCTTCGGATGAGAAATAAAAAGAGAGAAACAATTTCTCGATTGCGAGAAATAGAAAAGTAAAAAAATTTTGTTTCTAATTTCTTCAAACCTATTTCTGGAATAGAAATTTGTTCCGAAAATAGAAATGAAAATTTTTTACCAAACGGATTTCTATTCCGTAAATAGGTCTAGAATAAAAATCTATTCCAAAAACAATAAATAGAATGGTTACTACGCATGCGCATTTTTAAATATCCGACTTGACTTTGACAAACCAGAGATCCTATCAAGGTGAAAAGCTAAGACTGAAATGTACAGTTTTCTTCTTATTGATCACTTGTCTTTGTAAGTAACTTATCATCATGACCTCATGACTGAATGATCAAATTTCATCCGACATTAGAATGCCATCGAACAATGTGGCTTCTTCTATTGAACCTTAAACTCCTCGAGGAATTGAAAGGCTGAACGAGAATATCACGAATTGTATACACTACCAGAACAACCATGCAAAAATGGGAAAAAAAAAATCAATCAGCATCCTGTTTCTTGTCAGCAGTGATGTTTAAATGTTCTAGGAGGATCACATCATCCATCTAACCACTCAATATCATAATTTTCATTTTTTTTCACCATTATCTTGGTAACATTTTGTGCCTATTGTAGCCGGGTAATTCTGAAAGAGGGAGCAAGTAAGAGTCTCTCCTTCATCATAGGCCAAATGGCTGTGCAAACACAAAATGTACATGACCAAATCGTTAAACCCGATAGTAAGGTTACCTATGTCCGACAAAGTTCATAGAGTGTCGACGCAAGCAGTCACTTCTTGCATCATTCCCCGCAGACCTAGAACCTGGAACAGAACAAGAAATCACACACCCATCTGCTCACAACAGTTTTACTTTTCTTGTCCCCGAGCATCCAACCAAAACTCATCTTTCCTTGTTATAATTAGGGGTGATACAAAAGCCTGCCCGCTGTGGCGTACATTGTAGCGAGCTTTGTCGGCAAGGTACCAACAACGTATGAGGCATCCTGCCACGCCCGAGCCCATCATTTTTATATTTTATTTAAACTTTATTCATTTCACGAAAAATGGGGAAAATTCCAATTAAGGGCGCGATATGCCGCCGTTTTTCAAAAAAAAGTGGACGTGGTTTGAATAAAGGCAAAGTGCCCAACCTTGTTTCAGCTTAAGGGCCTAAGTTTGCCCGGCGAAAACTGATTTTCCGGTGACCGGAACAAGGACATTTTTGTCATTTCTCACTTTTTTTTTTTCGTTTTTCTTTTTTTCAACTTCTTCATCATCGCCAGTGGCCGGCCGGCCACTGGTGACACCCACAGAGGGCTGACCCTCGCCCGATCCGGCAAGGGCCACCCTCGCCGGCCTCAGGCCAGGGACGGGCGAGGCCGTCTCTCTCCCTGAAGAGGCCGCCTCGCAGCCATCCGCGAGGTCGGCCCTCGCCAACCGCGGACGAGGGCGAGGCGGCCCTCGTCGGCCGCGGACGAGGGCGAGGAGCCCCTCGTCGGCCGCGGGCGAGGGCGACCTCGGCCGCCGCGGACGAGGTCGCCCTCGTCCGCAGCCGGGGCGAGGGCCGACCTCGCGGATGGCCGCGAGGCGGCCTCCTCGTGGCGAGAGACGGCCTCGCCCGTCCTCGCCTTAGGCCGGCGAGGGTGGCTCCTGCCGGACGGCGAGGGCGACCCTCGCCCAGCCCCTCTGTGGGCGCGGTGGCCGGCCGCCACCGGCGATGATGAAGGAGATGAAATAAGGAAAAACGAAAAAAAAAAAAAAAAAAAAAAAGTGGGAAATGACAAAATGTCCTTGTTCCGGTCACCGGAAAATCATTTTCGCCGGCCGGTGAGCTTAGGCCCTTAACTGAAACAAGATTGGGCACTTTAGACCCTTATTTGAAACCATGTCCACTTTGGACCCTTTTTTGAGAAAATGAGGGTATATCAGGCCCTTAATTGGAATTTTCCCCGAAAAATGTGATGTTTTTGGAAAATATTTTTTAGGAAGGTAATTTTTTAGAAAATTAACAAAATGGCCCAAAAAAGAATTACAAATGGCCACTGTTTTTTAAACAAGTGAAAAGGAAGCCCGGCATAAAATGGGTTATTACTCCTAATACAAATGGTTTTTAAAAGTCCTCTCCAACTGACCAAGGCGGCTCACATCAACCACAATCTCTTCAGATTTCAGTAGGACCTGCGAGGAATCCTGTCTTCATGAGACGTGGGGCATGATGTTTGCTGCAATAATGAGCTCTAGAGTTTCATGAGGTTTGGCAGACATTAGCATGTGAACTCCCAACAGCCCATGTGTCTCCTTTTGGCCATATATGCTGCAACCTCCTATCACTGATTCAGCTTAGCAGATAAGACTCAGCTCAGCCTATATATACATTACCAAGCCATTGCTTATGCACCCAAATCAGAATTCACATTTCTTCCTATTTCCTCTCAGCGAGTGGCATAACATCTTCCTGAAGTCTTTCCTCTTGAAAAAAGTCTTCAGACGCATGATCATGGGGATCAGTTTACCAGGAAAAAGTTGCGGCGGTCTCTATCTGGTCACAGAGAAGCAGATTCTGCACCCTTAGACGTTCCAAAGGGGCATTTCCCAGTTTACGTAGGAGAAAACCAAAAGAAGAGATTCGTCATTCCTCTGTCATACTTATCTCGGCCTTCGTTCCAGGACCTGCTGAGTCAAGCTGAGGAGGAGTTTGGCTTCGATCATCCAATGGGAGGCCTCACGATTCCGTGCAATGAAGAAGTTTTCCTCAGCCTCATAGATGGATGATCAATCCTAACTAGAGAACTCATAGATAGATTAGTCGATACACGTGACACGATTTTGTAAACAAATTTTACAACCGGTTTGGATCTTTTTCCCTCTTGTTTAGGGAGTACCGGTTTAAGGAGATAGACAGATGTACATGAAGATGCAATATAGATCAATAACATTGATTCTCATGAATATGTGGATATCAAATTTTCCTAGTGATCGATTTGTCCTTCTGGCAATGACTTTGCGCTGGAAGCAAAGAAATTCAGTCTAAGGATATATGCCTCATTACCAACTGATTTTTGGTATGATCAGAGGTAGTGCTAGAAGCACAATTGTTTCCTCCTCTTGTTTTACGTGAATTGACGATGGTTTGAACAAAAGAAGTCTACAAGAGTTGCTTCTATATGCTACTGTCCAGAGTTGCAATACATTGTTTTTCTCACCACGACCTAATTAACAATTGGTGTATGAAAAGGATAGGAGACCAAAAGGTCAATTAGATCTTTTTGTAAATCAAGTGAATAAACTGAAGGACTAAAGAATAGATCGCAAAATAAAATCTGCATCTCCATCGAAATTTTTCCCTCTTGAAGTTTGCAGGGCTGTTAACTCTCATTTTTCCCACTCTTAGCTTCATACAAGCCAGGAACCTGCCGGCTGGATCTTGTAATTTTTCCATAAAATCAGCACATTACAAGTCTGCAACTCCAACGAACTTATGGGCAAATGATTTGCCTACCCTCTCAACTTTATGCTTTTTAAGGACTTAATCTCTGTAATTTCCAGTTTTTTCCCCAACATTTCAATTTTTTGTCTAATCCAGTACATGTTTTATTATAAACCATTGATTGATTCGGCAGCAAAGTACAGTAAATGTGCAACTAGGATGCAAAATGTGTCCAATGGACAGTATTTAGATTAGATCCAACTATTGCTACACAGTTAATACAAGACCTGTAATATCCAGGGTGTAATTTGCCACTTCACCGAACCTTATTTTCTTCATTAACAACTGCACCATGATATTAAACCCCAGCTAAACAGGGATCATTTTCAGATGACCCCACTACTCATGGCAACATTGGCTAATGTCTCAAACATGTTGGTCAGTAGTACGCCATCATTCCAACAAATTTTTACAAGAGGCTCTCATACCACCACTCTCTCCAGGAAATTACCTGGGCCATGCATGTTAGATGACTTTTCCAACACATATTCGACATGGCACATTAAACTCCACCTACTGCTCATCTATATAAGTAGAACTCATTGATGAGTTCTACAAACAACATAGAACTGATCAATTCACGTACGCTTATCAGAGAGATAGCAATACAGTCAAGGGCTAAAAGTTTATGCAGAGATATAATTATGGGAATCCGTTTGCCCATTGTCAGCCTCTTTAAGAAGATTCTTCAAGGATCTCTCATTGAAAAGCAGGCAGTTCCAATGGCCATGGGTGTCTCCAAGGGCTATTTTGCAATTTATGTTGGAGAAACCCAGAAGCAGAGTATGTAGTTCCAATCTCTCATTTAACTCAGCCTTAATTTCAAGACTGGCTAAGTAAGCTGAAGATGAGTTTGGGTTCGATCATCCGATGGGCAGCCTTAGGATTCCTTGCAAGGAAGAAGTTTTCTCAATCTGACATCTCACATGAACAGATCGTGAGATATACCAACAAGACGATTAGGGAACACATTAGGTTCACTTTTATAAATAGAAGTGACTCTTTGGTGTAAAATTTTTGCCAACCATTCAATATGGGGAAAAGTACGTAGAAATGTACATTGTAATGTCGATGATTATTTAACATGAGCATCATCAGTTTCTTTGAGTATGTTCCACCATATTTTACAGCGTCCTTTAGACCTAAGCAAAAATCAAGAAGACGTGTATCATGAGATGAATGACAAAAATAAAATTTAGAGACGAAACTCCAATATTATAGCAAAAGAACAAATGGTGCACCTACCATTTGTTACGCTATTGATGGAGTTATCTTGCAGGAGGAAGGAGAAAAATGGCGCCTACTCTGTGTGAGATTTTCTTACTGCAAAGGATGACGCGATCCAAGCTCTTCGCATATCATAAAATCCAATATTCCGTTGGCTTCTGGCCTCCGGGGATGCTCATGGACAGCAAATAGTGATGAATCTTTTGTCTATGTTCCATGCCATACTAACTCACGAAGTTAACGTAAACAGGAAAAAAAATGTTTTTCTTACATAAAAAGGTTGGTCCTATGGTGTAAGCTGAGATGTCATCAATCTGGCTTGTTTATGAATGAAAGCTGCCAGATGAAACTCTTCTGTTTTTTTAACTGAAGAGAGTGAATGATCTAGAGGCACAAATATAGATTGGGAAGATTAGTCGAGGAGATTAGGCACTTCTTCACCATCAAGATAGATTTTTGGTTTCTTCAGTTTTTTCATGAGCCAAGGGTGACCCTTACCCAAATCATTCCTTTTGTCCTGGCTATCCAATCATATTCTTAAGTTTGATTATTGTCTCCTCATAGTCGACAGAATTCTGTTGTAACAAATTCTGGGGCAACGGAAGATTTCTCGATGATCACATGATACTTTACTTTGCTCAACAGCCAGCTTCATTTTAGGCCAATGTGGAGCTGCTTCTGCAATTAAAAAGAGTACGACCTCTAAGGAACCTGTACATGCCAAAACATTGACACAAATAGGGTAAAGACCACAAAAACAAAGGAAAAACAGAAGACATAGTTATTCCAAGCTGCTTTACTGGTCATTGAGTTCTAAGTGTTGGTTAAAGTGGATTTAAAAATCTTTCAATCTCTGATTTGACCAACCAAGGAGCGCAGCCTCCAGGTTTATGTCCAATTGATTTTGGCTTCTTCAACAAATAAGTCATTGATTTCAGACGTGCTGGCCACTGACCCAGCAATCACAGCTCTTTGTAGAGCTAATTCTGAAAATTTCTAAATATTCCTCCCTCTGCTTCAGAGATGATTCACCATAAATTGCCAGTGACCCTTTGCACCCTTCTTGTCTTCCTGGTGGTCCCTTACACCGGTTTCTTGCACTGGATGTGGTAGGGCATAGGGTGCACTCTAACACATTATGAAAGTCTCGATCAATATCAAAGTTCCTGATGATGAGTTGGAAGACAGGATCATGTGAACCTTCAGGTGAATATGTCTCTTGAAAAACCAGAGAACAAATGCCTCACGCAAAATCCTATCTACATGTGTTTCTAATCTTTGTATGTGGTACAGGAGATAGGGGCACCAAATTAGGCAGACAAACTTTGCCATACACCACGCATCTCTTTGTTCTCTGTAATGGTTAGCAAAAACATGGTCAGAAATCTTAGAAATGTTCACATCAACCACAATCTCATCAGATTTCCATAGGACCTCTGAGGAATCCTGTCTGTCTTCTGGAGATGTGGGGCATGAGGTTTGCTCCAATAATGAGCTCTAGAGTTTCATGAGGTTTAGTAGACATTAACATGTGAACTCCCAACAGTCCTCTCTCCTTTTGGCCCTATATGCTGAAACCTCCTATCAAGCAGATAAACTCACTTGCCATCCACTCACCCTATATATACATTACCCAGCCATTGCTTCTGCACCCAAATCAGAATTCACATTTCTTCCTATTTTCTTCCAGCAAGTGGCATAGCATCTTCCTCAAGTCTTCCTTTTGCAAAAAGTTTTCAGACACATGATCATGGGGATCAATTTGCCAGGAAAAAAGTTGCGGCGGTCTCTATCTGTTCGCAGAGAAGCAGATTCTGTACCCTTAGATGTTCCAAAGGGGCATTTCCCAGTTTATGTGGGAGAAAACCAGAAGAAGAGATTTGTCGTTCCACTGTCATTCTTATCTCGGCCTTCGTTCCAGGACCTGCTGAGTCAAACAGAGGAGGAGTTTGGCTTCAATCATCAAATGGGAGGCCTCAGGATTCCGTGCAATGAAGAAGTTTTCCTCAGCCTCATGGATGGATGATCAATCCTGACTAGAGAATTCCTAGATAGATTAGTCAATACACTTTGACACAATTTTGTAAACAAATTTTACGACCATTGTGGATCTTTTTCCCTCTTGTTTAGGGAGTGCCGGTTTAAGGAGATAGGCAGATGTACAATTGAAGATGCAATATAGATCAATAACATTGATTCTTATGAATATGTGGATATCAAATTTTCCTAGTGATCGATTCTCCTTCTGGCAATGACTTTGTGCTGGAAGCAAAGAAATTCAGTCTAAAGATATATACCTCATTACCAATTGATCTTTCATGTGATCAGATTGTGCTAGAAGCACACTTGTTTCCTCATATCGTTTCATGTGAACTGACGTTGGTTCAAAGAAAAGAAGTCTACAAGAGTTGCTTCCATTTTCTACCGTCCAGAGTTACAATACATTGGTTTTTTCACCACAACCCAATTAAGAATTGGTGTTTGACAATTGAAGACCAAAAGGTCAATTAGATCTTTTTGTAAATCAAGTGAATATCTGAAGGGCTAAAGAACACATTGCAAAATGAAATCTGCATCTTTATCGAAATTTTTCCTCATGAAGTTTACAAGGCTGTTAACTCTCATATTTCTTACTCTTAACTTCATATAAGGCAGGAACCTGCGGGCTAAATCTTGTAACTTTTCCATAAAATCAGCAGATTAAAAGTATGGCACCCAACAAACTTGTAGGTACCTGTTTCACCTACCGTTTCTACTTTTCGCTTTTTAAGGCCTGGATCTCTGCAATTTCCAGTTTTTTCCCTGGCATTTTAATTTTTCATCTAATTTAGTTCATGTTTGCGTATAAACCCTTGATTGATTTAGAGGCGAAGTACAGCAAAATGTGCAACTAGGACGCAAATTGTGGCCAATGGATGGTATTTAGATGAGATCAACAATTGCTGTACAGTCAACACAAGACTTGTATTAGCCAGGGTGTAATATGCCACTTCACCGAACCTTATTTTCTTCATAAAACAACTATCCCAAGATATTAAACCATGGCAAAGCAAGGACCATTTTCAGGTGACCCTCATGTAGCAACATTGGCCAATGTCTCAAACATGTTGGTTAGTACAGGTGGCATGCCGTTGTTCCACCAAATTTTAACAAGAGGCTCTCATACCACCACTCTCTCCAGGGAACTATCAGGAAATCTTTTAAATGTTCTGAAGTGGGGCATCGTGTCTTCAGTTTCATTCCTGAAATCAACATCATTAGTTCATTAGTTGGAAAACAATAACATGTGAACTCTCAAGTGCTTATGTTTCTTACCTGGGCCACGCACGTTAGATGACTGTTCCTACACATATTCGACATGGCACATTAAATTCCACCTCCTGCTTATCTATATGCTCATCTATATAAGTAGAACTTATTGATGAGTTCTACAAACAACATAGAACTGATCAATTCGCACATTCTCTTGTCAGAGATAGCAATACAGTCAAGGGTCAATCTTGTTTTCTCTTCTCTAAAAGTTTATGCAGAACTATAATCATGGGAATCTGTTTGCCAGTTGTCGGCCTCGCTAAGCAGATTCTTCAAGGATCTCTATTCACTGAAAAGCAAGCAGTTCCAGTGGCATGGGTGTGCCCAAGGGCTATTTTGCAGTTTATGTTGGAGAAACCCAGAAGCGGAGATAGGCAGTTCCAATCTCTCATTTAACTCAGCCTTCATTTCAATAATTGCTTAGTCAAGCTGAAGAAGAGTTCCGGTTCGATCATCCAGTGGGTGTCCTTAGGATTCCTTGCGAAGAAAAAGTTTTCCTCGATCTGACATCTCACATGAACAGACCTTGAGATATACCAGCAAGACAGATTTGGAAAGCATTAGGTTCAGTTTAGTAAATATTACTGACTCCTTTGTTGTAATATTTTTGCCCATCCTTCAACACAGGGAAAAGAAAAATGCAGAAATGTACAGTATGACGCTGATGATTATTTAAGACGAGCAGACAGTTCCTTTAAGTGTGTTCTACCTATTTTACAGCATCTTTTAGATCCGAATTGCTTCATCTGTTTTTAATAAATCAAGAAGATAGCACTTGTATTGTGCAAAGAATGACAAAGATACAATACAGACATGAAACTCCTATCTTATAGCAGAAGAACCAATGGTTCACAATGGGGGTCTGCATTTGTTACACTATTGATGGAGTTTTCTTGCAGGAGGAATGAGAGAAATGGTGCCTCTGAGATTTCCCTACTGCAAAAGATGATGCAATTCAAGCTCTTCCCATATCATTAAATCCGACAATCCGTTGGCTTCTGGCCTCCAGTGATGCCTATGGACAGCAAATATGGACAGGAAATAGTGATGAATCTTTTGTCCATGTTCCATGGCATACTAACTTATGCATTTATTGAAAATGGGAAAAAAAAAAACGTTTTTTCTTCCATAAAAAAGTCGGTCCCCTGGTGTAAGCTGAGATGTCATCAATCTGGCTTGTTTGTTTCTTCCTGAGAAAAGTTGGCTGATGAAACTCCTCTGTTTGTTTAACTGAATCTGTTTGTTTAACTGAAGAGGGTGAATGATCTAGAGGTGCAATTCTATCTTGGGAAGATTAGTTAAGTACGAGATTAGGCATTTTCTTCGCCATCAAGAAATAGATTAATGCTTTGTTCAGCTTTTTTCATGAGCCAAGGATGACACTTACCCAAATCATGCTTTTTGTCCTGGCTAGCCCGACATATTGTTGTGTTCAATTATTGTTTCATCATAGTTGGGCAGAATTCTGTCGTAACAAATTCTGGTGCAACTGAAGATTTCTCAAGAATCACATGATACTTCTATTTAACTCTGCAAATAAGTCATTGATTTCGGAGGCACAAGCGATCACATCACTAAGTAGAGCTAATTCCAAAAAGTTAAAAATATTCCTCTCTCTGCTTCAGAGATGATTCACCATAAATTGCAAGTGACCTTCCACTCTTCTTGTCTTTCTGGTGGTTCCTTATACAGGTTTCTTATGCCGGACTTTAACGAAAAAATAAATGTTCCAATCAATATCATAGTTCCTAATGATGAGTTGGAAGACAGGACCATGTGAACCTTTAGGTGAACATGTCTCTTGACCAAACTAGAGAAGAAATGCCTCATACACCACTCATTCTAACATTCTTATATTTTATATATAGATTGCATTTTTATTTTCAAAGTCATAGCAAGCCCTGAAGATCTTTCAGCAAGGAAAACATTTTAGTTCTTCATCAAAGAATTTGCCATCTCCTTCATTTTCTCCAGGGAAAATATGGCCATTCACTAGCCAAGAATTGTGCATGCGAAGCAGATTATTCACTGGTCTCTTCTTTTTGGCAGAGAAGTAGTCTCGGTCCCAAAAGGCTACCTTGCAGTCTATGTTGGAGAGAGAAAGAAGAAGAGACACGTAGTGCCAGTATCGTTCTTGAATCATCTTTTGTTTCCAGACTTTCTCAGCGAGGCAGAGGAAGAATTTGGCTTTGATCATCCTATGGGCAGTCTCACAATCCCTTGCACAGAAGACACATTCATTGCCCTCACTTCACGGTTGAGTCAGTCGTAAGAGGAGATAAACAAGCCAAAAACAATTTTGTGTAATATGAGATGCTAATCCCATATACAGTCCTTTGATGTATTTCTGTAGCGACCTTATACTAAATGTACCCATTCAAAAGAGAACAATAAAAAATTTGCTCTGTTAGTCATCTGAACTACAAAATTGAGAAGTCATTCAATTCCCATATGCTAAGCAAATTAATTCAAGAGTTATTGGATAACATGTCAGTCTGCAATCAGTATTCAGTAGATGCAGCCCATATAAATGCAAATCAAACATCGCGCCAGCTAAAACTTAAGAATTTTTACTTTTGGACTATGGACGGTGCTGATATCTATAATTCTATCTTCTGATAAAAGAAATTTCAGTATTTTAGTTTAAATGTCATATATACAAACAAATTATAAATAGAAAATCCTAATGTGGTAGTAAAAAGTCCATCGAAGCAGTTGAATTTTACTCCAGCCCTCTTAAACTTTTTGATTCATTAGAATGCTGAATAATCTTTTCGGGTCTTATGGAGCAGATTCGTTGACATTGATTCAGTAGGTAACCAAAATGCCAGCCAACATGACTATTGCCCTTGACTTACATTGCAGGCCTCCTACCAACAGCCTTACAGGGTATGCAATGGGAATAGCATACAGTAGTGAATGTCTATCTAATCTTTGTATGTAGTTCAGGAGATAGGGGCACCAACTTAAGCAGACAAACTATGCCCTACATCATGAATGTCTGTGTTCTCTGCAATATTGAGCAAAAATAATGTTAGAAATCTTAAGAGTTGTTCTTGACCCATGTATCAGTTGGCCACACATCTGCATCAAGATCGATTACTCAACCTGCACCATCAAATCTTTAGGTGGTATTCCATTGGCTCGTGAAGAGAAAGTACACTATGTACCTCAACCACTATACACCACACAGATTTTCAGCCTCTTGTATTTCTTGAAAAGTCAGAAAGACATAAGCATGTGATTTCCTCAATATCATGCCCTCCCTGGACCCCAGCACTTAATGTCGGCCATCTTTTAAATTTCGAGAGCATTCTGTTCTCAAACCCCTATACACAGAAGAAAATTTCATCAAGAAGCAGAAAACCTTTTTGCTTTCACCACCTTTTCGCAAGCAGATACTTTTTCCTTTTTCGTAGTCCCTGCGCAAAATCATGGGTATCATCCGATTGCCTGGTTCTCTAACAGCAAGGAAGTTTTTAAGTCAAACTGTTATGGTGGCCAAAAAAAAAAAAAAAAAAAAAAAGAACGCTTCAACTCCTCTGAATGTGCTGAAAGGTTTCCTCACGGTCTACGTTGGAGAAACTCAGTAAGTATATCGTGGCCCAATACCCTATTTAAGCCATCCTTCCTTCCAGGGTTTGCTAAGCAGATCTGAAGAAGAATACGGCTTTGATTTTCCAACAATAGGGCTAACGATCCCTTGCGGAGAGGTAACGTTCAGTATCTGTTGGAAATATGGTTGAAGATCTCGAGACCGATTCTGATTGTAATTGATTTAGTCAATCGCTAATTAGTACAGTAAATAGGAAAATAGCAATGCATATATTTTATTTTCCTTTTTTATTTTTTCACCCTTACCTTATAAATTCATCGATGTACTTGTAAACTTGATATACAAGAAAAACCATTCCCTCTCTTTCTTCCAATTGCTCTTCCGTCATGGTATCGAGCGGCGTTCCGAAATAGCTTCGCAAATCCTCGAATTGCCTTCGTTTTTTTTTTTTTTCTCGATCTTGTCCTTCGCAAGTCTTCATCCTGCAAAACAAGTCAGTAAATCGTTTAGGAATTCTGAGATCTAATCATGGAAGAAAGTGGGAATAACCAACCAGCAGGCGTTTCACCCGAAGAGCAACAGCCCTCTGTTCAGGCTTCTGCTTCGGGCCAGATCCCAGGCCCAACTATTCCGTGGGCCTCAACAGTCCCACCAATCCAGTGGTACCCAATGCAGGGCCCGTGGATGATCGGGCGGGACAACCTTGGGCTCCGTATGCATCTTCGAGATCAGCCCAACTACGGAGAGGCGACCCGAATGATGATCCGGCCAGGCACGAATCCGGTTACTGCACCCGGATCCACACCGGTCGTGAACGAATCCCTACCCAGTCCTCCTCCAACCCGGATTCACGCCGCAATTCTTTCCGGTCGCGGCGGCGGCCGCCCGAGCTAGGAGATCCGCTCTACACCTCGCCCGGCGGATGGGCGGAAATTCGGCTAATCCCAACATCTTACAGGATCCGACAATTACGCCTCTTGGGCGCGAGATCTCCGGCGAGCTCTTGTCACGAAGGACAAAGAGGGCTTCGTTGATGGCACAGTGCCGATCCCGACGGACGAGCGACTGCAAAGACATTGGCGACGGTGCAACCAACTGGTTCGCACCTGGATTGGGAACCGTCTATCAGGAAGTCGCAGCTCGGCCTTCCTCCGACGGAGGATTCGAAAATATTCTGGGATAATATACGAGAGATGTATGGAAAGTTAGATCGAGCACGTTTGTTTACACTAACACAAAGCTTATCAGATCTGAAACAGGGTAATCTCTCGGTCACCGCATGCTACAATCGGCTCTCAGCCTTGTGGAATGAAATTGAAGCAGCCGAGGAAAAATTGGAGGGACCGGAAGCAACCCTTCGACAATACCGTGCTATAAAGGAAAGAGAGAAGGCCACGAGATTTTTGCTTACCCTCAATGAGACCTACTCGACGTTCCGGTCTCAGATTTTGGCGATGGACCCCTAACCACCGCTCGGGAGAATTTTTCAACTTGCTGTACAAGAAGAAAATCAGCGGGTAGCCACGGCGAAACAAGCTCGAACCGGTGAAGGAATGAGCCTTGCAACGTTTCCCTCTGTTTTCGACTCAACAGATACGGTGGCTGGAGCTGGTGGAGGCGTCGGAGCTACTGGAGCCGTGGAAGGGAAGAAGATCGTGGCTGCGGTGAGAAGAAGAAACAAAGACAACCCTAGGTCTTCAAGAATGGATGGTGGGATCAAAGGGGGCGGATCGGACGGCCTGGAATAAAAACTCGGATCCGACGGCCGAAGGAAAAGCGCCGGATCGGACGGCCCGGATCAAATCGCGAGAGAGATGGATGGCCGGGATCCACGCCGATCCGACGGCCCACGGACGCCCAATTTTTCAGCCGAATCGGACGGCCATCATCGTGCCACGTCAGCACCGATTTATAGGGCATCATACGGCCCACGAAATGCCACGTCAGCAGGGAAGGTTAGTGGACAAAATTTCAAAAATAAAAATAAATATTGCGAATATTGCAAACGTCCACACCATACAATTGATACATGCTGGAAATTGCATGGGAGACCAAATGATAAAAAAGGCGGGAATCCACGTTTATCAAGTTTCTGCACAGAAAATGGGTGGAACACCTAATCAGATGATCACCAAAGAACAATATGAAAATGTTGTTCAAGTACTGAGTCAGCTCAAGAGTGGTGATGAAGGTGCAGCAGGATTCTCAGGTACCATTTTATATGAAAAGAATTCACCTTCAGTTGATGCATGGATTATCGATACAGGTGCTAGTGACCACATAATATGTGATGATTATTTATTCTCTCATGTTCATAAAAACACACAATTCCCTGTTACGGTACGTCTTCCTAATGGGAATATTACTCAAGTTACCAAAATTGGTACCGTACACCTTAGTCAGAACTTTATCCTCAAAAATGTCCTGTATATTCCAGATTTTGAGTTTAATCTCCTGTCTGTCTCAAGAGTATGTATGGACAATTCCTGCCATGCCATATTCAATTCCAAAAGTTGTGTCTTTCAGGACCATTCGACTGGGAAAGTGATGGGCTTGGGTAATGAGGCACAAGGACTTTATTTCTGGATCAATTCCCCGGGAGATTTAGAGTTATTAAATAAAAGCATTTCATGTAATGCAATTAATACGAATAAAGATCTCCTGTTCCATCAACGACTGGGCCACAGTGCACGGTTTCCATATTCAAAATGTCCAGTTTGTCCTTTAGCTAAACAGTCTCGAACGCCATTTCCCATTAGCACATCTCGAGCAAAAAATCCTTTCTCCTTACTTCACATGGACATCTGGGGTCCTTATCATACCACACATCGAGATGGATCTCGTTTCTTCCTTACAATCGTTGATGATTATACTCGTGCCACTTGGCTATATCTTATGCAGTCAAAGAGCCAAACATTCACTCACATATCAAATTTTCTTTCCTTAATTAGGAATCAATTTGGAAAATCTGTACAAAGAATTCGTACAGATAATGGTCGTGAATTCTTCACTTCTGAGTGCACAAAATTGTTATCCACTCTTGGAATCCTCCATGAAAGTTCTTGCACTTACATTCCACAACAAAATGGAATTGTAGAGCGCAAGCATAGACATCTCTTAGAGGTAGCTCGGGCATTAAAATACCAAGCTTCGTTTCTCGAAGAATTTTGGGGAGATTGTGTGGTCACAGCAGCTTATTTGATTAATCGCATGCCAACTCGAATTCTTAATGGCAAATCTCCATTTGAGATGCTCTACAACAAACGGCCAGATAATGATCATCTTAGAGTATTTGGTTGTTTGTGTTATGCAACAAATGTGGGTCCTCGGGATAAAATGAGTCCCCGTGCAACCAAATGCGTTTTCATGGGATATCCTCCTCTTCAGAAGGGATATCGAGTTATGGAAATTTCTACAGGGAATTTTTTTACAAGCAGGGATGTCATATTTCATGAAGATGTATTTCCCTTCGAAGAGATGCTGTCCTCATCACAAGAAGCTTCACCAGCAAACAATCAGATTTTTTTATCTGATGAAAGTTTATCTATGGCACCAGGAGTTCTTGTCACATCAGGACCATCTTTGACATCAGGCCCCTTGATGTCAACACCAATGGAATCTTCATATCCCGAGGTAGAATCGCCTACTCTATCTGAAAATATTTCTTCTTCCCCTTCAATGGATACATTAGGGATTGATCCTGAACCATCAGTAGTTCCTGATATACAACCTCGACGTTCTGGACGACAGACTCATCCACCTACGTGGACATATGATTATATATGTTCTGCTGCAAGTTCCTCAGGTACTCAATATCCTATTTCTTCATACGTTTCCTTTAGCAAATTGTCGCCTCAACACATGTGTTGAATTAGTCGCATATCAGAAGAACATGAGCCATCTTCGTTCGCTGAGGCAGTAAAAGATCCCAGGTGGAGACATGCAATGGAGACAGAACTTAATGCACTCACAGCAAATCATACTTGGGATATTGTTCCACTACCCCCATATCGCAAACCGATCGGATGCAAATGGGTATACAAGATCAAGTTTAAGGCAGATGGTTCCATTGAGCGCTATAAGGCCCGATTAGTGGCTAAAGGATTTACCCAAAAAGAAGGCTTTGATTATCATGAGACATTTTCTCTAGTAGCAAAGGAAGTCACTGTACGTTCCTTCTTATCTGTCGCTGCTATACAAAATTGGTCTTTGCATCAAATGGATGTGAACAATGCATTTCTCCATGGTGATCTGGATGAAGAAATTTATATGGACCTACCTCAAGGACTTCGCGGATGGGGGAGTATCGGGTATGTCGTCTTCGTAAGTCCTTATATGGATTAAAGCAAGCATCAAGACAATGGTATGCTAAGTTCACCACTGCATTGGTCAATGCAGGTTTTCAACATTCAAAGCATGATTATGCTTTGTTCACACGAACCACGGGGAGTTCATCGATTTATTTGTTGATATATGTCGATGATATATCGGTTATGGGAAATAATGATTCTCGAGATAGCAAGATTCAAAGAATACCTACATTTCAATTTTCACATCAAGGATTTGGGACCTCCAAAATATTTTCTTGGTATTGAGATTGCTCGATCTGATAAAGGAATCTCCCTTAGTCAAAGGAAATTTATCTTGGAAATCATTTCCGAAGCAGGTTTATCAGGTTGCAAACCGTCAGTAATCCCAATTGAACAGAACGTCAAATTGACGACACATGAGTATGATGTAAATTCCTCTTCACCTAGCAAGGATGCATTACTTAGAGATCCGTCAGGATATCAGCGACTTGTTGGAAAGTTGATATATCTTACCATGACAAGACCTGACATAAGTTATGCGGTGCAAATACTCGGCCGGTTCATGCACATGCCTAAACGAGTCACATATGGATGCAGCCTTGAAAGTTGTGAAGTATCTGAAGGGATGTCCAGGACTCGGTATATTTCTGTCCCGTGACTGCGATATGAAGATGACAGCATTTTGTGATACAGATTATGCTACTTGCCCAATGACTAGAAGATCGATTCATCGGGTTCTCGTATAAAATTGGGAAAATCATTGATTTCTTGGAAGACAAAGAAGCAATCCACCGTATCATTGTCATCACCTGAATCGAATATCGAGCCATGGCGAAAACTGCGAAATTGTGTGGATACGAGGATTGCTCTCAGACCTCGGGATACAGGTCAATGGACCAAGTGAATTGTTCTATGACAATGATGCTGCACTAAAGTTGGCAGCAAACCCAGTTTTTCATGAAAGAACAAAGCACATAGAAGTTGATTGTCATTTCACTAGAGACAAAATCAAAGAAGGAGTCTTGGTGACAAAAGGAATCGGAACAGTGGAACAACCTGCAGACATTTTTACTAAGCCATTATGCCAGAGACAGCACAAGTATCTACTGAGCAAGCTAGGTGTCCTCGACATATATAGGCCACCAGCTTGAGGGGGAGTGTTGGAAATATGGTTGAAGATCTCGAGACCGATTCTGATTGTAATTGATTTAGTCAATCGCTAATTAGTACAGTAAATAGGAAAATAGCGATGCATATATTTTATTTTCCTTTTTTATTTTTTCACCCTTACATTATAAATTCATCGATGTACTTGTAAACTTGATATACAAGAAAAACCATTCCCTCTCTTTCTTCCAATTGCTCTTCTGTCAGTATCACTTCTTGCTTTGCATGGTCAAAGAAAATGAACATTCTGAAATGATTCCTGATGACAAATTTTTTAGCTTTGCCTCTGGTGGCTTAACGCCTCTGTTTGTTACTCATCTTGCTTAGCTTTGACGATCTTAACTAGGAGATCCGATCAGGGGAAAGCTAAGACCGAGAGTATTTTACTTTCACTTGGCATGGCATGACCAAAATGTAAGTTTTCTTCTGATTGATTATTTGTCTTTGTCAGTAATCTATCATCATGAACTCCTGGTCAAATGATCAAATTTTAGCGGACATACGAAGGCCATCAAAAATTCATCTTCTCCTGTCGAACCTTAAACTCCTCAAGGATTCGGGAGGCTGAACGAGAATACCACTAATTGTATGTACCCAAACAATCATGCAAAAATCGAAGCACAAAAAAAATATTAAGAAGAAGGATAGTGTTTTTTGGGCATAAGTACACTAGGAGTGCCATAACTTTCGTACGGCGCTCACTTTGGTACCAAAACTTTTTTTTCGCTCACTTAAGTGCCACAAGTTTTAAAAAACGTTCACTTGAGTGCCAATTCTGACGTGGCCGCCGGAAAAGGCGACGTGGCGCTAGGTGAACAATATTTTTAATATATTTTAATATATTTATTAATTTTTCTGATTTTTATTTTTATTTTATTTTTTAAGGCCAGTGAGGGTCACCGGTGGCTCTCGCCGACCCTAAAAAAAAAAAAAAAAAAAAAGCAAAAAAAAACAAAATCGAAAAAATTTTACAAAGAGTAAAAACGGCGTCGTTTTCCCTGAAAAGTCCACGTCCACGTCGGCGTCGAAATTTATTTTAAAAAAAAAAAAAGAAAAATCATTAAAAAATTCCACGTATGCATTTTGGCACTTAATCGAACGATTTTTGGCCGGAAGTGGCACTTAACCGAACGATTTCACTCCGATGTGGCACTCAAGTGAGCAAAAAAAAAGTTTTGGCACCAAAGTGAGCGCCGTACGAAAGTTATGGCACTCCTAGTGTCCTAACCCCTGTTTTTTGTTAGCATAGACGGTATATATGTGCTGGGAGGATAACATCCTCGCCAACCAATACCTTGAATTTCATTAAACCTTTTTTAGAAAGTATCTTGATGACATTGTGTGCCACTAGTAGCCGGGTACCTTCGAAAGAGGAAGCATATGAATGTTTGTCTTTCGTTGTAGGCCAAATAGTTGTGCAAATATAAAATGAACATGACCAAACCGTTAAAACCTGCTAATGACATTACCTGTGTCCAACCAAAGTTCATGGAGTGTTGTCGCAATCAGTCGCTTCTTGCATTATTCCCCACAGACCAAGAACCTCAAATCGATCAAGAAATTGCATGCCCATCTGCTCAAAACGGGTTTACTTTCATTGTCCCCGAGCATCCAACCAAAACTCATATTCTCGTACACTTCATGAGTTCCTAGAACCATCCTTAAAAATTTAACTAACTTGTGCAAGTTCTTGATCCCCAAAAGAGAGTCAGTACCACTCAATAGTCTGATATCTAAGTTTGCTCGAAATGGGTTTGCTTTATATGCACGAAAGACCTTCTCTTTCATGCAGTTCAATGGTGTTCTTTTAGATTCATATGCTCTATGCAGCACTTTGACGGTTTCCACGGACGATGAGGGAGTTATTTTCGGTAAACAGATGCATGCCCTCGTGACGAGGTTAGGTTGGTCGTCCATTGTTTTTGTTAGTGGTGCTTTGATTGATTTGTATGCAAAATCATCATTGATTGATTATGCGCAACAGCTGTTTCATGAAATTCCTATAACGTAGACTGTTTGTGCCCATGCTCTATTGTCTGGTTATGTTGATGCGAAGATGTGGTCAGAGGGGCTCAAAAAGACTAGAAACATGCCTCTCTTGGATTTAAGTCATCATCATTTCACATTGTCAGCGATTTTGAGGGCATCCACCAGACTGTCTGCAGTTGAGTTGGGTAGGCGGGTTCATGGCCACCTCATTCACACAGTTTCCGATTCTGAGAATGATTTGTTTTTGTAGAGCTCAATGATCGAAATTTATGGTAAATGCGGCTTAATAGAGAAGGCCTGTCAAATATTTGCTCTGGCTAGAATTGGGGGAGAGGGAAAGAATGACCTTGTCAAGTATTTGCTTTGGCTAAAATTCCCATTTGGAATTTTCCCTGAATCGAAAGACTAGAGATGGTCAAAGGGAACTGTCGAAGAATTGTGATTCTAATCTCAATTTTTGGAAGATGCTTGAAAATGATTTGCATACTGATGTTGTGGCTAATTGTCCCATTAAGGTGCTTTGCATTACAATTGCCAATGAGAGGAAAAAGGGTGGTAAAAAGGAGCATATACTAGCCTCAGCGCCACTTTTTAGAAGCCTATAAGCTATTACAAACTCGGAGCTGCTTGTATGGTAGTTAGGACTATTGTTGCACTTTTGGGCATGTTATAAATTAAGCCTTTAGCACCTCATATATCGGTTTAGTTGCACAGATGACTGCATGTATATTCTGGATCATCATAATTACAGATGTATTATCAGTCTACTACCCTTGGGGATAAGTAATTATAAACGTGCAATACTTATGGTTTATGACTTATTGCTTGTGGTAAGAACTACACAAGAAACAACTACTATTCTCAAGTGCTGTGCAGAACTATTTCATAAGACCCCGAAAGAGATGCAGCACGCATCGCCCATTCTTTCTGACCATTATTATGATGTAGCGGTTTGAAAGCCAATATGGACTTCTAGCAGGAGAACAACCTCAAACCCACTCTTATTTGTGAATGTACTAGACTGTTAATATCATGAACCATAGACCACTCAAAGCCATTATCTCTGTTGCAGGTTGATTCTGTCAAATTGAAATGTCATGCTGTCAAACTGCTACGAGAAGTATAAGATTTTGGGGGACCACTGCCGACTATTTTAAAAAGTAAAAGCTTAAGCTGTTAGATGACGGCGTGGTTTATTATTTATATATTCTAACACTCCCCCTCACGCTTAGTCTGGTCTTTTGGCTAGTACTAAGCGTGAAATTTAATTGGAGAAATAAATGAGGCCTAGTAAGATTTGAACTCGGGGACCTCTAGCTACGATCGAGATAGATCTCTAAGGGGGAAACCCAAATCCGAGCCCATCAATATATCCAATTGGACCCACTATAATTCAAAAGCTTAAGCTAGTGAATTATGGGCCAACTAGAATATATTAACTACTCCACACCACATCAATTATCCGATATAGGACTACTTCTCTAACATAACTCACACAAGTATCATAACAATCTCCCCCTCACATGTGAACTCCAGTGTTAAGTCTACTCTCCCTTAAATCAGATATCCTTCTAGTCCAACATCATCCTTACGGGCCCGCATTATTACATCACAATACCCATTTATCCGGAAACCATAATCATCGGCTCTGATACCAGGTAAGATTTTGTGGGACTATTGCCGACTGCTCTAAAAGCTTAAGCTATTAGATGACGGCGTAATTTATTATTTATATATTTTAAAGCATTGTGGTCATAGGTGCTAAGCCATCTATATCACAAGCACAATTACAACGATATTAATGTTGATAAATTGACCATAGTAACTAGTTATCATCCTTTGTACACTGACAAATTAACATCAAAGTTGGAGAACATTGAAACTCAGTGATAGATATAGAGTTCTGGTGTCTTATTAATACTGAGCATTTTGTTTTCAAAATCAATTATAAACTTTGTATGTTAGTAGACTGTAGATGCGGTGGTCTTACTATAAAATGTCGATTAGAAGAATCTATGTGCAAGTATCATCCCAAAACTATCATAGATGAAAAGAAAATATCTATTTCTGCAATATTGAATACTGTTTTTTGCCAGTGAAAGTATAATAAAATTAAGCATAGTTACTTTTTGCAGAAGTCCATGATTCCCCATTGCTCCATGCCTGCTACTCTGCCAATGAATCATAATATTTCCCAAATTATCATGGCTCACTTATGATTCCTTTTTCTTTATAAAATAAGGGGGAAAAGGAATATATTATGGTGATCTTTGCATCAGTTACTAGGCTTTAGTGATCATTATTTTTTTTCCAAGGAAGACAAATTATCAAGCGGAAGACAGTCACGAACATCATTTATCACATGCCACCTACTGTCTTTTTGGTCAATCCTTTTGTTGTATGTGGTCCTCTTGCTTCTCCAACTTGAATATTTTGGGCTCGACAACTCTGCTGATGATGGAGGTTTGCTTTTGGAATTCTAACATACCTGTAAGGGCACCACCAATGGGAGATACAACAGTTTGTCTGCAGTTGTAACCCACCAAATCTGTTTAAGTCTAAGGTATCTTCTGGTTTGAGGTCTTTACGCTTGAATTAGGTCGATCTTAGCTTGCAGAGCAAGCTTTGAGAAAGTTGTGTGTATTGTTGCCTCATTTTGATTCATTATCATTCAGTTTGAAAAATGTCCAGCAGATAGCTTGTGAATGGTTCTCATCCTCCAACTGCTAAAATAAAAGAAGGCACTGCCTTTGCATCGCTATATCTCATGAATTTGATGCGGCTAATTCTATGCCCATTCTCTCTTTCTTTTCCACATGATTAGAATATGGTACTTTTTTAATATGATTCTTTTCTAATCATGTGGAGAGCAGGAAAGGCCGTTTAAGATTATTTTGACACATTTAGAACCTAAACAGGCCTGGACCAATGCTGATATCACTCATACAACAAGTGAGTTTCCATCCTAAACTAATTCCTAATCCGCAATCAAAAATTGCAAGTTGCATAGCATTATCAATAGCCAGCTGCTTTTTATTGTTTTTGCGAATATCATGAGGGAAAAGATGTTCCAAAACTGTAGATTTGAAATGATTGAGATGTTGACAATATTGGCTCTGTACTTTCTTAGGTGCAACTTTGAGTTAAAAAGGCTAAAACGAATTAGCGAAATCAAACTGAGTTCATATTCAAGTCACTCTTGCCTTTGGCATGACACTGCTGGTCTTTTGTTTCTAGTACAGTTGAAGGTAGAATGTTAATCACTTAGAATAACCACTTCTCCAAGCACACTAGGTATTATGTGTGCAGAATGCATTCTCTTGAAAACTAGAAGTATGGATGGAACTATGAGATTGTTGTATGCTTGTATCAGAGCCAACAATTCCTCAATCTGACATCTCATATGAACATATTGTGAGATATATTAACAAGACAGAGTAGGGAACAAATTAGGTTAGTTTTGTAGACAGAAGTCACTCATTTGGTGTTAAATTTTTGCCTACACCTTCAATTTGTGGAAAAAAAATGTAGAATTTACACTATAGTGTCAGCGGTTATTCAAGGTGAGCAGCACCAGTTTCTTTAAGTATGTTCTGCCATATTTTATGGCATCTTTTAGATCTGAATTGCTTCATCCATTTTTAATCAATCAAAAAGATGACACGTTATTACTGATGAATGACATAGATACAGTTTAGACATGAAACTCCTATCTTATAGCAGAAGAACAAATTGTTCACATTGGGGGTCCACATTCGCTACAGTATGATGGGGTTATTTTCTAGGAGGAAGGAGAAAAACAGAACCTACTCTGAGAGTTTCCTACAGCAATAAGATGATGCGACTTAAGCTCTTCGCATGTCATAATATCCAGCAACCTATTGGATTCCAGCTTCCAGCTTCCGGTGATACTTATAGACAGCAATAGTGTGTCCATGTTCCATCACATTCTAACTTATGTGATTAAATAAGAGAGAAATTCTCTTACGTAAAAAGGTTGCTCATTCGCTGTAAGCAGTGATGTAATCAATCTGGCTTATTTTTTTCTCCTGAAGAAATTGCTCTGTTTGTTTAACTGAAGAGGGTGAATGATCTAGAGGTACAGATCTAGATTGGGAAGATTAAATAAGTCTGGGAGATTAGGAACTTTCTTTGCCATCAAGAAATAGAAAATTGCTTTCTTCAGCTTTTTTTCCTTTCTTCCCGTTATATTATTCAGCTTAATTATTGTCTTCAAACAGTTGGGCAGAACTCTGTTGTGATAAATTCTGGTGCAACGGAATACTTATTGATAATCACATGATACTTCAAGTAACCTGCACCGATTTAATCTTCAGCTTACTCTGCAGCCAGCTTCATGTTAGGCCAATGCGGAGCTGCTCTGCATTTAAAAGAGGACAACCTTATTGATACAAATTAGAGTAAATGCCAGCGAAAAAAATGGTATGGTAATAAAATACCCAGCTGCTTTACCAGTCCTGGAGTTTTAGGTAGTAGTTAAAGTTATTTTCTAAAATGTTTCAATCTCAGATATGACCAACTGATGAGCACGACCTATGGGTTTTTGTCCTATTAATTTTGGCTTTCAACAAATAAGCCATTAATCCTAAAAACTTCAAAATTTGCTCCCTCTGCTTTAGAGATGATTTACCATAAATTGCAAGTGACTCGTGACCCTTTCTTTTCTTGTTTGGTATCCACCATTCTTGTCTTTCTGGTGGTCCCTTACTTGGGTTTCTTATGCCGGATGTGGTAGGGCATAGGGTGCACTCTAACAAAGAGCAAAAGTCTCAATCAATATCAAAGTTCCTGATGATGAGTTGGAAGACAGGACCATGTGAACCTTCAGGTGACTATGTCTCTTTGATCAAACCAGAGAACAAATGCCTCACACACCACTCATTCTAACATTTCCGAATCTTATATATAGGATGCATTTCCTCTTTTACAGCCATACCAAGCCCTCCAGATCTCAGCTGGCAAAATATTTTCTTTCTTCATCAAAGAATTTGCCTTCTCCTTCAATTTCTCCAGGGAACATATGGCCTTTCACTTGTCAAGTATTATGCATGCAAAGCAGATTTTCCGCCGATCTCTTCTCATTGGCAAAGAAGCGGGATCAGTCCCAAAAGGCCACTTTGCAGTCTATGTTGGAGAGAGACAGCAGAAGAGATACGTGGTGCCCATATCTTTCTTGAATCAGCCTTTGTTTCAGGACTTGCTCAGTAAGGCCGAGGAAGAATTTGGCTTCAATCATCCTATGGGCGGTCTCACAATTCCTTGCACAGAAGACACATTCATTGCCCTCAATTCACAGTTGAGACAGTCGTAAGAGGAGATAGACAAGCCAAAAACAATTTTGTATATTATGAGCCAATTCATGTACAGTCCTGTACCATTCAAAAGAGATCAAGGGAAAATTTGCTCTTCCAATCATCTGAACTGCAGAATTGAGATGTCATTCAATTCCCATTGGCTAAGCAACTTAAATCAAAAGTTATTGGGTAACATCTTAGTCTGTCTGCAATCAATATTCAGCAGATGCAGCCCACATAAATGTTTGATTTGCATCGCAATAGCTAAAACTTAGGGATTTTACTTTTGGACTATGGACAGTGCTGATGTCTATAATCCTATCTTCTGATAGAAGAGATTACAGTATTTTAGTTTGAAAGTCGTATTAACAAAAAAATTCTAGACAGAAAATCCTTATGTGATGGTAAAAGTTCCATCAAGGTAGCTGGTTTTTATTCTCACCCTCGTGAACTTGTTGATTCACTCGGATGTTGAATAAATTTTATGGTCTTATGGAGCAGATTCAGTGACATTCATTCAGGAGGTCATGATACTAAAATGGCAGCCAACATGACAATATGCCCCTGACTTACATTGCAGGCCTCTTACGGATGGTCTTCAAGGGTATGCAATGGGAGTAGCACTATCTTCTCAATAGAAACACTACTGAAAATATTGTCATCCAGGAAGTATCGCCACTCCGTCAGAGCTGGATGATCCTCAGATTCTTAAGCATAGCATGAAACATTCACAGCGGTTCCCATATCTTTCAGTAGCCTTCTATCGAGGAGAGCCCACTTGCTAAAAACCAACATGTACCTTGAACTGAAGTAACTTATATCCATGCGGTAACCCAATTGGAATAAAAATGAAATAGTTCCTGTCTACATCTCTACTTAATCTTTATATGCAGTTCAGAAGATATTGGGCACCAAATTAAGCAGACAAACTGCACCGGACATTATGCATGTCTGTTTTCTCTGTAATAGTAGGCAAAAACAAGGTCAGAAATCTTAGAGATGTTGCGGACCCATGTATCAGTTGGCCTCACATTTGCATCGAGATCGATTACTCTACCTGCACCTTCAGATCTTTTCCTGGTTTTCCACTGGTTGTCATATGTACCTCAACCACTGGACACCACACAGATTTTCAGCCTTGTGTCTTGATCTGTCAGAAAAACATAACCACTTGAATTCCTCAATATTGTGCTCTCCCTAGGCCCCAGCACTGAACCATCTATTAAATTTCGAGAACATTTTGTTACCCTTCTATCCTAGCCCTTTACCAGAAGAGAATTTCATCAAGAAGCAGAAAACTTTTTGCCTTCACCACCTTCAAGTTACACAAGCAGAAACCTTTTGCATTTTCCTAGTCCTTGTGCTAAATCATGGCTATCAGATTGCCTGGTTCTCTTCCAGCAAAGAAGTTTTTCAGTCAAACTGTTATGGCAGAAAGAAAAGCCACTTCAGCTCCTCTGAATGTGCCCAAAAGGTTTCTTCACGGTCTATGTTGGAGAAACTCAAAAGCCTTTCGTGGTCCCAATATTTTATTGATGCCACCCGTCCTTCCAGGGTTTATTAAGCAGATCTGAAGAAGAACGCGGCTTTGATTATCTGACAGGAGCGCTTACAATTCCTAGCGAAGAGGAGACTTTCATCAGCGTCACTTCTCGCTTATCATGGTCATAGAAAACGAACAACCTGAGACGAGTCCTGATGACAAATTTTTTAACTTTGCCTCTGGCGGCTTAATGCCTCTGTTGGCTAGCTATCGTCTTGCTTAACTTTGACAATCACAGGAGGATCTGCTTTTGCCCTCTTAAGAACTAGGAGATGCTATCAAAGTGGAAAGCAAAGACAGTTTTTTTACTTTCCCTCAGCTTGACCAATATATACAGCTTTCTTCTTATTGATCATGTGCCTTTCTCAGCTGCAAGGACCCAGGGGTAGAGGTGCAGCCGCACTATCATCCCTCAGCCCAACCCAATATTGTCTGTTTTGGGCCCTACCACACTAGCAAGAATGCACCGCCATCCCAGATATGGCCTCGCCCTCAAGGCTTTATTCTCAACATAGTGAAAGCTTGTGTGAAACACGTTATACATAGTAGAGAATCCAAGTCTTATAAACTAGCCCAAGATTACGATGTGGGATAACAAACGTGCCCCCTCCTTACGCACGTCTGAGAACCGAGGCGTGAACGCACCACCATCCTTCCTCCCCGCACACCGCTGCTTGAGCCGTCATACTCTTCACCCCTTAGGAGCACAGCATCCTCGTTGTGGCCCCACATACTGCAAGAGTTGGCTTTGATACCATTTACTATGACATCTCCGAAGGCACGGACACACCATCATCCCTCCTCCCCGTACACTGCCACTTGGGCCGTCACACTCTCCACCCCTTAGGAGTACAACATCCTCGTCGTGGCCCCATACGCTGTGATGTATAGGCAAGCACTTTCCTAGAAAGTCACCCATTTCAGTAGTACTCTAGCTTGAACTCACTTAATTTTAGAGTTCCAAAGCAAAGTTTACCGTTACGTCAAAAGTTGTCTCCGTGAGTTAATTCCAATTTTCACACACACACACACATCATAAAATCGGTCTTCCATTCCCCTGTTCGATGCATAGTTAATTCATTCCTACCCTCTTCGCCAAAAGCCGCTCCTTGTCTAGGCCCTCTGGCCTCGTCGACCACTTCCCGCTCTTGTTGGATCAGAGTCGTTACAGGCCCACCAACTTCCGCTTGATTCGTCCTCCAATCACACACCTACTGAAGGGGGTGCTGCTCTGATACTATATTGTGGCATCCTCAAATTAACTCATAAAGGTATTATCCGTTTTGACCCATCCCATATTGAGCCTCGCGGTTTTATCCTTCAACGTACAAGGAGACACTTTCCTAATAGGTTATCCATTCTAGTAGTGCTCTAGCTTGGGCTCTCTTAATTTTGAAATTTCAAAGCAAAGCTTATCATTACGTCAAAAGGTGCTTCCGTAAATTAATTCTAATTTTCACATATATATTACAGAATCGCTCACATCCTATTCGGTGCATAATTCAGTTCAATCCTATCCTTTTTGCCATCCTAGAAGTTTACCAAGAGTTGCTCTTTATCCATGCCCTCTGACCCCGATAACCACTCCCTGCCCTCTCGTTGTACCGGATCGTTACATCAGCAATCTATCATCATGAGCTCATGGTTGAATGGTCAAGTTCCACTCCAACATAAGAAGGCCGTAGATCATTTCAGCGGGTCCTGTTGAACCTTCAACTCCTCAAGGAATTTGGAGGCCGATGAAAATATTATCGATTGTGCATACTATCCTAAGAACCATGCAAAAACCAAAAGACAGAAATAAAGCACGGTTTTTGGTACAGCATAGGATTATAGATGCTCTGGAATATCAAATCATCCATCTATCCAATCAAAATCATAAATTTCTTTTAACTTTTTCCAGTGAATATATTGATAACAATGAGTGACTTGTTGCCTGCCACTTCTGAAAGAGAGAGCACATAAAAGTATCTCTTTCGTCATAGGCCAAACAGCCGTGTAAATATAAATTCACATGTATATACCGTAAAAACCTGCTAGTAGCATTACCCATGTCCAAAAATAGTTCATGGAGTGTTGACGCGATCAGTCGCTTCTTGCGTCATTCCCTCGGAGCAAGACCCTGACATCGATCAAGAAATTGCATGCCCACCTGCTCACAACGGGTTTACTTTTCTTGTCCCCAAGCATCCCAGCAAAACTCATCTTCTCATATGCTGCATGCGTTCCAAGAACCAACCTTCAAATTTTGACTAACTTGTGCAAGTTCTTGATCCCCAACAGAGACCCTCTACCCTTCAATATTCTGATATCTCGGTTTGCTCGAAATGGGTTTGCTCCATATGCACTAAAGACCTTCTCTTTTATGCATTTCAATGGTGTTCTTTTAGATTCATATGCTCTATGTAGCACTTTGACGGCTTCCTCTTACGATGAGGGTGAGATTTTCGGTAAACAGATGCATGCCCTTGTCGTGAGGTTAGGTTGGTCGTCCAGTGTTTTTGTTAATGGTGCTCTGGTTGATTTCTATGCAAAATCCTCATTGGTTGATGATGCGGCACAGCTGTTTGATGAAATTCCTGTTAAGAACACCGTTTGCGCCAATGCTCTATTGTCCGGTTATATCCATGCTAAGATGTGGTCAGAGGGTCTCAAAGTGGCTAGAAACATGCCTCTTTTGAATTTAAATCATGATCATTTCACATTGTCAGCGATGTTAAGGGCATCCACTGGACTGTCTGCAGTTGAGTTGGGTAGGCAGGTTCATGGCCGCCTTGTTCGCGCAGTTCATGATTCTGAGAATGATTTGTTTTTGCAGAGTTCACTGATTGAAATGTATGGTAAATGTGGCTTAGTAGAAAAGGCTTGTCAAGTATTTGCTTTGGCTGGATATGGAGTAGAGGGAAAGAATGACCTTGTTCTTTGGACTTCCATGTTGGATGCTTATGGAACAAATGGTTGTTATGGTAAGGTGATTGAATTGTATAAAGACATGCTGATAAAAGGGATTGAGCCAGATGAGGTAGCCTTCGTGACTGTTATCGCAGCTTGCGCTCGAACTGGTCAAGTGGCACTTGGGATTGAATTTTTCGATTCAATTAGAAATTATTACAATGTGAAGCCTACACAAGAGCACTACAGTTGTCTGGTGGATCTGCTTTCTAGGGCAGGAGAGTTGGATAGAGCTTGGAAGCTGCTTGACGAGATGCTTCAGAACGGGTTTGGTGGTACTGATTCGATGTGGGGGGCTCTTCTCAACGCTTGCTTGGACAGTGGGAATATTGAACTGGGAAAAATGGCTGCTCATAGAGCACTTGAGTGGGATCCTCAAAATGTTGGAGTTTATGTACTGCTATCAAATTTATATGCTAGATTTGGCATGTGGGATCAGATTGGATTGCTGAGGGAATTAATGAAAGAAAGAGGGTTGAAGAAAGATACTGGATGTAGTTGGATTGAGGTCGCAAATTAAATTGGTTTTTCAATTTGGATAAACTACGAAGAAGCGTAGTCCAAATGGCTTTTCTTGCAGAAGAGTTTGAAAGGAGGCATAGAAGCACGTACAATATGCAGAGATGGACTGCAGCTCAAAGAGAAAGCTGATAGGATAACTTGGCATATGACTTTGGAAATAGAAAACATTCTTAAAAGTCAAATGTCTTTGATAAGGTTGACATGATATTAAGAATAGAGGTAGTCAAATGGAATAGCCGGAGAATTGTGATTTTAATCTCAATTTTTCTGAAGATGCTTAAAAAGGAATTGTATACTGGTGTTGCAGCTGCTGTCCCATAAAGGTGCTTTGCATAGCAAATATTGCCAATGAACAGGAAAGAGGTGGTAAAATGGAGCATACTTAAGCCCCAGCACTACTTTTAGAAGCAGATAAGCTATTACAATACGCAGCTCTGCTTGTGAGGTAGTTAGAACTATTATCACACTTTTAATTTTGCTATTAAATAAGCTATTAGCATCTCATTTATCGGTTAAGTTGCACAGATGACTGCACGTATATTCTTCATCATCATAAGATGCAGATGTGTTATTACTTTGCTATTTTGGGTGGTTAGTGATTATAAACATGGAACACTTATGGTTTATGACTCATCTGTTGCCGTAAGAACTACACACAAGAAACACTTATGGTTCATGCCTCTTGTTGTCTAAAATTATTCCCATAGGACCCCAAAAGAGATGCATCATGTATCACCCATTTCTTCCGTCCATTGTTATATGTGACATTTACTGACTTTCTCCTGGATTGAGCCCTTTACCTTGTCTTTGCAATTATTAGTAACTCTTCAATTTTCTTTTTAATGCTTTTGTTGAATAATCAGAAGTTTTGTCGCCAGCTTTACAGGTAGTGGTTTGAAAGCCAAAATGGACTTTGAGCAGAAGAACAACCTCCACCCCACTCTTATTTCTGGTTTGGTACTAGACCGCAATTATTCTGAACCATAGACCACACAAAGCCATTATCGATGTTGCAGGCTCAGTCTGTCAAATTGAAATGTCAAGTTGAGCGAGTCTTTCCCAATGGCAAACTGAGCCTGCGACAACCTTGACAAAGTGCCATCAGTGGTCATCAGATGCTAAGCTATATGCCTCCTCACATCACAACCACGATAACAACAATACTAATGTTGATAATTTAACATGCTTAAGAATTATCATCCTTCATTTATTTGGAAATTAACATCGAAGTTGGAGAACAATGCAACTTGGTTATAAAATATTATAGTTTTGATGTCTGATTTTTACGGAGCATTTCACGTTCAAAATTATTTAACACTTTGTATGTCAGTAGACCGTAAACGCAGTGGTCTTATGATAGGATGTCAGCCAGAAGAATCTATATGTGTAATTATTATCCTGAATTTATGATAGATAAAAAGATAATATCTATATTTTGAAATATCAAATACCGTGTTGCCTTGAAAGTTGTAATAGAACTAAACATAGTTACTTTTTGGCAGAAGTCCATAATTCACCGTTGCTCTGCGCTGACGCTGCTACTCTGCCAGTGAACCATGAGAGTTGCCATATTCTTGTGGCACACTTGTGATTTCTCCATAAAATAGGGGGGGGAAGGACATTTTATGTTGATCTTTGTATCACTTATTAGACTTCAATACTCATGATTTTTTTCATGGAAGACAAATTATCAAGCAGAATACAGTCATGAATATCATTTTATCACGACACCTATAGTTCATTGAGTAATCATTTTGGTGTGTGTAGACCTCTTGCTGCTCCAACTTGAATATTTTGGGCTCAACGACTCTCCTGCGAATGGATGTTTGCTTTTGGAATCCTGACATACCCTGTAGCGGCATCTCCAATGGGAAATACAACAGTTTTTTCTGTGGTTATAACTCCCCAAATCTGTTATTTCTCAGTCTCTTCTGATTTGGGATCTTTACAATGAAATACAGCAATTTTACCTTGCAGTTCAAGCTTTGAGAATGGAGTGTATATTGTTGCCTCGATTTGATTTCTTGCCTCGATTTGATTTCTTAGTGTTTAACAGTGAAATTTACTTTCAGTTTGAAAGATGTCTAGCAGATAGCCTGTGGATGGCTCTCCTCTGACTTCTAAAATAAAAGACTAATCAGTTTATTGTACCCCCGTTCTCTCTATTCTTTTCTGCGCGATTCCTTCTAAGCTTGTGGAGAGCAGGAAAGGCAATTTAAGCTGATTTCGACAGAGTTAGAACCTAAAATGGCCATGGACTAATGCCAATCCCATTCATACAACAAGTGTTTCCATCCTAACAAAATTCCTTTTCCGCAATCAAAAATTGCAACTTACCATAGCATCCTCAATTGCCAGCTGGTTTTTATTGTTTTTGTAAATATCAAGAGGGAAAGGACGTTCGAAAACTCTAGCTAATGAAATCATTGAGATATTGACGACAATTCACTCAGTGCTTTCTTAGGCGCCCTTTTGCAGGAACTTTAAGTATGAATGGCTAAAAAGAATTGAGAAATCAAAATGGGCTCAGAATTAAGCCACACTCCCCTTTGGACAGGACACCGACAGTCTTTAATTTCTAGTGTTTTTGTAGGTAGAATGTCAATCGCTTATAATGAACACTTCTCCCAGCAGGTGAGGTGTCATGCGCAAAATGGATTCTCTTGAGAGTGAGAAAAGTATGGATGGAACTATGAAGTGGCGGTATGCTTTCCTCTCACTTTTTCATGAAAGATCCTCCAGTTTAGTCCTGGAATAGGAGGTGGAATTTCCATTGTCGTTCGTACGTTGTTATTTTGTGTGACGTTTCTCAATCTTTGTATTAATCATTCTCCAGCTTTGGCGTCAATGTTCCATCATTTTAAGAGATCACTCACTATATTGAAAAGTTCAAAGAGGTACTGGCTGGTGCGGGTGAATTGCTGATTTATGCTCTATCCACACTTGAATACAGCTACCAAGCCATGTGCAGAACACATCACCACCATCTAGCTTTGAGAAGCTCACATGAATTAGCATCCATTCGTAATCTTATTGTAGGATCTTCTGTCGAGTACTTGACCTTACAATAGTGTCCTTGAGACAAAGTGTCCAGTCCATTTCAATAAAGCTGAGGACCCTCTTGAAGGTACAATGTTAGTCATTTTGATGCTCTGAGAAAAAACAGGCAGTAAACGATGGGTCCATGGCACTCTGGTTTTGTAGGGTTGCCCATGTGCTGTCATGGTCATTTCATCATAATTCCAATTTGTCACTGTCTTGGGTTCGGTTGTTTTAATCCTTATTCCCACTATCCTCTCGGTTTGTCTCGCAAGACCCGCATCAAAAGTCCTCTTATCCCATTCACAGCGAGGTAATAATCACCACGCCCCTTCTAATTTCAAGTTTCGTAGCACCGTGCCTCCTTCCTAAGCAAAGCAAAATGGTCGAACTCATGCATTCATGATATATTCGAAGTTGTGATGGAACTCGTAAGTTGTTTTCAAGGAGATGGAACGATCTCATCCTCTCCGAGGACACTAGTCTGTTGTCCGGATAGGGAGGTTTTGGGGCAAGAGTAACATGGCCTTCATGTGCCAAACGCAGCCTTTAGTCACAATCAAACTCCGAAGGGAAGAAAAGAATTGCCCTTGTCCTTGGTCATGGTCCTGCGGATCACCGCATTGCATCGTAGTGAGGTGGGCCTGTGTACTTGTTTTCTTGTCCCAAAACAACGCCATTCACAGAACATGAAAGCCTTCATATTCTCTCTCTCTCTCTCTCTCTCTCTCTCCATGACAACCCTTTTTTCATGAATTGCAGCTATCCATTTGAATCTGCATTTTTATCTGATAAAATTCTAATTTTTGCTCTCTTTTTCTAGTTAGCTGGCAAGTTCAGACATACACAGAAAAATCAATGCGTCTGATTGATGCTAGTCATTTCACCAACTTCCGCTGTTGAATGTTGTCTGGGCCTTGAGGCAGGTGGGGACTCGCTATGTGCTGTTAAGCCACTGGAGAGAAACAAAATTAGAAGACATAAATGGCTGGAATTCACCGTTGGTCGACCAATTTCACATTTACTGCACATCGCTTTCTCAGCCTTAGAACATGGATAAGACATAAATTTTTCCTGATACTGATTGAAGCCATCAGCGGTTCATACTGAAAGCTTGAAGTATTTTATTTACTTTCATCCCGCTTCATCATTATTTTCGCTCTCCGGCGGTGGCATACAAGCAACCATGCAGGATCCTGTACCTAAGAAAAAAATAGAAATATTATTTCCCTCTCTTTGCATGCTATCCAAATTCTTATTGCAAGTCACCGCAGCACTTGAGGATCGGATATTTAGGGAAAATATGTAGTCCAGAATCTGACGAGCAGAGTATTATGCAACCTCATTGTGTATCTGATCCGTGAGCTATGAATCATATGTTGTTTCTGTGTAGCGCGTAATCAGTAAGTTGAGACTATAACACAACGCTACTGCAGGTTATACTGTTCTTACTGATATGGCAAACTCAATCAAGGAAGAAGACCAACTTGTTCCAGAGTCTGCTTATGGCAAATTTTTCATCGATAAGCCCTCAGATCCGTGAGCTTAGGAGTTCGCGCACGCGCCTGTGAACATGGCTCGACAATGATGCTCTTGACAATACATAGAGAGAGTCTTGTTTTTTAGCTTCAAAATGCAATTTGCAATGTCCATTCACATGCAGATCTTGACGGGCAAAGGCAAGAAATTTGTCTGATCTACGAGTCTGTGACATGGTGAAGATCTTATCACGACCTAAATTACTATTTTGAACCTTTTGACCTTTCAGACTAGAAAACGAAAAAGAAACATCCATTTTTATCTCTAAAAATATCTGTTGGACATCTTCAGAAGGACAAGACTAGCATGAGATCATGTGGGTCGTCGTCGTTTGGAGAAGTCACGAGAGAAATAGTCACGTCGAAGTTATCAAAAGCATCCTGAACCTGCAAGGGATCGTCCTTGATTTCAGATGGAGAGAGAGATTCGGGATTTGCATTATTTGAGATTGTCATGTCACGACTTTGGGGCTGTGCTTTCGTCCTAATTCATTTCATTTATTTTGCAAATGATGATGACCCATTTTACAACTAAGTGGAAGTACGCGTACATACATTTGGCAATCTTCCGACTGCTCCTGAAGTCAATCTCTACAGATGATCCTTTGCTGAAGGGATAAAAAAAAACAAAAGGAGGAAAAAGCTTTGTGCCTGTCTCATTTTCTACTAGTCAAATGCGTGCCAAGATGCCTCAATTACATGTATATATAGGCAATATCACTTAATGCGTGGCCTAAACTATCTAGGTGCTGCGTAAAAGGGTACCGGCTTTTACCCATGTCCACTGTTAAACTTTCTGTCAAAATGTGCATACATGACGTCTAAAGTGATAAACGAGGCCAACATTACAAGGCCACTGCTACATTAGTAAAAGTGGTTCCATAAACAATCAAAACAACATTATCTCCCGTGTACAATGAAAACGGCGTTATTTCCAACCAAATCGAGGAAGATAACCTTGAGTTGCACGAAACTTACATTGTTTCCTCTAAAAAAGCATTTCCACGTGGTTTCTGAGCCAATTTATGGGGTTTCAATGTGAGAGAGAGAGAGAGTGACATGAGCTGGAGCTGAAGGAATTTGATGGCTGTGCTCTGGTTTTGTGATGAACCGTGAGCTCCAATTTGCATACCCCCTCTTCTCTCTTAATCTAATTTGAAATTCTAACATTTGGCTCAAAAAACTATATCATTAATTATTTAAGGAAGTCATGTCCATTGATATAACACTCGACATTTGCCGTGTCAATTGCCATTTTAGACACCACATAGACATATTTTGGCGAAAATTATCTCTTGAATGAAAGTCACTGTCTTTTTATAACACACTAAAAATTATTTGAGCCAAGATGATCTCTCAAGGTGAAAGTTGGCGCCATTTGGAAATACCCAATTCGTGTAACATCCCCCAAACACAGACCCAAAAAAAAAAAAAAAAGTCGGTGCCCTTCTTAGTAAAGAAATCCGGTAAATTCCCTAAGAACAGAGGAAATTCTAATTTGCTGGCTAGAGAGAACGAAAGTGACGGGAGAGAGGGAGTCCATGGTGCCCCTAGGAGGGCCAGCATAGGAGAGAGAAAAACCCCAAATGGGCATCGCCCCCACCATGTCCTCCCCCGCTTAAACACCAAACCCCATCGTACCCGTGCCTATGTCCGTCCGTCCGTCCTTCGTTCATGCATCGCTCGCGTAATATGCAGCCGCGATATCATACAGCCCGATCGAAATTTGCCCCCTCCATTTAATGCGATTTCCGCATGATAATTGAGAAGGAGAGAGAGAGAGAGATCAGATCAGCTCAGCTCGTCCCTGACCTTACGCAGCATCCCACTCGCTGTTCTTTTCACTCCCGTCGCCTTGCTCTCTCTCATAAATACCCACCCATCGCCTCCCTTGCCTCCTCGCACCACCTTCCCACTCATCATTCTCTCCTCCTCACTCCCTCTACAACATCTCTCTCTCTCTCTCTTTTCTCTCTCTCTCTCTCTAGATCATCATCAATGGCTTACAAGAAATCCCACAAGCTCCCTCAGCCCGCGGTCCTCAGGCAGATCGTCCGGCGGTGCTCCAGCCTCGGCAGGAGATCCAACGGCGGGTTCGACGAGGAGGACGGCCTCCCTCTCGACGTGCCCAAGGGGCACTTCGCGGTCTACGTCGGCGAGAACCGGGCCCGGTACATCGTGCCCATCTCCCTCCTGACGCGCCCCGAGTTCCAGTGCCTCCTCCGGCGGGCCGAGGAGGAGTTCGGGTTCGACCACGACATGGGCCTCACCATCCCCTGCGAAGAAGTCGTCTTCCGATCTCTCACGTCGATGATCAGATGACTAAAAAGGTGGGCGGAGAGACAGCTTCGGGAGAAAGGAAGCTGTCGTGCACTGGACGTTTCGGTGGTGGGAAGGAGAGAGAGGGACGGGCCAAGAAGAAGCAGTAGCACGTACATTGACTCGTTATCTGCTTCTTCTTTTTTTCTACGTCTCTCTCTCTCCCTTTGGTCTTTCTTCTTCTTATTCTTTTTTGGGGTACATTTGAGCCTTGTGGGGTTCTTAATTCTGACGATCGGAGGACTCTAACCCGAATCTTATGTCCCGGGAAGATTTTCTTGAGCTAATCATGTAAAAAGGAAGCTCGTGGTTTTCCTCGTGAAGGTGAAATCTGTAGCACCTCACGAGAGAAGTTGACGTTAAGGGATGTAATGTAATTTGCCATTTGCCCATTGGTGATTTCTCAATGAAAAAGTTTATTTTTCGCCATTGGTTCGCCTGTATGGATTTCCGGCTTGGTGTCTTTGTATGGTCGACGTGATCTCGATGCATATCATGAACCCGAAACTTACGTTAAGACAGGCTTTCCCCATCCCGCATGTTCCCATGTACGGTGCATGCGTACATACGTATTGAAATCGGGGTTCCGAATGAACTCTCGACTTCCCTCTCCATGCTCGGTCTACGTCTCGACACTGCAGCATCTCGTCGATAAAGGGCTCGACGAATGTGATGAGCCCTTGTTGAGGACAGCAACTCTCTCGTCGCGACCGTTGTCAAAGAGCGCTCGTCGCTAACAAGTCTCTCGCTACGCCTATCTTTTTTCTGACCCTCCCTCCTTTTGTTTGTTGTTTCCTTAGCCTGTTAGGAGCAATCAACCTTCAATGGAGGCTAATCCCAGAGAGAGAGAGAGAGAGACTGAAGGGGGGGATGAACTTAACAAAATGTTGAAATGGATAAACGGGTCTGATTAATTGCAAATGTTGGCTTATTAATTTGTATTTTGGCAAATGCTACACTTACAAAGATTAGATTTTACTTAAACAGTCACTCACTTACGATCCATACGTCACTTAATAAATCAATTCAATAAGAGATAGCTTTAGTAAGTCTAACATCACTGTTCAATCGCATGCGCCGTTGTGTCATCCACGAGAGTGGACAGAAATCCACCATCAATCACAACCAAGGGCGGCCCACTATGTCCCGTTTCTAAAAGTCGAGGCGGGGTTAGCGAAAATGATGGGACATAAGACATGTACGTACCCCTTTCTTCTCAAACTCCTAGATATCACGCTTGTCGGATCAAACACGGGCCATAAAAATTAAAATGTTTTCCCAATTTTCATTCGACGAAACAGGAACAGGAAAAGCAGGGACACTTTATGGACCATGATGGCACAAAAAAACATAATGAAGAGTAGAAAGAAAGAAACTCAAGCTCTATCATGAGTTCCATGGCCCTCTCTCTCTCTCTCTCTCTCTCTCTCTCTCTGTGAATGACGCTTGGTTAATGTGGGTAGTTAGCATTGCCAAAGTGATGATGAGTTCATTGAATATTGTCTCCGCAATCTGCGAGATCCCAGCAGCTTTTCGATTTGTGTGCTTGTGATAAAAAGAGACGTAGCAGAAAAATGGGCAACACAGAGAGAGAGAACTGGTCCTGCTTTTTATTCTGGTTATTAATGTCGAATGCGAGGAGGTTATAATGGCTTTCGAAGGTGTCTTTACCTCACAGCCACAAGCTCCTCCCTGACAATTACACCTCTTCAACTGCTTTCCCCAACTTCATCTCTCTCTCTCTCTCTCTCTCTCTCTCTCTCTCTCTCTGCTGCCCCGGAAGGAATATCTCCCCTGCTACTCCCCAAGAAAAAACTCCCGTCTTTGCTTTCTGAGAATTGCCCTCCACACAATGAAAATATCTCCTCGTGCACATAACATTAAAAAATTCTAAACGTTTAAACCGCTTAATGAAATTGGAGTTTAATATTTGCACGATTCAACACATTTCCTCACGTGTAGGTTGGAATTCGATTCAAAACTAATAAAGTGTCATGAAATATTAGAATTCAGGACTTCGTTTTGATATTATGTGAAATTTTTTGAGACCGCTAACAATTATTTTAAAAGCTTGAATTAATAGATAAAAATGTGGTATAGTATTTAAATAATCGAAAACACACCCTCGTGGGTCTATGCGGATTCCACCCGAAGTGGCATAAAACATTGTTTCACGGCCCGAGAAAAACCAAAAAGGAGAAGACATCGTTAAGCTAGTATTTTTGTATTTACGTGAAAAGAAATGGACATACATCAAGTTGTTCGACAAAGAAATATAGCTTTCCCGAGATCACATGAGTCCGGCTTCATTTCAGACGGAATTCAATTGAGCCAATAAGTTCAAGGGAAATGCATTGACAACTCCACCTTTTATAAGCTTTGTTTGTGGGATATGCTGTATCACAAAAGTTGGGAACCTGAAATTGAACCAATCTAGTCTCATATCGATATCAATTTTGCTTTTCCATCTATTGTCCCCGACACCATATTGAGGTTGAACTTTCATAACGATTTAGAGAAGGACGTTATTGAAAAATCGTCAGGGATTGATTTGTGCGGCTGGTTGTGAAACTCATGTACTATGGCTATGTGATTCTTGTAGCGTGTACCGGGTTAACCACCATCACATCCTAGACTCACCAAACCACATGTGCAGGTAGGAGATACCTAAGACTCATGATCCTATGTGATGTGTCAACTTTATATGCACTTGGATATAGCAAACAGGGTGTTTGGTTTGTGCTTCGTTTCTATTTTACGTTATCTTAGAAGCTGATTCGTTCTGGTTATAGTACCAGTCGAGCCAGAGGCGAGAAGATGAGGTGGGGTAGGTCTGTTCTGCATGTTGGGCTCCGGGTATATTGCACTAGATTTCCCTCTCTCTCACACACACACACATCATCCAACATGCATATGCATTTTCTTCTCTAATAAGTATTCTATTCTCCACATTTTGGGAAAATTATCCAAAAATCCTAAACCTATTATACAGCGTCCAATTCAGTTATAAATATTTTAATTATACCAATTTAGTCCTAAAATTTTTAACAATCTACTAATTTAGTCATAAACATTTCAATTATGTCAATTTAATCATAAATATGTTAATTTGCCAATTTAATCCTAAACATTTTAACGAATTACTAATGTAGTCTTTTGGGCTAATTTTAGTTGGAAATTACTGACGTACGTCCAATCAACGCCGGTTGTCCTATGTGGCGGAATTAGTGCTGACATGAATAATTATTTATTCTTTTTTTTCCTTTCTTCTGCATTAAGCCTACAAGGCTGCCGACCATTGGCCATGAGCGATCGACCACCATCAGCCCCTAGACGAGGGCTAGCGACCCATGCCAACCCTTGGGCAAGGGCATCATGAGCCCTCCTAAGCCACAATAAGGGCTACAATGTAAGGGTGTCACAGACAAATCTAGCGAGGGCTTGCAAGCCCTCGCTATGGTCAGTGAGGGTGTTGCAAGCCCTCACTGTGGCTAGCAAGGGCCATGACCCATCACCCATGGCTAGCGAGGGCTTTGCAGCCCTAACCCAGTGGTCGAGGGCTCTATCAACACAACGAAGAAGAAAAGAAACGAAAATAAGAAAATCAATAAAAAATCTGAAAATTTTATAAAAAAAAAAATTTACCCATGTCAATATCAATGGGTGTCTTTATATAAGATGGCCAAGAGCGACTTGCTGTCACATCAATGATTTCTTGGCAAAATTAGCTTGAATGACTACATTAGCAATTCGTTAAAAGGTTTAAAACTAAATTGATAAATCGTTAAAGGTTTAGGATTAAAGTGACATAATTTAAAGGTTTAAAGCTAAATTAGATGTCACGTAATAGATTTATGAATTTTTGAATAATTTTCCCAAAAAATTTCAACATGTATAAAACTTTGAGTTCAAAGAATGAAGTCCGAGCGAACTGCCATGGCATGATCATAAATGCACTCTCTCTCTTACTAGATATCATCCAAGTGGCTTACACATACATTTGGAATGATGATAACCCTAAAATTGACTTACAAAATTAATATATACCATGTCGAATTAGTATATACCATGCAATATGTCGAATTTTTATTCGATACTCAATATAAACCTCTTTGGCTCTTGCTTGATGATCTTGCATAAAACATCATGTCTAAACAATAAATTAGTTCGATGGGCATAAGTCGACATTGAGCGGCCCTCATTTAGGCTTAATCACCACCTCTCTTTGATTACCCATGTCGTAAGATAGTTCAAAAACGAGAGCAACAAGAGGGCACCACGCAATCTAAAATAGTCGATGCTGTTCAATTTTTTACGTGATAGTCCCTAAATCCGGTAGCAAATGTCGCTTTGGACGAGGAATATTCTCTTCGAATCTATAACAGCCGATGCCGTTCAGATGAAAGCCCCCGAAAGGAAGCTGCCAAAAGGCAAAAGAGCTCAGCAAAAGACGAAAGGAAGAGACCAGTACGCATTTGCTCTAACGTGGTACGAATCTCGTACCCCATGCGATGATGCAAAGTCGCAGAAGCCTCGCCATTCTTGGCTTCGTTTTCCGTTTAGGCGTAGACATTGAAAAGAAGGGAAAGAGAATCTCCTTCCCATCACTTAGCATCGATAGAACATGGCACGAGGCCGTAGCTATAGCATGCATATGCATGTGTACGGAGGGACCGCCAGGGCTCTTTTGCTATGCCGTCCGTTGTGGTCCGGTCTGATATCTCTACCGTTTCGATTCCTCCCCGTCGCTGTCCTCGACTCTCGTGAGCACATGAACCGTAGGCCCTCCTCCGGTCCCACCCAGCACTAGGCCACTGGCCGGGGAGATAATTGCGCAGGGCGATTCCCACATGACCGTGTTCACGACGGAACCCGTGTCTTAGGTTATAATTGAGAGAACCCGTCTCGATGAATTGGACTCATAGCATGTCAAGAAATAGTGAGTCTCATGTCAAATCTCCCGAGAAAGCCGGCGTTGCGATCGGTTACATCCACCGTATAACACTCGTGAATAAGCCGACCAGTGAAATTATGGTTTTATTAAATTTGGGTTCGATTGAGTTTGACTTCGGCATTACTTGCAAGTAGCTTTTGAATTTGCTGAGATTGGGGATCTACTGCTCTTACCAAGAAACATGTAGACTTGAGAAAAGGTCGTCATTGTCTACCATTAAAGCTAAGTCCATCCTTCCTTAATTAAAGTATTAATATCGGTATATTCTCAAATCAGTATATTTATGATAAATTTATCTCAAATTAATATTTATTGACCATCAAAAATCCAAAATTGATATACCCGTGACAAATTCATCATCCGTTAGTTTCCGTTAAATTTTACCATCAAATTATTAAATTGAATAACACGTGACAGTTGAAGGCCGTTTGTCACGAATGCACTTGTTTGTAATTTTCATGATATTAATCTAATTTAACGGAAATTAACGGATAGTAAATTTGTTATAAATATATCGATTTTGAGTTTTTTATAGTAAAAAAATTAATTTAGGATAAATTTATCATAAATATGAGAGTTTGAAGTTTTTCGTAATATTAATCCTAACTAAAATCACATGAGTACCCATTTTTTTCTAGGGTTAATCTAAACATCTTCTAGACTGAATTTCATTCAAAAGTCAGAAGCCCTGTAAAGGATTTTCGCTTTTTGGACCTACTCCTACTTATGATTTCATGAGAGATATTGTCGTGCCCAAGCAGCCGGCCCGGTCCAACTCAGTCACGGAACCTCAGCGATAGGGACGAGCTCTTTGATGTCTACTTGGTGCCGAGGTAACATAGCAATGATGAAGAGGAAAATATGAATTTTGCAACCCAGGAAAGTAAAGGCATATTCTTTTGTGATTTTCTGCTTTCATCTTTTTTGCGAAATTAGAAATGAAACATTTATTGTTAGTCAAAAGAAAAGGACAAAAAGGATTGGGTACACGCAACGCAGTCTTAGCATCTTGTTTCTTTTTAAAATCGTATATTGTTTCCAATTGGACTTTTTCGCTCTTTTTCTTTGGTCATTATCAGATCCACAGAACACTACTGTTTAAGTTTCAATAACAACCCCCCCCCCCCGGGCGCTCCCCACCTCATTAGATACTACAGAATGCAGTACATTGTTCTTCAATGAGAGGAAAGACCACCAAACAAAAAATTTCAATTTTTTCGTGGAAAATGTAACGATGCAATTGAAAATTCCTTCGAGATCAAATGTAAATTATATATGTTAAAATAGGTCATACACCAAATTCTTAACCCATATTTGATGGAATAAATTATTATATAGATTAGTTATATTTAATAAATAAATCATAAATGGGTTTATAACAATAAAGTCAAAAATTATATAGGTATTTAATGGTTTCAAAACTTATTTAGACTCTACCCACCTAATTCTCTCACCCTTCCTCCATCCCGTGCTTGTTCACTGCATACTCACCTTAATTTGGGTATGAGTTTTCTTAAATTGAATAAAATATAAAAGTATTTTAGCAATATGGATTGGAATTTATATGAGTTGGGATGGGTATGGGTTACTAGATTTGTATTGCTTGAAAATAGGTCAAAAATAGATTAAATTGATCAATTTGGGTCTAATAATTTTTCACCCAACCTAAATCCATTCCAACGCAATCATTTGACGAGTCGCTTTGTGGTCACACTTTGAGATAGAAGAATGGTGTCCATGAACCTCATCTTGATCATTTCCATCAATATGTCGAAAAGCCTAGAAGCACAAATCAACACCCTCAATCACATTCTCAAAAGAGGGTTTATCTCTTGGCTGGTCCTTCCACCACCCTTTTGTCTTGTTTTCCTTTTCCTCATTAGTCCTAAAACCGAAGTGGACACTTGATAGTGGTCGATAGATCAATCACCATAGTTCTGTCAGATCAATCAAAAACTTTGAATTTTCTATATGATAGACCCAACACTAATCCAAGAGCAATTGTTACTATATATATATTTGTGTCTTTTTTTCTTTTGTGATTTGGAGGTATCTAAAACCCATTTTTCTTAAAGCACTAAAACTCAATTGCCGCATCAATTCCGTTTCGACGGGATTTTCTTATTATTAAATGTCCATTGGGAAAATTGTTCAATATGATTATTGAATATTATTTCGAACAAGTCAATTGATTCATTGGGTCAATTTAAACGAAAATGAAAGAAAGATTTGAAAGAGAAAACCACTCATTAAAGATGGACTTACTGACGATGAAATTTCAGTAGGAAAAAAGAAAAATCAACGTTACTTTCATCATTAAAAGTGACCTCCGTTTGCAATAATAGGAACCCTCTTTCATGATTGCACGAGAGAACTACACTAGATACCGTTCATTCTTCAACTGCACCTTCTCTTGCCCCGATAAGACTTTGACACGTTCATTTACACACTTAGCTCGAGGACATTGAAATCATTTTCGTGGAATCCATTATATTCATAACCCTAAATTGTCCCACTTGAGATTCACACTATAAAAAAGTGTGTCGCGATGTAAGAAAATGATTCCGTGATGAATTAACAATAGAGAATGAGTTTTCTACGAGCAAAAGGAAATTTTATTGGGTAAGTAAGTCAAAGAATATAACCACGATCAAGGTAGATATTTAACCCTAATCACTATCCTTATTTCTGCTTGGCCCTTTAGTCTAATCACACTATACCAACAAATAAATTTCTTAATTCTATCTCGAATGCTTTGTGGAGTCTTAGGCAAGAGATCATCATAAAAAAGGAGACAGCTTTAGTAGTAATAAAACATTATCACTCCTCAAAAGCGCCCCATCCACAAAGTAGACAGTCCGAGCGACAAGTCTTTCTTTACCCACTTATGATTAGACACCCTTTATCATATGCTCAACACCAAAGTAAACTAAAGAATGCCCCTAACCTAGTTTTTCTCTCTAAATCATTGGTTATCTGGCAATGGAGGAGCTTTCCACTTCGGCATGTTTGAACCACGTAATTAGGCCCTTACGACCCCAACTAATCTCGGAAGAACATCGATGATTGAAGGGATTCCCACGACCACAAACGATACTGTTAAAAAATACTTGCAAATCAAATTCAACAATCATATGACAGTTTATATTTTTAGAACAATTGATAATCATTCTACGAAATTTTACTTGGTACTAGAAAATTATTTGAATATTAGATCACATGTTCATCTAATTTAGAATAATTGGCCATAATCTCATGAAATTTCAAACATGTCAATAATTTTATTTTTAGAGTATTTTTGTTTCTTCTTTTTTGTGCGCCATATTATTTAGCAATCTTTCACTGTCTCACCTTTTCTTTTTCCACACGCATCCATGAGGAGAAAGGACCTTATCTCGACCCTATTCTACTTGAAATCAAAATCAATCATATGGGTTTGTATCATGTGAGGTGTGAAATTACTGGAAACATAATTGATCATATTTTCAATACGCGATATATTTTCCTTTTTTTCCCATTTTCTTTTAATATGGAATTCCAATATCTTTTCATTCTCCAATTTGAAAATTATCTTTTGGGAACTTTGCAATTACCTAATAATACGTACAAGTTTCATTGGGCGCTTCGCAAGGTTGAATCCATCAATAATAGGAAAGAGAAATCCAAAAAAATCAGAAGGGAAGAAACGATATTGCAATTTAAAGCAATGGGATACCAACATAACCTCCTGGTTCCAAAATTCAATGATCAATAATTAACAATGACAAAAGTCCAAGATTATGAACATGACAAACATCGGTTAAAAAACATAATCATTAATGCTTCAACTAATTTCGATCTTCTCCCGAGATTTCCTACAATTAGTCAACCACTGAATTTACAACACCGATCTCGACCCTCTTCAGACTTTTTCAGCCAACTAAATCCTACCCAGAGCTTCTGATGAAGAACAAAAAAGATTACTCAACAAGCCCATCATACTAAAATAGGAAAAAATATATATTAAAAAAAAAAAAGGAAAGAGAAAAATCGTCGCGAAAAATCAGGCCCACGCTCCTCTCGGGAACTCGAAACCTCAGTCGGCGACGCCGTTGAGCAGCGGCCTCGACTCGCTCAAGAGGCCGTGGGGGCCGCCGCTCCGGAAGCCCACGTGGCAGCACCGCTGGAGCTCCTCGGCCCGGGACACCGCCCGGAGGATCTCCTCGAAAACCGCCTCGTCGCAGGGGATCGCGAGCGGTCCGTGGTTGGCGAACCCGTACTCCTCCTCGGCGCTCACGAGGAGGCGCCGGAAGACGGGGTGGTTCAGGTGCGTCGCCGGCACCACGTACCTCCGGCACCCGCCCCCGACCAGCACCGCCACGTGCCCCGCCGGGACGTCCGGGGGCGGGGCCGCCGCCGCAGCCTGGGCGGCCTTCCTGCGCCACCGCCGCAGCATCTGCCGGATCGTCACAATGCGGCGGATCTTGTTGGAGCTCCCCATGTCCGACGACGTCCCTTCCTTGCCTTTCCGTTCCGTTCCGTTCCTCATCATCTTCTTCTTCTTCTTCTTCTTCTTCTTTTCCCCGACTAAAGCGAAGGAGAAAAGCGAGCGAGGTTCAGTGGAGTGATAGAGAGAGAAAGAGAGAGAGAGAGAGAGAAATCGTCTTTGAGGAGAGAGAGTGAGTGGGAGGATCTTATAAGGCGAACAGGTTGGGAAAGTGCCACTGGAGTTGGAGATAATCACGGAAAAAACCAAGGACATCTTTAGTTGGTTCTGGCCCCCTAAAAAAACTGTAAGACTGGGTCGTAGGTTTTCGCAGGTGGTGCTTGGTAAGCGCGACCTTGATTGTCATTCGCCCGTTTAAAAGCTCGACATCGAGAGATTGGAAAGGATGTAGGTAAATTCACGAACGGGGAGTGATTGATTTAGATGGACGGAATTGTCATGCACGTCGCGAAATCGTCTTGCATACGGAGAGGGCCAACTGGCTAGAAAGGGCGAGCTTGACAAGAACGTGGTTTAGTGGCGTCGCTAGTTTCAGTGGTATCAATGAATGTGCGTGGAATTGACCCCGGGGATAACATGTAAACATTATCGTGTAAAAAACAATCCTATGTACAGGTTTTCCTTTGTCCAGAACCTAGGCTTGGAAAGCTAATTAAACAACATTTATTTTTAGTAAGGGAATGAATTGAAGTTGAGATTGAACTTTTATGGTATGGTTCAAACTTCTAAATCGAGAATAACACCGAAGATATATCTCTTCTTTTTGGTATTCAAATCTCGCCATTCAATCATGTGATGAGGTTATGGGTTGACCATAAATGAATGTTCATGGTTCAATTACATGACATGACGCAGTTTTTCCCGAGGTTAATTGATCGGTTTCAAGGAAAAAACGTGGCAACGTGAAAGACCACAAAAACTTAAGAATTTCTTTTGTCCCATTTTCAGTTTTGTGATATTGGTGTTTATATTTACCATAATGGATATTAGATAGACTAGAATCGAGTTTTCAATAAAGAATAAAGTACTAGATTTTCATAAGACAAATTTGATGAATGAAAATCACTTCTTTCACTTTAAATATAGATTATAGATAAAAACATAATCAATTAATCTAACCTGACAGGATTTGGGAAATGCAGGGCGGATCATGTAGCAAGCAAAGATACGATTTGATTCTCTCTGTCTCCGTCATCAACATTAACACCATGATCTTTGATCCCCAACCTTAGATGGCGGTGTCCACATCTAACTGAAACTGCCGGACCGACCATTCTATTTAAACATCATTATGATGAATTTACATGGTTGGATAAGATCAACCCAAAAACATCTAGTTGACCGGATCGAATTGGGATACTAGGTTCGTAATCTCCAAAAAATAGCAAAGCGAAATGACAAGCAAGTGAATTACTATCAATGATTACTTCTGATCGCTTGAATCAATCTTATACATTTGAACATGCATATACCATATATTAGGCCTAACTCCCTGAGAGAGAAAAAAAAAAAAAACCCTTGAATTGGGCTCAGTCTCATGTTGCCCCAAACTTTTTTTGAGTCTCAAAAAGGGAAATCACAAACTTTGCCTATAATCTCAAATCTGTTCTTTAATTCAAAAATCACCACCAATTTCTTCCATACCATTAACTTTGGAAAGCTGTTGTTATTTCATACAAAGGTGATAGTGCTGGGTGAAGACATGAATTCTTATAATGAACCTCTAATTGGCCATGATATTGATAATTTTGAAGAAATAGATGGAGATTTTTTGACCCATTGATAGATTCGAGAATATAGTTAAAGGTTTTGAAATTTCTTTGAGACGAAAAAAATCCAGACTAGAATTATAATCATACCTAAAATTTGGAGTTTTTTTTCAGGAAATTAAGTCCGCTTTATACCTACGTTGTGAATACAGCATAAACCGACCATAAAAAAAATTGCTATCAAATGGTCGACCGTACTAAAGAACTCTCAATATACTTTTGCTAGATTTGTATTTCTACAAGAAAAAATGACGGTCATAATTGAGATTCCGCATGAGAGAACTGATTTTGTCTTGGACTCAGGCTTAATCATGAACTCATGCACGCCAAAAAGCCGAAGCAGCTGAAATGGACAGATTTCATCACCTTTTTCTATTAAGGTCTGCGGTCTGCGATTTAAGTAATTCTCCCCCCTAATGCCATGATCTCTTGTCTCCCCACATCTTTATTGAAGTAGGTAATCCTGATTACATTAGCTTATAACTGTGCAAGATTTTGGGGAATATATGCAGGGCCCACATAATTAATTATTTCTTTATTTTTATTTTGTTGATGTGGCGATATAAATTTGCTCAAAATCACTTGGATCCAAGGTGTGTCCTCCAAGTCAAAGATCCATAGGATAAACGCCTAATCAAGATGTTGGTCTAGGGTGACCTTGATTTATTATGAAACGGGCCCCGTTAATCAGTGCCTCCGGAGCGCTATTTTAATCATAGTCAAAAAGATGAAATATCGGCATTTTTATTATGTGTTGATTACGCATGCATGATACGAGAGAGGGCATTTGAGAACGGTAATGTATCCCTACTTGCGCATTTAATAAGTGCCCCGATCACGATCGTTAACAAAATTCTTGTAAAATTTACCATATAGTTTTGAAGCGACATATGATTTTACCAAGATGACTTTACAATTCACTGTAGACCGACAAAACATGCTAGGATTTCCCCCCCAACAACCTTACCAATTGGTTTACTAGTTTAAAAGTAGACAAAATTATTTGAGAAGTTGATGATGTGATAACTATCTTGATGGACATTTCGTTTAGTTTTATAGGCAAGGGCATCATGAGCCACAATGAGGGCGTCACAACCCTTGTCCGCCCTCCCTATGGCCCGCCACGATGCCCTCACCTCTCCAAATCTTCAATTAACATTTTGAGAATAGAACAAAAAAGGAAAATAATATAAATATTTCTTAAATTTTGGCTAAATGTATAGTATCATCTCTAGACTTTTGATTTGTTCAATATAGTCATTGAACTATTGATAAGTGCTCAGTGCAATCCTTCCATTTGCTCAAACGGAAAATCAAACATTATTTTGATGATGTGGATTGTTATATAGTGAATTGGATTTTTTCAAAATGATGAGTCAACATATCCATTCTTTTAGCATTTATCCTTTTATTTATCTACTTTAGATAAGAGAAGAAAATCAGGCGCTACCATGTCCATCGTTATCTGATGACAAGTATATTATTTCTTGATTTAATATAAATATCTTACATAGATAATCCATGTGTGAGTTTTTTTTGGTCCACTATTGAAACTTAACATTTTAAAAGCCACATAAGCGAATTTTGTTAACTCGAATTAACGGAATGACGGCATTTAGTAGTTTCATGCAATCTAAGAACTAGATTAAACATTTATCAATAGTTCAAAAACCACATTGAATAAATCAAAAAATTTAGGAATTGCTTTGCACATTAGATCAAAAGTCATTGATCATTTATATTATTTTTCCAAAACAAAAAATGAAGATTTACAAGCACATGTCGATAAGTATAATTTAAGAAGGAAAAAAAGAAATCAACAATGTCATGGTCTTCTTTACGTAGAGTCTACCAACTAGTCAAGATAAAACTAGACTTCAGAAAACATCAGGAATGACTAGTTGGCCGCACGTCACGCAAATCAAATTATCAATCGAGATTTTTTAGAGAGAGAAATTGATTACTCCTACTAACTTCGTGCCCATTAAATAATAATTGAATGGGAAAATGACCAAAAAAATTTATAATCTATTGCATTTCTATTAATTAAATTCTCAATCTTTCAATTGTATCGATTAAGTTCTAATTTTTTTTACAATTTATCAATATAGTCAATTTGATCAATTTAACCAGAAATTGTTGTCATAGACATCGACAGTCCAGCATAGCACAAATAGCACAAACATAGAAAATTTTCACAATCTTGCAATGATTTTTCTAAATTTGTTATTTCCTATCTTTTCTTTTCTTTTCTTTCTTTGTTTTGTTTTTTTTAACAACTCTCAGTCAGTGAGATCGCCGCTTGACCATCGACAACCACAGGCCGATGCCCTTGCCTGTTGGTTGACAAGAGTCACAGCCCTCTCATGGATATGAGTGGCCCAGGAGAACAAATAAAAGGAAAAAAGAAAAGAAAAAAGAAGAAAGGTAATACAAAAGTAAAAATTTATCCATATCGACATCGATCATGGCACATTAAACGATTAGTGTCAAAATTAGTGAAATGAGCTATCTCAACAATTCGTTAAAAATTTTAGGACCCAATTAGCATAATTAAAAAAATTATAATTGAATTTATGTAAGTGCTATTGGTTTAGGATTTTTCTAGATATTTTTAATAATTATATGAGTGCGAGGGACCCCGTTGGCTTTAAGTTGAATAAACTTAATGCGCGAGAAGGAGGACCTTCAACTGAGCGTCAAGTGGAAGCCGGAATCCACTAACAGAGTGGGAACCAAGCCACACCAAGCTGTGGCTTGGTTCAGTCATTGGCTGATTATATAACTAAGCGCACTTAACTCTCCTGAAAAGATATAGGATGGACGTACGCCGGTTTCATGCGGATCGTACATGTCCTTTTTTTTTTTTTTAGCTGAAGCATCGAGACGTCTCTTGGGCCAATCCTTTTGGGCTCATCAGTTACGACTAGGCCTCTTTTTGGTGGAGATTGAAGAAGGTCCACGTGCAGACTAATGGGCCTTACGTGCCACACTTCGCAATTTGCTGCTACATAATTGTACGTTCAAATGGGAAAAGTACCAAAAAAGTCATAAACATAATGTATTAGTATCAATTCAATAATAAATTTTTCAACCGGATCAATTTAATCCTAAACATTTTTACATTAGTACCAATTCAATCCATCCGACCAATTTGAACTGAAAATCGGTGACGTTGACACTGGCAATCCTACATGGGATCCCTAGTGTTGATAAGAATATTTTAAAATAAATTTTCAATGATTTTTTGATTTTGTTATTATTTTTTTAAAAGTTTTCCCTTTTTTCTTATTTTTCCTTTTTTTCTTTCTTTTTTTTCCTATTCTTTTTTTTTTTACTCATGGCCGGTACCAATCATGATCGACAACCGGCCATAAGCAAGGGCCGACAAGGGCATCATGGCTCTCGTCGGATCTAGCAAGAGTGAGACCCTCGTGGCTTGGGCGAGGGTGAGACCCTTGTTGCCCCGCCCCTTCGAGTTTGGCAAGGGTGGCACTCACCTAGATGGCAAGGTTCATGCCCTCGCCAACCACAGGCCAAAGAAAAATGATAGGGAAAAAAAAGAAAAAAATAAAAAATAAAAATGGAAAAATTATTTTAAAATATCCACATCAACGCCAAGGATGCCATATAGAATCGTTGGTGTCCATGTCATCGATTTTCAACCTCAGTTGGCCAGATAGACTAAATTGATACTAATGTAAAAATATTTAATACTAAATTGGTCTAATTGAAAAGCTTATAAATAAATTAATATCAATGCAATAGGTTTAAGACTATTTCATTACTTTTTCCATGTTCAAATCAACAACAAAAAAAAAATTAACCACTAAGATGTGTCCCAATAACCACCCTTTCCAACTCTCACGTCCTACAAAAAGATGGCGCGAAAGTTTGAAAGTGAGAGTAAAAATAGAGTAAATCTGACCAACGAAAAACCGATTAAAAAAAATTGTACGTTCACTAAAGATTTGAAATGCCTATGAACGCAAGAATATCTGATTTAGAACTCGAAAAGTTGAAAAAGGAGAGAAGGGCACTAGAGTCGTAACCTACACCCACTGAATTTGATATAAGTCACGGTAATTCAAGCTTAAAGTCCAACCCAAATTGTCCAGAAGACCCACGTCTTTCGTAGCGAGGTTAACAGGATGCTCGCCAATCGGCGTAGGTTCCTTCAATAATCCCTACCTTTCAGGAACCGAAAGAACATCTGCTAGGCGCATGAGCGTACGGCAATAATAACATCGGATGGATATTCACCACATTTTTGCCTAAGAAACACACAAAGTAATAGCTAAACAGAAGCCAAAACCGAGGTGAAAAGACAATAGCCAAAGATGTGATTGATAACCAAGGAGAATTATTTTCTTAGGATGAAGTATGAGAAACCAGTGAAAAAATTCTGGTGTCGCCCATTGCCATCAAATGGCAATGACCAGATCCAGTGATTCTCAAGAATAACAAAGAAAAAAGAACAAAGATCTACAGCATTTGGAAACAGCCCAGAGATATCTATGCCAAGTGAAGCTGGTGAGATTCAAAACGATCCATTATTGTGACTCTTCCTAATCCACAACATAAAACAAAACCCCAACTCTTCAATGATGAGCCTTGGCTTCAGCTTTTCTTTGAGACTTTGCCTTTGCCTGGTAAGATAAAAGGATGCAATGAGCTTCTTGAAGTTGTGTAAGAGTATTTCTCAATTCAACCAGTAATATGTAAGACAGAGCTCGCTGCTTAATTAGTGTACTCAATGATATTTCTTCTAAATTTAGGCAATACTAAAACAATGTCTTTAAGACACAAAACATAGTCATACCATTGAATGGCACGTTTGCTAAGCAAGCATATGCATCTGACAGTTTTTAAACATATTGTATGAATACTATCCAGCATCAGCTCTCCGCCTAGATAACCAACCACAGCTAAGACAGTGGAATTCCTGTCATTCAAGATACATTTTCATGCTACCCCTACATGCTCTTTTCAACTTCTTCCTCATGTAAGTGCTGGCATATGGAGTGTACAGTAATATAGGTAACAAAAAAGGGGGGTAGTATGCAGCGCCAGGCAAAAAATGAAGTAACTCAGGCATATACACAGCCCCATGTCCAACTGTATCAGATTTACTATCAGCTATACGAGAGGCTATATCTGAAAACAATTCTAATTATTAGTAACATTCTGCCTCAACAGTCATATGTTAAATATACGTGAGAAGAAAAACTTGAAAGTCGAAGGCTACACCTCAGGTGTTTCATAAGACTAGGGACTACACAACTTATGAATATGCTTGCACAAAGACACCCTCACAACTTGCACACGCATGAGTAGATGAAGATGCCTCCTCCCACATGCAAACAAACGCCACTTTAAGGCACAAACAAGCACGCACAAAAAACACAACATGTCAATAATGGGTGCATGCAAAATATTTATGGTGGCAGAAAGCATCCCACTTCTAATGCCACGCTAGTGCTGACTTTTCGAGGAAAAGATCAAGCGATTAATGTTAAGTAATGTCTGCATCAATGATACAAATCTCAAAGATCAACATCTCACTTCCAAACTCACAAAGAAGAACCACACTTCCAGGAAACAGACACACCACCACAGTAATCACATGGACCTCCTCACACCGGAGAAGCTTGTATCAGTTTTCCCACATATCTTTGCCATAAATATTTCAAGTTGATAAACTAAATCCCTATATCCTTCTATCCTTCCAAAAAGCAAACATGGATTCATCATGAGAGGTAGCATTTGCGACAGGAGAATCCTATTTCCTCGTATCATCTATACCGAAAGGAAAAGGTGGAAGCTGAAAGCATACAAAATATTACTATACCCAAGAACAAGAACCATTTTCTTGTCACCTGGAATCAGCTTCCCTATGCTACAAAACTCTTGATGGATTCAACAGATATATATTCTCAAGCAGATTAACTCGATGACAGCCTTTGCAAGTACTAAGTAGCGATCCAGAGTCGAAATTAGGCAATCTCACGCAATCGAATGCAACCACGTCGTTTCCAACAGCCCAAATCACCAAATTTACTTTCTTTCGGACGATTGTCACGCGCTCATTCGCACGTAAAGCGCAACGACGCGAAACAAGAACCAATCCCCCTAAAAACTTACGAAGAATCAATCAAACACTACCGCAGATTCGCAAATCGTAAAGGCGCTCCATCACATGAAACGCGGCCTTCACAAAAATTCAGACAGGATCACCGTACCTTCAGATACTTGAGCTTCATGTTTCCGTACGCGACCCCGAAGGTGAAAGCCGAGACACGGGCCACCTGTCGCCATCCAAATCCAAACCAAAAAGGAAAAAAAAAAAAACCAGATTCAAACCTCGCTTCATCGATCACACATCCTATCGAGCTGAACGAATGGAAAAACCGATCGAGATCTACAATCTCCGAATCGCGAGCCGGCGTCGCGCGATTCGGCCGGAGAGAGACTTACGAGGGCGAGGGTGCTGGTGCCGGAGTAAGGTCCCGGAGGCGGAGCCATCGGTGCGGTGACGTCGCTCGCCGGACGGGGAGGGTGCTCGGTGGAAATCGAGAAGGAGCCGACTGCGTGCGTGTGCGTTGAAGAGAACGAGCGGTGCCCCCTCTCGCTCGCTGTTAGCCCTAGATTCGCGACTCGTGATCGGGTGCGATCGAGTCTACGGTTTAAACGTGGATCGTTGACTACGGGACCGTTGAATTTTGATCGGACTGGATGGGAGAAGTGCATCGGCCCATTATGCATTTCCTGGCGCTTCTAAAAATGTTGATTTTATTAAATAGCATTTCGAGGACACTTAAATGAATAATTTCAAAAAAGTATGATTTTTCATATATTATTTTCAAATTTAACATGTTCATGAAGTATGTACTTGATATAATTTATCATATTCGGGCTGTGAAACCACATTTGGCCCATGAGAGGGATGATGCTCATTTTTTAGGAATGTAATGGAAACGGGTGTTAATATGTTAAGTCAACATATGAGGTAATCAATGTGGCAAACAATTTAGAATTTATATGGTTCATTATTTAGAAGTGGAAGGGATCTCAACATATTAAAATTTTTCTCTAGTCGGCCGTTCACAACGACTGTTGATTCATGAATTAAAGACGTCTCGCAACTTAAAAGGTAATCTATATTGCTTGATAAGTGAGTCTCATGTGCAAATAACGTTACATGTTATGTAGGATTGTCTAGTGATTTGTAGGAAATGGCTTGAATTTGTCTTACAATAATATTTGTGATAATTATTTTCAATGAATTTATCTCATTGCTTCAATTCAAATCTCACTAGTAAATAGCGACCAAATTTTCATCATGAGTGGGGCATAATTTTTGGAGTAAAATTGTGACTTTTTGGGTAATGGGAAAACATGTAACTTTTCCTAGATAAAATTGTTTTCCCTTCAAATTCAAGATAAGTACATAGAGGAAATCGTCAAGGCTTAGTCTGTGAATAACTCGACATTAAATGAATCATACACACTTCTTCGATTTTAGTCAAATGGAATCCTCTACCTTCAGGATTCAAAAATGAATGGGGTGACTAGCTTGGCAGTTTTGCCACATTCGCAAAAACATGTTCATTGACGGAAGCAAAACTTTGGATATTGAGATTGAGACTCAATTTTGCAAAATAACTTAGCTTTCACAAAATCATAGTTGAAATTGACTCTAAAGTTATCACTAATCTCATGAGTTCCATCACTTGTCATTGATAATGTTGGCTTTGCTTTACTTAATGATATTAGAAGAGCTGTCATTTTGAGTTTAAAATACAACACAACTTTTCAGAAGAAAATCCTCATATTGACTGGAATATTCATTTTGAAATCAATAAGTGCTTAAACACCAGATTTTTTTCATTATCTTTCAGAGACCTACTTCATTTATTAATGGCTGATAAAATATGAATAGCAGTAGATGTAGGACGTTAGATTTTTGTATTCAGCTTTAACCATTTTTCAGATATATGTATTTATCTCCGAGCACTCGTCAACAATATTCGCTAAATATGGGCCGTCAGAGAGAGAGAGAGCGATACTGTTTTGGTGAAAATTTGATAGTGGACCGGATCCGACTGGGACATATGGGTTTTGACCGACCCGATGCAGATCCCCCCGCAGGCTAATCTGCAGAGCTGTCGCGGGTTTTTTTTTTTTTTTCCCTTTTTCCTCATGATCTTTTTGATACTGGATTCCGACAGGTGTAGATACGCATCAGCATATGTTTAAGCAAAAATAAAAAATAAAAATAAAAAACTTGAAAAAGGATTATAATATTTAATCACGCGAAAATGCAACTATTCGTGATGAGAAAAATAATTTTGTAAATACAAACCACATGCTCTGTCTTTCAATACTTTCAGTGAAGAATAAAGCCATCCGTGGTCTGAATCACTTCAATTTTTCTCTTAATTCAGTTGGGCATTTCAGTTAGCTACATGTATTTAAGAACGGAAACAAGATTAAAAATTTGTCACAAAACTCAGTTAAACAACGTGAAAAAAGAAAAGTTCATGTTTTTCAGCGTATCTTTTTCTCAGTTTTTCAGTGTCACTTGGAGTTGAGGTCCGGTATGGTTTAGCATTTGGAATGGGTTTTAAGACTCTAAATTCCCTTAGGCAAATGTAAATGACAAATTGGTTCATTTTTTGGAAAAATTGCATTTCCAAATGCTTAATCCAAGTTAAATCCAAAGGTCCTTTGAAAAGTGACACTTGGAATACAAGTCATGACACTGTGCATCTTCCCCATAATTTGCATAGAAAAGTTGGACGAAGGTCGACGACCATTGCTTGAGGGGTCGCACGACCTCAACAACTGCCGCTCAAGGGTCACGTGACCCCTGTCAACGAGGCTTGAGATTCTGTAAACTCAGGTGTCGCCTATGACCTAGGAAACCCTAGCGCGATAACCGTCAGATAAGGTCACACTACACTAGGTAGGGGTGTCCAAAAAACCCATCCAACCCGAACACGAAATAAGTAAGGTAAATGTTTCAAGTTTTAATACTGTTCGGGTAACAATTATAAACACAAACAAAATACATGTTTTGGGTCAAGTTAGGGTCAAAACATTGTTCCACTAAAGCACATTAAAAGCTTCAACCTAAACACACCCACCCAAACCTTGTGAAACAGTTTGGAACTTCGGAGCCTGCAACGTCTCCTCCTTCTCCTCCTCATCGACTCTGGCACCGTTGACAGCTCCTTGTTGAATCTCCTTGGTCTCTTCTTGTTCATTGTGCTGGCAGTTCCTTCCCAATCGCCACTCACTTCTCTCCTCCGCCTCTTCTCTCTAGGTAAGAAGCCGCGATAGATTACTCCCTTTTTTGAGTTTTTCTGACGATTTCTCCAGATTGGTTGATGCTTTGAGAGAGAGAGAGAGAGAGAGAGCTAGTGAATCATTGCTCGACCTGTGTTTTGACAGAGCTATCTAAATTTGGATACCAATCAGAGTGGAAAAATTGTCTTTGGAGGGTCGACGGGGATTGCCATTGTCATTGCTCTGGTGGGCGATCTCTCCCTCACCACCTCATCCCCATTCGCCGAGCTCTTGGATGGCTGTGGCCTTTCCGTGCGACACGTGCTACGTCCATGCTCAGATTGTCAATACCTAGTTCTCCGCCAAGGTTTTTATCCAAAATCGGCTCATCAATGTTTATGAGAGATGCAGGCGCCTCGTTGACGCCCGCGGGGTGTTTGATAGAATGCCGAGAAGAACACCTTCATGTGGAACGCCATCTTAGGTGGGTTGATCAGATTGGGGTCTCTTGACGAAGTGGAAAAGATATTTGGTCGACGTCGGATCTCGACCAGTGCTCATGGAATTCGATAATGTCATGTTATGCACAGCATGAAAGATTTGAAGAAGCTTTGCAATGTTTTGGTAAGATGCATAGGGAGAATTATGTGCTTCACGAGTACTCATTTGGTAGTGCTCTTTAGTGCGTGCATTAAGTTAGCGGATATGGATCTAGGTCAACAGATTCAGGCTTTGATATCGAAGTCCAAGTGCTCATATGATGTTCAAACAAAACCCGAAACCCGACCCGACCCGATTTTTCACTTCGTCTCTTATGTGTTTCGGGTTGGGTCGGGTCGGGCCAGAACACGCGACCCTTACACTTGGGTCAGGTCGGGTAGCATCAAAACCCGACCAGACCCGACCCATTGACACCCCTAACACTAGGTTACAAGGTTGCTAGACTTTAAGCCTCATTAGCCGATGTCGTGCTACCCTAAGCATCAATTGCCTGGGCTCTTGCAACCCATGTTGACGACCACCTGAGATTGCGTGACCCAAACGACAATCACCTAAGGTTGAGCGACCTCAAGAGAGGCTGTCGGCACTAGATCTAACTCTCTAACTGCTAGATTTGGCATTGCCGGCCACTAGTCCTTAGTTAATTTTGAGTTGTTCTTTTTTCTTAAAGAAATAAAAGAACTTTGGAAAGTATGATTTTTTTTTCAAACTCCATTTACACCAAAATTGTTTCCCAATATTTTTGTAAAACATATTTTACTAAACACTATTTATACTTTGAAAAACTCCTTTATATCAAAAGCCTTTTACATTTTCTAGTAAAATATTCCCCAAAATCAAACCAAACGCATCTCAACAGCTGGATCACCCGCTCTAGCCTCCGCACTCAAGTACCACCACTAAAACTCCATCCCCACTCTCTCTCTCTCTCTTATTTTATAAGGTTGCAACCTTAAATCCAAGGTTACACGCCTCCACGATTATAAACTCCGTGACCATCAATTTTATGACCCCATTTTTATAATACAACGTGGTCAGAAACTGTCGGACACCATCCGAAGTCTTTGCTCTCGTCATTTCGACAATCCCAGGTGGCCTTCTAATAAACCGGGCCTAGCGTGTACCCACGAGACGGCGCGGCGGGAGAAAAGATAAGCACGAAATGACAAACCACACAGGGAGAACAAATTCAAACGGAATGATACCGATGCCCACGTAGACGATCCTTTTCAGGACATCATGGGCGACTTTGTGAATAATTGATGATAATGAATGACGATGTCCTTGTCTTATTGACCCCACGGCCTTGACACCATCGGCCCACCGCCAACCGACACACGTAGTGATCGCCATAACTCCCCATAAATTCTGCAAGTAATTGACTTTTGGCCCGCTCTTCATCCGTCCATTATTGACCGTAACCAGAAAACCAAAGCTCCCCCTCCCGAGATCAAGGCCGAAAACAGGGGAAGCACGAGGCAAGCGAGCACAGGATGACGATACTGTAAAACGGGTCGCGAAGGAAAAGATAGGGTCCTGACATGTCGAATTACAAGAACATATATTTATGCAGGGCGAAAGAGTCGAGCTTTTAACTCTTCCAAAGCAACAAATCAAATCATGTCTACCCAGTGCTTATATTCTGACACACAGGTATCATCTTCCATGAAACAAAACCGGGGAAAGAAAAAAAAATGAATGCTGTGGACATAACTTAGTTATTACAGCCTGTATAAGTATATATGACTTCATACCTTAGTTCGGAACTACAGATGCAATGCAAATGGAGCAATATATATTTGGATATATGTAACATTACCATGCAAAAGAGACTTGGGTTTGCATATGCAAAAACTAATGAATGAATGGATGCACTAGAGGAACTACTGCGGGGTGTCGAAGAACCATTTGAGACAGGTGAGGTTTGTTGAGGCGCTGGAGTTGTTGGACCACCCGCATCCTATTGATTCGACTCCGACTTAGTGGTTGTGTTACCATTTTGCTGCTGCGATTGAGGCTGCGGCTGCAACTGTTGTTGCTGTTGCATCTGATGAAGCTGGAACATTTGGGAGTTCATAGGAAGCTGTGAAACCATGCACTTTGAAGGATGAGAATCTGAGCTCAGCTCTGCTGTTGCGATCTTCAGTCGCTGCACCTCAGCGGTCAATGCTTCATTCAGGGCTGTCACATGGCGTCAAAACTGAGTTAGAGCTCTTTCAATGTAGTATGACAATCGCTATAATAAACACTAAATAAATGTATGGAGACTTCCATAGTAGATTTCTACTCTTTCATAAGTTAAGATTTGGGGTATGGTAGCTTCCAACATGTACCACATCAATTTAAAATTTTCATGAGCACCGGAAAATGATGACAACAGATATATTACATTGCCACAATTCAAAGCGGGCATAAGAAACAAGGAAAAAAAAGCATTAAACTTAGTCATGTACACACATGATTACACCAGGAAGTCAAATGCCGTTTAGTGGAAAGGAAGATAGACTCGGTAATAATGATCCAACTACTGGTAGCCCATAGAAGGTACGACCTTTGATATTCACTATACAGAAGGCAAGCCCTACCATACATTAAACACAGTCATGTACAGGCATGTCTACACCAGGAAGTCAGGTGCAGTTTATTGGAAAGGAAGATAGACTCAGTAATTATTATCCACCTACCAGTAGCACATAGAAGGCAAGACCTTTGATATACATATGCAAACTAAGAAAAAATAATTTATCCTTCTAATTCACAATTTCGTTTTGTTCTGTCCTGTATGTATATAAGTGGGAATAGATCTTAAAGAGCTCCTAACGTAGCATGTAATACTAATCCGTTGGGCTACTCTGCTGCTTCATACTTTTTCCAGGACAATCAAAGAGGCAGTTCAACAAACCAATAGCCATCCAACCATCCTGTTATACCACATCAACCGTTCCTCTTTATAAGTACTTCCTCTTTAACGCGTCTAATTTTGGTTAAAGAAGATACAAACTGAATGCAGTCAACCCGTTAAAAAAATCCAACCTTAGTATATTCAACAAACTACACTAAGAAAAAAAGAGTTACATACAATCAAAGAGGCAGTTCAACAAACCAATAGCCATCCAACCATCCTGTTATACTGCATCAACCGTTCCTCTTTATAAGTACTTCCTCTTTAATGCGTCAAATTTTGGTTAAAGAAGATACAAACTGAATGCAGTCAACCCCTTAAAAAAATCCAACCTTAGCATATTCAACAAACTACACTAAGAAAAAAAGAGTTACATACTAAGTTTGGCCCTGGGAGTTATTATGAGTGTACTAATTTTGATACTGTTACCATTTTTCAATATAAATTGCATCAGAAGACATACACCAAACTGATCGCAGATACCAAACACAAGTCGAAACTCAAACTGCATCACATACCATCGCGTAGTTGAGCCTGTTGTTCCATGGCTTGAAGACGAAATTTCAACTCATTATTTTGGTTGGTAAGCCCAACAGAGTCTCGCTGGATGGAAAAACAGGTAGCACAACATCAGTTTATGTCGACAATAACCACTGGAAGAGTAAACTATACTGGAGAATGTGAACTTATTACCTGTAGAAGCGTAAGTTGCGCTGACAATGTTGTCGCTTCAGTTTGCAGAGTCTGAACCTTGTGCTCCAACTCCTGAATATACCTCATCTTTCGTTCTTTTGAACGAGCAGCAGATTGGCGATTCGCTAGTATCCTGAAAACGTAAATATTTCAGTCAGTAAATGCAAAAAGAAAGATAAACACTCAACTTTCTAGGCCAATAATTAATTTTAATTGTGCCTCAATTATAGTACAGGAATACCACACCTTTTCACACGCTTTGGATCAGTTAGAGCAATCTCAGCGAGTTTCTCATTTGCCATAATCTTCTTCAATTCCGCCCCACTAAATTCCCCATTCCCAAACTCCAAGCTGAAAGTATTAGAATTTGTATCAATTGAATTTCGGGGGGAGAGCTGTCCAGGCCGAACTCCAGGAGAAGGAGGCATTTTTGTTGACTCGTCAGCAAAATTCAGCTTCCCCAATCCCATAAAACTATCCATGGAAACACTCCTGTAGTGCCTGGAAGCTGGAGCAATATCTCCTCCGGCAGTCCTTTTGACTCCCTCCCTCTTCTCACTTGAAGAATTCATTCCAAGTCTCTGCATGCTATTCCCACATTCATTCACGCTGCTCTCCGCTTCATTGTCACTGCTGTCGCCTCCATTCGTCTTTGTCCCACTTGCTCTACTATCCAAATCCTCACGAGTTTCAGTACCGTTTTTCTCATCAGTCTCAGATGAGTTCAGCGCATCGATTCCGTCCAGATTCATATAAGCAGAAAACAAGTCATCCACAACTTCCCCTTCAGACTTCCGCTCACCCATGCCTTCTGCATTGCCGTAAACACCTCTGTCCCAGCTAGATTCCTTCTTAACCAGCTGAGCCGGCTGAGCTGAACTCATGCTCTCCCTCCCAGATACCGAGCGCTCCAGCGTACCCAATCCTTTCGATGGTATAAGAGGTGGGGACGACTGCATAAGTGATGATAAAAACGGAATGTCGCTGTTAGACCGTCTATGCGCTTTGCGCGGAGGCAGACTCTCACCAATCCGCGAAGGATTTCCCCTAGGAAATGGAGAGGGCGGCAATAAAGGATGCGAACTCGCATCTCGATCCTCCATCGACACATCGCCCGAAACATGGTCCGAGATTGAGGTCGACGGGGAGTCTCGGAAAGGAGACGGGCTCAACGGGGGCAAAGTATCGAAGTTGAAAATCGATGGCTGCGACAGAGACCTCGAATGAGTCGGCCCATGGCTAAAATTCGGAGAACCCATCTGCTGGTTCAGAGGCCGCGGCATTGGGATCTGGGAATATGGCGAAATCGGAGGGATCTGGTTCGGATGCGAAGGCGGTATGCCGGCTCTCTTGTTACCATCGCTGCCGCCACCGCCGCCGCCGAAACTCTGCGCGAATTGCCTCATGGGAGCGCGCATTTCCGAAGCGCTCAAGTGCGGTATATCGAGGTGGTTCATGGAGGAGAATGCTTGCTTGGAGATTGAAGATTGCAGAGTCCCGAACGAAGATTGAAGCCCTCGCGATGTATCATTACGAGAATCTTCAGCATCACCCATGATTTTCCCCCTCACAAAAACCCAACTTTCTCTCTCTCTCTCTCTCTCTCTCTCTCTACAATGCCCTTACCGAAACCTCGTAATCACTTCCCACGAACAGCTCCGAACAGCAGAATTCAACTTCAATTCACTTCACCTATCATCAAAACCGCCCAAGAAAAAACCAAAAAAAAAAAGGAAGAAGAAGAGGAAGGAACCAGACAAATCAGACTCCAATCATCAGCCGAACAAGTCAAAACGAAACGAACAGCGAAAGAAGCAAAAACGAACTGAAGCCAGACAACATCGGCCCCCGCCGAGCGCCCGGAGGAGCATTCCCACTTTACCTCAGCAGCTCGACCCCTACGGTCGTCAAAGCACGCGCGCACCAGCAAATCGGAGAATCTCTCTCTCTCTCTCTCTCTCTCTCTCTCTCAATCCCCTCCGAGGACGCAGCGATCTCCTTCCGCAGCAGATTGCCGGCGGCGGAAATGACGAAGGACGACGAGCCGGCCGGCGCTCTTCTCTTCTCTCTCTATACGACCAGAAAAGGCGGAAGCTTTCTCTCTCTATCTCCGGCTGGGTTGCTTTCTCTCTCTACATATGGAATGGAGACGGTGGGGAACGAAGGAGTTAGTACATAACTAGTAGAGGTACTACTATTACACGGATATCATGACTTAAGGGCCTCCGCGTGAATTGCCTTCGCGTGAATTCAGTAAGAGAGAGAGAGAGAGAGAGAAGGGAGGTGAATTTGAATTTGAGGCGAATTTCAATTTCATTCCGACTTCAATTTTTTTCCAAATGCGGGGGCGTCACTTTCCTCCTGCGTCTCCGCAGCTTATTAAGGCAATTGATTTCGGGCCGAGATTATTTGCCCGGAAAAGCACGTCCCCCATTTTTTTTTACCCGAAAATAAGGGGGAATATATTAAAGATCTCGAAAAAAGAAAAAAGAAAAAAAAAGGCGATTTTCCTTTCCAAATTCTTTTTTATCTTTTCCTCTTTTTTATTTTTCTTTTTTTTTTTTTTGGGGGGGCCCTCCCCGCTCCGTCTCACGCGCTTTTTTGACTCGTGTGGATCAGTGACGTCGATGTAACATGGGGAGCACATCGGAGTCAACATGGTAGGAGGGAGGGAGAGAGGGTTCTCTCCCTACCACGCCCTATTTATTATGATTTTTGATTTTATGCGAATTGATTATTTAGCTGATAGGGGCAAAAAAACTATATCCTTACTCAGATGCTCCCCAAAAAAAAAATTATACGCGGTTCCCCATATTATTAGAATTGATGGGGGAGCCCGGTTAAATGTCCCTTACTATCAAATTTTTGATGGGAAATTTGTGTAAGTTTTTTATGTCGATTTTTCGCCGCCTTCTCTTGACAATATGAGTTTTTGAGTTTTAGAGCCGTGTTACAATCAATTTGGCTCTATCATAAAATCGGATTAGACAGCCCAATAAAAATGGGTATGGTCCCAATTCTAGTGAAACCAAATTAGATAACTTCAGGTCAATTCAAGACAATCATAATAAGTTTCGAGTTCAAAAAACTATAAACCAATTATAAGAAGTAAGTTCAAGGTTCGATGTTTTTCTGTTGCTCCTATCTTGATGATTGAAAAATTAAAATCTATACTTTGTATTTTAGTAATATCTTGGATAAGGATTTCGATATCATCTTAGAATCCTACATTGGTAATGAAATATAATCATAATGTAGAGAATTTTTTTTTAAGTACAATCTAATAACTCTTTCCTCTTGAAAGCACAACATCAAACAACGAAAATTAATCGTTTTCCTCAAAGGTGATTTTCACTAAATTCATTTTCCTTTATTAAAAAAGATTTCCTCTCGTGAGCCCGTCCTTATGTCGTGGGATTTCTAGACTAGTCAATGGAAAGTGTCAAATTACACACGAAGGCTAGAAACTTTTGAGAAGCTACTTCTCACTTTTGAAAATGCAGGGAAACTATAAAAGAATGTCATAAATTTATTCTACTAGTATTAATTTAATCATAAACCCTTTACATATATGTCAATTGAGTTTATCCAGTTAATTTTAACTGGAAATCGCCAACATGGACACCGAAACATTAACATTTTTTAATTATATTTTGAATATTTTGTATGATTTTTTTCTTCCCACCTTTTTATTTTTTGCGCTAAGGGCCAACAAGGATCACTGGTTGACCCACGCCAGCTCTGGGTAAGAGCCTCGGCGCCCTCACTTGATCCAGGCATCACGTCCCTTGCCTGATTTGGGCAAGAGGCTTGCGAGCCCTCGTTGTGGTTGGTGCCCTTTACCAGCCCTCAACCCACAAAAATAAGTAAATAGAAGAAAAGGAAGAAAAAATCATAAAAAATTAGAAAAATAATCAAAATATCTCCACATAATGTAGAATGGCTAATGTTCATATCATCGATTTTCATATCAAAATTAGTTAGACGGACTCGATTGGAACAAAGGCAAAGAGTTTAAGATTAACTTAATCAAATCTAAAAGTTTAAGATAAAATCGATACCAATATAATAGATTTATGACTTTTTTAGTACTTTTTCCATCGAGAATGCTAGTGTCTACTAATGTTTGTCCATTTTGGCAAAAAACAAAGAAGAAGAAGAAGGGAGTCAATATTTATCTTTGTTATAATTAACGAAAACAGGACTTATTTACATAGTTGAGTTTTCATGGTGGACCCCCACCCTCCTCCGCGGACCGGTCACGTTCTCATTGTTTCCTCAAACAAGCGAAAGCGCCCTAGTAGTTTCCTTCGCTGCTTAATTATATCTTGCCCAACATTAACTAAACAAAGCACGTAATGCATGCTAAATCTTTTATTATAATGTCTGTATCATTAATAGAAGTGTGAAGGCCACGAAGCTTTTTAGGCGGCGGAAAAACTTGATGCCAAAGCAAAATTACTGGGCCGTCGATGGGCCATATATATATATATATTTATTAAATTGAGCCAGGCAAAGACTCTTCTTTTTCGATGGAGCTTTAGGCAAATTTGTAGATTTTAGATTGATCTGTCTAAACAAGATTAAAGTGAAGACTCCAAAGTTTGGTAAAAAGAAAAAAGAAAAAAGAAAAAAAGGAACCCACAAGACAAGAACATTGTTTCGCTCGTCGGAGGCGGGTCGGCATCGAGGATCCAATACCGCAATAAAATATTGTTAAGATTTCTCTTGATCATAACACAGGTCGAGATTTGATTATTCTGCTAATTCGAGCCTTTTTCTTCTTCCTTGATGGTGAATCTAATTGAAAATAAACCGGTCTCCAACTTTCTGATGATGTCGCGACTACTCTGGGCCCACGCTCGTATTTCGTCCGCAACAGGCGGTTTGGTTTTAGGACGACCTCTGCTGTTGTTCCAATCGCGTTAAAATTTCTGGCTACAGGCAAATGCGCACCATGAGATAATGCCGTCGGACCAAATTACGCACATGAATATTCTAATCATGCCGACCTGAGTTATGTTGAAGGATCTCAAGAGACGATGTGCCTTTCATATTATCATTTAATACAGTTAAATGTGCAAAATTAGTTTAACCAAAAAATAACCGCACAAAATATGGTGCAACAATATTTTTTCTTTAATGAGAGTAATTAGGAATGAGTGACACGGACCAACCGAACTGTCGATTCTAGGCGGTATATGGGGGCGTCTGTCTAGCTTTTGATTCCATAAAATTGGATTTTGTGATTTTTTTTGTTTGGTCTCTCATTCTTGGGGATAATTTGACCGCCCAGACCAGACCGATGATTTTTATTTTTTTTTTAAATTTCTTACGCAAAATTCTTTATGTTCTCTTCTCATTATCCCGCTCTCCTCTCTCCTCTCTCCTCTTTCCCCGATTCCATCAGGCTGTCGGCTTGGAAGCTAGATCAAATAGGTGGTCTCTGATTCTCAGTTCCTAGGTGAGATCGGATCGAGTAGAGAACCGATCACCCCTAGGGATGAGGGTGATTAGTTTTCTAAACCGAACGTCAATACCTAAATTACAATGTCAATCCAAGGGAGAGCAACAATGGGCGGCGTCGCTTTCCTCCATGTGAAAAAAGGCCGATTTGGTCATCTAATCAAAAAACCCTAAAGCGCCCTGGAAACAAAAGTTCCCACTAACCACTCTCTCTTTCTCTCTCTCTCTTTCTCCCTCTTTTCTTGTCCGGAGCTTTTCAACACGCGACGAGAACCAAAAGCAGACGTGATTAAGGAACACAACCCAAGCCTCTCTCTCCTTCTAATCAAAGCATTCTCCCCTCTGTTCTAATCGTGATTAGTAGCTTTCTTTTTCTCAGAGGCCACGATTTGACCCCGGCTTTTTGGGGAGTAGGCAGAGATTCTTTTGGAATGCGTACGGGACAACGACTTTTGAGGACAGCGAATCATTGGACAACTTGTGTCCCAAGCCTTTTCTCTCCCTTCCCTTTCCTTTCCTTTCCTTTCATTTCTTTGCTGCTTAATCGGCACAGGAACATGCGCTTGTGGTCTTTTTGCTTCGACATCCTCCTCCAAGTTGCTTGAGCGGCCTGGTTCACGCAACAATGGCTTCGTCGCTTGTTGGGGCCATGCTGCGTGTGTGCGTTCATGCACGTATGGATTGGATTAATTGGATTGAGTTAACTTGAGTTGCAATGCAGGAATCTAATGGGGGGGTTTTGTTGACTTTTGCACACAATCGGGTTTTCTACGGAAGTCAAATTGATTTGATATGAATTAAAGATGAGTAGTTTCAGGTTTTGTTCATAACTTAGAACTTACTCATCAAAATAGATTTCTTACCTTACGTACCCAATAACTTAGGACCGATTATCACAAATTCCAAAATTAGTTATAGAGTCGACCCGAGTTCCACCTATCTTCTTAGTCGAACAATTGCATATCGTCTCTAATCACCACCATTTGCTACAATTCATGGATCACAACTCATATCTAGACACACGAAAGATTATGAACTATTAATAAAGTAAAGATCTCAATAACGTTAAATGGAAGCTCAAACAAATGTATCATATTGCCCACCCCTCATTTGAGATTAAAACCTAGAATGCGGTATAGAGCAAGAAAAATATAAAGAATTGTTTGAGGTTATAGATTTTAGTTTCCCAATTCCACTTAAAGCCCAAAATATACCCATTGGAATAGATTCTCAAATTTTTGGAATTTATAACTTACCCTACATATTTTAAAATCTCAAACCAAACTGATCCACCTGTTTACTTATTTCTTGATCACGCTTATCCCTACAAATGATGAATTGGCGAAATCTCTTGTTATTTAAATGTCAAATGTGTTGAGTGCCATCACAGAGTTGCTTCGGTTCGGATTTTCAAAAACGTGAAAATGTTTAGGTCATGTGCCTTGTGCATCTTGCATCTTGGTTGGAGGTCGATGTAATTGTTATGTACCCATTTTCTAACATGATCGAAAAAAGACATCATGCGCTCTCATCAAATTGTCCATGCAATAGTCGGATTTGTAGAAAAAAGTGTTATACACAATCGGCATCTCAAACATAAAACTTTAGAAGAATCATTTAGAAAATAGCATGATCTTCGAAATTTGATATGAATCTTTAGGAAATCAACAAATAATTCGAATGTTTCCAATTTGCTCAAATACATACAAAAAATATATATTAATGCTGGCAATTTGCATTAATGTGTCATGATCACATCTATTTTTTGAGTCGAGTTATGCCAACATTAGAAGATCATGTACATTATTTCATTGCATTTTGTGACCCATGTGATTGAATTACTACAAAAATGTTGGCAATCGATATACAAACTAAACGGCGGACATTACACCATACTAGCTTTCCTGCTTTAATGAGTTTTAATACGAGCTGTGTCAAACAATAAAGGGGTCGGTGGCCAATTTCAATGCTTGAACATTACGGGACCGAATAATTCACCGTCCGGTCAATCATCCCGAGAAAAACGTTGACCAACTTAATCACCGGTGGGAAACGGAAAATGGGAAAAGGGAAAACAAAAAGAAAAAGAAACCCAAGAAAATAAAAAAAATATAAAATATAAAAAAGAATCGGGTGGACGTCTAAAGTTACCGCGGCTCCTGTTTCGTGGACCGGACGACCCAGTAGCGCGCGACGTCCCACACGTGGCGAAGCCGGAGCCGTCGATGGCGGGCCCCGTGTTGACCCGACCGAGCGGGGACACGTGGACACGTGGTGACGGATGCTGCCGAGATTTACACTGTGAGCACGTGGGGGGGGGGCGAGGGTCTTTTTATTTTCCATTTTTGTCCTTCCGAAATAGAAAGAAAAAAAAAAAGTCGAGAGAGGAAGAGGCTTATCCACTCGCGTAGGAACACATTTATTAAAAAAAGAAAAAGGAAAAGAAAAGGAGGAAGGGGGCCCGCGTAATTAAAAAGGTCGCGCCTTTTAATGTTTGACGGAGAAATGCCCCCACCTTCCTTCCCTATCTTCTTTTATGGCAGAGGCCACGACGCGGCGTCGTTTTTTGCCCTACCCAAGCCCCCACCTAAACGGTAGACGTTGGTGTACGTTGCGTGCGTTCCAAAGATCCACCCCTCGACGGATGGAGATATACGGTCACCTTTAAATTCGGTTCTTAAAAGTTCCGTTAGGAAAAATCATGTGCATGCTAAAAATTTCGCAAATGAATTTAGGTGAGGGCACGTAAGTATTAACTTGTTCTTAGGGCAATGATGGAAGAACCTGTATAATAACATGCGACCGATCGATATCTCGATGATGGGTATATTGAGTGATAAAAATAAAAAAAGAGATTTTTCAGGTGTTAATGCAAACTCTATTGTGGTTGGATTATGACAAAGTAATTTTTTCATGAATTAGTGTACTTGTCCTCCGTGGATTTGATTTGCTTTTTAGTTAATCTCATAGTTAGGAGCACGTTAGGTGAAGAAAGTGGGAAGGAAGATATTTTACAAATTCAAACGTTCCCTCCTTTTTTTTTCATTTCGCAAGTATTTTAAATTCTTTAAGATCAAGAATTCCTTATACCACAAATCATCCGTTAGCTTTAGTATCTTCAATAACTCACCTTTCGTGTCGATCGGAAGCCACACAAATGACGTGAAATCGAGAAAACTCACTGTTAAATTTCTCTTCTAGAATCGAAGGTCACAGCGATTCATTAGCCAATGCACAATTCAACGCAGGTATCGGTTAGAAAGGGAGGGAAAACAAGAGGCGAAATGAGATTCTCGATCCCAAAAAGGGTTTTGCTTGCACGCATACGGCACTGGCGAGAACGGCTACGCAGCTCTTGATTCGAAAAAGTCAACTCGAAAACGTTCCAATCCTCGGAGCATAGGGAATCACGAACCCGAAGGTCAACATTGGATTTCACCTCCGAGGTTGCATCCTGCGGAGTTCTCACCAACGAAATGCGGACTCGTCACAAGAAAAACTCTTCCAGCGACCATCGATTTTGTTACGTTTTTTTCTGTAACGAGCAGGTTCGTTTCCGCCCGCCCACATGGAGGCGACAAGGACAATTCTTTTAGAGTTGTCCGTCTTAAAATAATCGACATAAAATAAGGAAAAAAAGACTATCTGAAAACCAATCATTGAGAGGACGATGTGGAGAGGAGATCGTATGTATTATGATGATGATGATGGCTATCCATCCATTCGGACCGTCTCTGAGCTTAAGCCATGATAATGTCGTCTGATCACGGACATGCCAGGTTGGTTTAACCACACGTTGACCAACATCAACACGCTGCTGTCTCCTTTGGAAAAGATTCGATCAAGTGGGACACACCTTAAGAACATCAATTAAACAAAATCTGAAGGTTTTGTTTTCAACTCCTGAAAAAGAATGGATTTAAGTGGTGGATTATGACACGGTTCGATGTGTGAGCTAACTTGGTTGTATCTTACGAATCATGATGTGTTGGAATACTCGCGTTTTCGAATCCTTGATACGTAACAGGTTAGATTTTTAGCTAATTCCACGGTGGTTTCGCAAATTTATATATGATGTTAAATGACAATGCCTTTGTTAAGTGTTCTTTGTAGAAGACACAAAGTACTTTGCCTTTTGTCATGCGCTTCAGTTAACTCCTTGCGTAACAATTCGCGGATCATACAAAGTGAAACTCTAGAAGAAGGTCGACTTGTCATGTGAAAGAACCAACTTTATAATAATATCTAAAGCAAAGAAATTTATAAAATTACATAGTGACAACTTGCTACCACCAATTACAAAACAATTGCGTGAATGACTAGACATATTGATATATTGTGCCGAGTTTCATCATTCATGCTTTCTCATGTAACATTCATTGACTAGAGATTAACCAGTATAGATTACCTTCTTGAAAGTCTCGTGTTGCCCTCCTCTTTGAAAATCACTTGGAGTTATCTTAATGGCCATCCTTTCTACTTAAGAAGGGAGAGGTGGGGAGATCGATAGCCCACCTCGGTCCTATGACCGAGGTAGGACCGAGGTGGGAATGGGTGAGTGAGAGCAGAGAGTTTCGCAAACATAACATATACAATGGCTTGTAATCTAGATATAGGATTGAACATGACAAAAGAGAAAAAGAAGTAACATTCATCAACACGCAATCAGTTAAAAAGTTTATGCGTACATTCACCAAATGCGTATGATGTGTAAATAGCTTATGATGTTCAAGACTGGAGAGATGCTGGAATTTCATTTCATGGTCAAGATGGTAATAATAAAGGAAAAAGAAAGGAAAACAGATGCAGCTCAGAACATGTACTCAGGGTTGTCTGAGTAGGGTAATGGAACTAATAAAAGCGGGACTTTCCGAAGGCCCGGAGTAAGATGAGAAACGAAGGCGTTTTTGCAATTTGCCACAACTCATCGTTGTTCAGTCGAACTCATGACTAAAAGGCTCTCGATCTAAGTACCAGCCAACAAGGGACTTTACATTCTAATTGAAAAAAGCTCCTCTATTGCAAGTCAGACTAGAATCTTCACCGATCCTGCTTATTGATTCTACAAATCATCTCTATGTCAGAGGAAGACGATGCTCCTGTTTAACCACCCAATTGCCCAGCGGAGGAGTCAAACGAATCAATCCTCACACCACCATCAATACTACCGAGCGCCAGATTGGCCAACCAGAATCCTAAATGCGCAGCACCCGGTCAGTCCCCAAAGTCCGACTTGTGTTAAAGAGGCATTTCAAGTTGGGTCGAAAACAGAGAAACGTTTGCCGACGATAACACAAGTTACAATTTTCAAACAAAGATAAGGCTCAAATTATAAACACATCTCTACCAAGAGATTCCTGGGGATCTACTTGATGGTGATGTAACGATTTGTTCCATGCTTGGCCCAGTAGTCCTTTAGATCTAAGGGTACTGACAGATCGTGTCCTTCAGCTGCCAACCGACTGAGCAGTTTCGTAAATACACTGCCACTCATCTTGCGACCACTCACCCGGGCATGACGCTTGTGTGGAATCTGAGGTAGTGGATACATCGAAAGGGTGGTAGTGCAGCAGGACGACTGCCAGCCGCCATTTCCCCATTTATAGCAATGCCGAGGAATGCCCGTACAAGAGCAAACCGGAACTGGCATGGTGGAACCGTTAAAAACAACAAGGTTCAGACAGACATCCGCACTATCCCACTTGGACCTCACCTTCTTTCCATGTGATAGTACTTGCACGTTCAAGTCCTCGCCTACTCTTTTCCCCTTCCTTTGTGTACTTGAGCCCTTTGATGCAATTCCCTTACCCTCTTTTGAGCGCTTTCCTTGGCGTGTTTTGATGGCATCAGCAGTAATAGATGATATGGGGAAAGCATCCGTTATACGTGCATCCGCGTTAAGAGCTTCAGCTATGTCAGCCTGAGAGTATGGTGGGTGGTGGACCCGCTTCAATCCATGTTGATTTCCCCCAACCATCGTAAAATTGATGGCATCCCAATATTGAAGTGCTGCTCTGGCATTGTCCCTCTCCATTAGGGCCTTATCACGCTCAATCAGCGCCTCATCACGCTGCCTGAGGGCCTCATTTCGTGCGTCAATCGCTGCCTTTGTTTGAGCTTCTGCATCTTGGCGTTCTTGAATAGCCTGTTCCTTCTCTCTAAGGATGTTCATTATCTTCTGATTCATAGCTAATGCATTCTTTTCCTTCATTTGATGCTGAGGGGGCATATTCCACTGCACATCGCATAGACATACTTTAAGCAAGGATCATTATGCAAATCAAAATTCATGAAGAAGCAACTTTTCCATTGGCTAATAAGATATCACTGAATGTAATTACCAAAGTGTGCATCAACTTGTAAGGATAATCCACCTTATGTCTAGTATTTCCATGTTGCCCACCGTCATCCATATTAACTCCAGATTACTCGCAACTAAGGCATAAGCCACTTCTCAAGGTAATATCAGAATGCAGCAGGGCTAACTTATTTCTTCGTAAAGGAACCTCCAGAAATCCCTGTTTGCAGAAAACAGAAACCAAAGCCTTAACTTCAAATTGTAGCTCTCAAGTTAATGACATTCAATCTCCTGAGGATAACAAGGATAAAAGGGGAAGGGAAAATAGAGAAAAAATGTTGCTCGTAGAGAATTCTTTTTCAACAGAGCAACACTTTAATCTTGGTAAAGCTGTAACAACTCAAACCCATTAAACTGGTGAAAAAGGAGCTACGTCTTTTTTTTTCCCTTTCTGTTCTTTTTTCGTCGTTTCAAACAGCAAAAAGTTTCTGCCCCCAGCAGGGGAACCACCACCACCAGGCAGGCATAATTCCAAACTAACTCCAAGACGAGAAGGGAGGATAACATAAATGACAGCATCATTTGCTAAAAGATAATAACAGATGGCGTCAAGAATTCAACTGCTAACCAGAAGGAAAAGGCAAAGACTCCGGATAGGTAAGAGGCACTAAGGTTTCTTACATAAGGATGGTAGAGTACCGATCAGCAAGAAAGAAGCTGCATTTAATGCCTGTATCCAATCAGTGTGGTTTTCCACAATTACAACCAAACCAGGAAAATCTCCCAGAAGAGAAAAAGGAAAAAGAGAGAAACATTCTATTGACAGCAGACTTTGCTTGCATGGACAATGAAATCAAGAATCAAAAAATGACCCTTTACAATGAATTTCAAGACAATTCCAGATGCCAAGTGGGATGCGTTAAGGATATAACCCAGAAGAAGAGCATTCAAGTACCATTCTGTGAAGGAAGAGATGCAATTCATTACAGACTGGGTACTCATAATTTGTGGAAAACGTCACATTAAGTGCCATGACATGATTAACAGAGAGCCACATTTTCACACCAACACTAGTCAAACCATGTAGTAACTTCCCAACACCAAGAACGAGCAAGTTCCACGTCAACTATACGCCTGTAACCGTTGAGACAAGGTCAAACAAATTACCTTATTCCCTGTTCACTGTGTCTATAGCAAAACCCTACCGTACGTTAAACCATGCCAACAAAAAAGAAAGCACATTTTCCTGTTTTGAAGATACTTAATAAGGCATTTAAACCATAAAGTTGAACTTGGAGATAGCGACAAGCCTGGGCATTTGAACTATACAGTTGAACTTTCCTAACAAGGAACGATTTGACCCTTCAAATACCATCCTTGTGCCTGTGATGTTGAAGGCCCATTAAAGTACTAGAAGCTGATCTATTTCCATTGTAAGCATGTCTAAAACTGCGTACTACAGGCCAAGCACAAGATATTTTGCGAGTATCAATATTCACACTCTAAAATGCTCTTCATTATCACGAGCAAACAATAACATCAACCACGTTGGTAAAATGCAAACATGAATTCGCATCGCAAAACTGATGACCAACGAGTAGCTCAGTGCTGAGATCAGCTCCTAAAAACTCTGTAAAATTAAGACATACTCCACTATCCTACATTTCCCTCGTAAACATCCCAGCAATTTTAAACATTGCAACATGCAAGTTCAGGAACATGACGATTGACAATCATAAAAAAGCAGCCAATCCAAGATCTTCCACCGTATATAGCAATCCTTGCAGACGCTATTACTGCGCAAGTGACCTCTGGGACAAGGCATGTGCTCGTGCCTCTGTTCTCAGCAAAATTCATGCAAACACTCGATTCAAGCATCAAAGACGAAAATCATCCACTCAACAGTTCCGAATGCTCCCTCTCCGAATTTGTCCCCAGAAAAAAAGAAGGCTCCAGCTCCAAGCCGAGCAATCGGCCAACCACATTCCTAGACAAGTCACCTATACAACCAACGCAATTCCACCATGAACACAGCCATTCCCCAAACACCGTCCACATCATTCCCGCGAAGCTTCAGAACAATCTATATGACACCTTTGACTTCTCTAAGACCGCGTGTATCTACATATACGTACATACGTACATACATACATACAGAAGAGAGAAATCCGCTCTACACACGACTGAACCCTACTAAATCCGCGACGGTTCCCGACAAAGATCGAAGTGGCGAAGCTGAGAGCAGGAACTCGACAGACAATCGAAACATGAGCGAGCCGAAAGTCAAGACCAGAGAGCAGAGATCACGGTCGATCACGTAAAGAAAAAAACACACTGGACGACATTAAGCCCGAAGCTAACGAAGCGGAACCGACTAAGATCAGACGAGATTGATGTCTTACGGCGGAATTAGCTCCGGCGGCAACGGCGTCGCCGATCAAAACCGCGCCTCGCTGCAGATGAATTCGCTCCGGTAGAACGCGAGAACACGGAGGTCGGGGCTAGAGATAGAGAGAGAGAGAGATGGAGAGGTAATGGAAAGAGAGAGAGAGGAGAGAGAGATGGGGGAGAATTTGGGGAATGCCCGTACATCTGAGATCCTACCTTCCAACGGCGTCGTTTGGACTCTCTCTCTCTCTCTCCCCTGAATTTATTTCGTGAATTCAGGGTGCTTGGTGAAAAAAACTACTTTTCTACGAGCAGGAAAATTGTGTACTTAAGAGGGTTGCAAAGGCTTGTGAGCTTTTTGCAAACGACGGAGAACGACCGCCGTGGGGACGGCAAAGAAGATGCGAAGGAAAAAAAAAGGAGTAATGTTGGCTTTTTTATTATTTATTTTGATTAATATCATACAAAATTCTAAATTAGTACATATATAACAAATTTATTCCAAATTAATATTTTGATCACCAATAGCTTCAAACTGATACATTTGTGATAAATTTATTTCACCATTAGTTTCCATAAAAATTTTCCCAACAAATTATTAAATTTGATGACGTATGGTAGGAATTTATTTTTCGTTTGTCCCAGGTACCAACTTATGATTTTTTGTAGTATTAATACAATTTAATGGAAACTAAAAAATAGTGAATTTGTCACAAAAGTACTAGATTAGGATTTATAATGGTCAAAAAATTACTTTAAAGTAAATTTTTTATATATGTATCAATTTAAGGTTTTCGGTAATATTGATCCTTTTTATTTTTAAGGATGACATTAGCTTTTTGATAAAAGTGCTCTTATTTGGGTGGTTGGAAAAATCAATTGCTTGCCGGCTAATGAGTTCGAGCTCTTATTTGAGATTGATTAGACCACACGAAGCCGTTATTTGACCCAAGAGATTGATTGAGTCCAGGCTCTAGCCCTTTTTTGAGAAAATTGTTTCACTTTATACTCTAATTTAAGATTTTCCCAATCTGATTGGGCATTTAAAATAAAAGGACGAGGTTCACGTTTGCCACCGTAGGTTTTTTAAAGCTTAGAAAAGAGTCGAAAAAGGTTTAAAGCTGAGGTAGAACTGAAAAAGGAAACCCTAAAGCATGAATTCCTTTTCAACAGTCAAGCCAGAATCCAAAAACTAATGCCATCTTCTGAAAGAAACATATTGTTCCCTTCACATTCAACACTACGGCTCCAATCAACCGCCACTTCCATCGGTTAATTGCCGATCTTCACCTGTCACCTCTAACATTACCGCCGCCAACTTGGGGGTAGTAGTGTCGCCGTGACAAACATCAGACAAAGACCGCTATCCATGCACAGAGCGTGGCTACCAAGATTTACATCTGTCGTGGTCGGCTAATTGTACTATTGCATCATATTTTTGGTTGTCGTGCCACTTATACATTGCTCTATGGATAATGCAATCAAGCAGTTTCTCTAACTGCACAATGCAGCCAGCAACACCAATCCGAGTAATCTCACCTCGAATTTCTCTGCATTTCTATATGGTCAATGCAGAGTGCCTATACCTCGTTTTTGCCCCGGAAATGTAGCAAGATAAGTCCTCAAAAATAAACATGAAATCATTATCGCGAAGCTTTGCATCGAAACATCAAACCAAACAGTTTGTCCAGGTAAGTGATACGAAATGTTTCAACATTGACAGGTGCAAATCAATAAGAGACTTGGTGCACAAGTGTTTCAACAAGCTACTTGGATGCATTGCCTCCCACGTTATTATTCTCCATATGAGGCAGCAGCATCTGTCCCGAGCAAATCATGCTTCTGGACATACTCATGCATATAGGTTTATACCCCAAAACTTCGCAGGTTGATTAGTCCGATATGCCCGGTCGATACTCTTGATCAGGGCCATGTCCTCTTCTGCCAACTTGAAATCAAAGACCTGAAAGTTCTCTTCCAACCTCTCAACCTTTGAGCTCTTTGGGATGACAGCAGTATTGCGTTGGATACCCCACCTCAGAACTACTTGTGCCACCGTCTTCTTGTACTTCTCCGCCAGACCCTTGAATCAATAGAGAATTAAGGGGAATTGAAAGATATAGCAAAGCAGCAGACACAAAAAGGAAGAAAGAAAAGATCACCATGAATGATGTAGACGAGCATTACCTTGAGAACTGGATCTTCCAAGCATGAAACGGTACCAAACCATTCTGTATTTGCAACAGCACCCCCTAGGGGAGTGTGTGCAGTCACACAGATACCATGTTTCTGACAGAACTTAACAAGGGAATCACGTTGGAAATATGGATGGGTTTCAATCTGATTAACAGCGGGCTTCACTTTGGAGTAGGCCAGGCAATCTCTGGTTAGGAAGATGTCGTAGTTGCTGCACACAGTTTCCAAACAACAGTCAGAGCAACCAGAAGGTCTGTAAAATGGGCAAGCATTCGAAATATCTATTTTGAGAAAAGGATTGAAACACATCCCTAGCCTCTGTTGGTACTCATTACTTCTTGTAGATAGTACTACTTAAGAATAAGAATCTCAATTTCCAAGGAAGATGAACATAATGGAAAACCTAGATTTATGAGGCAATTAGATTGCTCCCTGCTCCTCCGGGCATCGCATACAGCATCATTTGAAGAGTCTTATTATTGTCACATCTTCCCAGAGAAAAAAAAAAATGCAATCCTTTCATCAAGATACTCCTTTGATAAAAGATATATTAATTGCTGTGGAAACATGATGCTCCCAACATCTGGTCCAAAAATGACAAAAATCAAAGAGTGCGCATCACCAAAATTGCTCTTTAAAGTAGTAAACTCTTGCCATGGACCTCAAACTATGAAGGAACACTATCTTTGTCAGATCGTTCGTTTAAATAATGCCAAAGGTCACCTCTCAAGTATCATAGAGAAGTAAAGAAAATTTTCCAATGAATATGGGAAGTCCTTGAATTACAATCTCCTTTACTGTCGCGTTGGAGCTTCCCCTTCCAAGTAAAAATGCTAAATATTTCATGAGAGGTGCCTCAGAAAATGTTAAACTATCCAAAAAGTTCTCGAACCTGATCCCGATACTTCGAACTAAACCCATTGAGTCAAGTTCTTCCATGCCACGCCATGTTGTTTCCAAAGTTATAGTCGTGTCAATTTCCAGCACCCCCTCATCATCCAGAGAACTGCCAGTTGTGCCAACTCCTGCATATATACACATTACAACAAGATGTTTAGCATTCGAATCAAAATGCCTCTAGTAGAATCTTAGACTCTAATAAAGAGTAAAGGTACTAATATGAGCAGAGTACAGATAAAGTGCTAAAGCTTTGTGTAAAAATGGCAAGTGGAGAACATGATAAATGATCTTTGGCAATCAAAATCACATCTAAACTTCCAGCAGTCGACTTTTCCACCATTCCTAACAAGAGCAGTGCATCATGAGCATAAAGAAAGTAACACGCCAATATCAAAAGACTTAGCCCAGTATACACACTTAGTTGATATCAACTTGTGGGGACACTCAATTCTATTGTCATTACCAATTTACCACCTTTTGACTTGAGCAGAAAAACACCTTTTAAGCAAGATGTAATGCTCAGCAGCATAAAGTTCGAATCCGATCATAGTTTGCAAGTAGAATCAGATGCTAAGATGATGGTATGGGAATCACCAGTGTGTTTAGTTGCTACAGGGAAGTGAATAAGGTAGAGATCCAAATAATCAAGCTGCAACTTCTTCAGACTGTCCTTACAGGCCTCTATGACATGCCCGTGATCAGAATTCCAAAGCTGCATGAGGGAGGAAAGCTCAGAAAATTAGACCGTTCATACTTAGTTAGGGTGGCATAGATTCAAAGTTGCGGGAGGATCACTAAACCCGCCTTGGTGGTGATGAAAAGTTCCTCTCTTTTGACAAGCCCCGTTTGCAATGCTTCAGCAAGCGCCTCACCAACTTCCGCTTCATTCTGGTAATCAGCTGCACCAACACCGAACTGGTTAAATACTATAAAATAACAATCTCAGAGGAAATAGCTCACAATGCATCACACACTGGTTTCGGAATTCAACATGATTGATAAGAAAACTCTCCTCACACATGCAATGAATGTCAGGGCTCGCAAGACTAGCATAGGCACGGCAGAGATTTATCATCCTCGCGAAGCATTTAGGACAACAAGCCTGTGAGATTTTGTGAGACCACCAACTATACTAAAAGTTTGAGCTGTTAGACGAAGGCATGGTTTAATATTTAATTATTGTATCAAAGCCTGCCTAATTTCTTGTTTTGAACATTCTCAAATTCAATGGATAGACAACTCCGCCAATTCCCTCGCTGCTTAGACTCTTCTCAGCACACTCTCCGAACGGTAAAAACACAAGAGGAAATGCGCCTAAACCGTCCCTCTCAGACCATTGACGATGGTTTCTAGCATCAATCATGTTCCCCGACAAAACGCCCGAGATACTCCTAGCTTACACTCCTCAACACTTTTACTGGCAACAGACGATGAACAAAAACAGAAAGCCACGGTCGCACTGAATCGACCGAACAAGAAACCGACCAAACCCTAGAAAACTGGGATTCGAAGGTAGCTAATGAAGAGCTTGTGAGTGTACCGGCGCAATCGAAGTGGCGGTAGCCGATCTTGATGGAGTTGATGATGAGGTCCCTCATCTCCTTCTTCTCCATCCGCCACACGCCGAGGCCAATCGCCGGCATTTTGAATCCATTGTTGAGCGTGATCGCCATCTTCGGGAGCGCTCGCGCTTCTGGTTTGCTGTATCAGCTGAAGGAGTGAAGAAGATGCTGCTAACTCTTTGGAGTCTCGGAGAAAGCGATTTGTAGTTTGGCTCCTGGCGTTTCGCTTCCTTTTTATTATCGGCACAACTGATTTTTTTGTGGAAGTAAATTTAATAATAAATAAAAGAAATATATATATATTCATAATTAATAATAAAACGCGTGATATTCTTAGTCATGGTAATTGTAATGGAATAATTAAGGATAACTTTGTTTTTTAAATGAAAATGGACTGGATTTAGTTATATAAGAGGTGAAAAGAGCGCCACATGGAATATATTTTTCTTCCTTCTTATTATCATTACCCATTTTTGACAAACCTAATTTTCATGAAAGTAAATCTAAAAATGATGGAAAAAATATTACCTAAATATAGAGGGGATATCCATAATCAACAAGAAAAAAAACGTATGATATGGCAGCAAGGTCCCACACGAGAAAAAGACTGGAAGTAAATAAATTGAGAACTACCGCTTTAAATTGAAATGGAATGATTAATGGACACTTTGTCTTTACAATGAAAATGGGGTGGATTTAGTAATATAAAGGGCAGAAATCCACATAGTAATCTCTTTTTCTTCCTTCTCATTATCATTACCTATTTTCGACAAAACTAATTTTTGTGGAAGTAAATTTAAAAATAAGGGAAAATATAATGTCTTTAATATATAGGAACAAAACACGTGATATTGTTAGTTATGGCAGCTAAATCTTCCGTAGGAATAGAAAACTGACAAAAGAATGAAAGTAAATAAATTGGGGGCTACCACTTTGAATTGAAATGGACTAATTAAGGGTAATTAGATCTTTTAAATGAAAAGTGGATTAAGTTATAAAATGGGAGGAAATAGGCTATATAGGAATATCTTTTTCTTCCTTCTTCTTCTTATCATTATTATTATTATTACCCGTTCGACAAAACTAATATTATGGGAGTAAATCTAAAAATAAAGAGAAAACACAATACATTTTATATTACATGGGATATCCACAATAAACAAGAATAAAACACGTAATATTCTTATTAATGGCAATTAGAAGGAAAGTAAGTAAATTTGGGGGCTACCACTTTCAATTGCAATGGAATAATTGAAGGCAACATTGTCTTTTTAATGAAAATGGGATGGATTTAGTTATATAAGAGTTGGAGATAATTGCTCTAATGGAGTTTGAGCTAATTGAAGCGAGCACCGGTAATACAAACAAGATGTCCATGGTTAGTCCTGCCGATTGAATCAAGTATCGAAGCCAATGAAGGAGGCAAAATTCCTTTCGACAAATTACAAATCGAAACCAATGTGAATTCGGAATTTTTTGGGCCATGCACAAACAGGCTTGCGGGGCTGGAGGCAAAATTCGATCGAGAGCCTTAAACATTGCTCTGGCTATACGAATTTTTAACGCCGAGATGGCGAGCTATATGCTCGGTTCTTGATTTCGATATCGAATTCATAAACGGATCTTCAAATTAAAAGAACTCGACAGTCACGGAATAGCCAAAAGGCCCAATACCCGCTTATCGCCCTAGTTTATAGAGTCCATTACGAAGCTATGGGTTTCTGCATCGATCCGTAGTCCGCGTCGGAGGAAACTTCATAGCCTCTGCTGGAGGAAGACGTACTCCGCCATGAGTTAAAAGAGGAGAGTGGAGTCTCTTTGGGCACTTCGTACTTTGGGGCTAAGACTTTACTAGGACTCTCTCGCTAGTTTCAAGCGACGTTGTTCACTCCTTTTTGTACTAGAAGTTCGTCTAGCATTCAGCACGGGCAAGATTCGAGTTCGTTGGATTGTAGAACGTTTGTTTTGGGAATCATCATCTGTCTTAATCTGTTTTCTGGAATCCTTTTCAACCAAGGATAAAATAAATAGATAAGAATATATAAATAGACAAGGGGAATTGTCCAAATCAATTTCCAACTTGTTGTACCGTGGTCATTTCGGTTCCAAACCTTTTGATTGTGCTAATTTAATTTAGAGCCATTTGACAACTTGCCGATTTAGTTTTAGACCTTTTAATGGTTTGCACATCTAATCATTTCGGCTAATTTTGTTTGGAAACCATTGATGTGTCGGTCTAATCAGCATCGAGTGTTTGTGTAGATGATTGTTATTATCTCTTTTAAAATTTCTGATTTTTTCCCTTTTTCCTTTTCTTTTCTTCTTTTCTTTTTTTTCCCTATGCCGGCCATCGTTGGGCCCATCAACCCACCAGCCCTCCCTAGAGACCAGCATGGGTAGCCCTTGCCTGAAGTCAATAGAGTGGCCATTCAATGAGACTGGCGATGGCTAGTAGCAGGAAAAAAAGAAAAAAGAAAAAAATTATAAAAATTATTAACGTTAATGATTTACGATCAAAATTAGCTGGAATGACTAAATTGATAAAAAAATCAAAATGTTTAGGATTAAATTGACACAATTGAAATGTTTAAGATTAAATTGCCAAGTCATGAAAATATTTAAGATTAAACTGATACATTTGAAATGTTTAAAACTTAATTAGCCGCCATACAATAGATCTATGATTTTTTGGACAATATTTCTTAAAAATAGTTAACTCACCTTTGAATAAATGAGCAGTCCGCATTTTTGACAAGGGAAGAATAGATGCCAAAGCAGATAGAAACTAAGCTTCAATGCTTGTACCTTAGAGTGGATGCCTCTATTCCTATCATAGATTCATTTGTATCTCTCAAGCTTGGGATTGAGGTCCACATACTAGGAGCAATTGAATTTCTGCCGAATGAATTGAAATTTCTTCGTCGGAATCCATAAAGATGAGTAGATTATAAATCAGCAAGAGTTAGCTTAGGAGTTACTCTCGTTTAATGTCCCACTACTACAATCTCCTCAGGGTTGATTCGGCTTTTGAAATTGTCTAAGTCATCCATCCATGGGACATTCTTATGGAAAACTAGGTTTATTTACCACATTACTTGTTGCTCCGGTTTATAGTTCACTTTTATGCCCATGGGGGAGTGGCAGATTGATCTTAACTAGGATCGCTAAACAATGCCTAACTAAGAATTCTCAAAATAAGGGAAAAGTATAAAAAGCAGCACCGAGTTGGACCACCGAGAAAGAAATTTGCTAGAATAGGGGAAAGTACCAAAAAAGTTATAAATTTAATGTATTTGTGTTAATTTAGTTCTAAAATTTTTAATTAGATCAATTTGGTCATAAAATTTTTCTTTTATACTAATTGAGTTCATTCGACTAATTTTAACTAGAAATCGTTGACGTGAATAATTTTTTCAATTTTTATTTTTTAAAATTTTTACGAATTTTTTGTTACTTTTTTTTTCCCAACTATGGGTCACCAAGGTCGCTAGACACCAATGAAGGCCGCGACACCTTCGCCTAGACCAAGGGAGGGTCGTCGGCCCTTGTTGGACAAAGTTGTAAAAAAAAGAAAAGGAAAGAAAATGACAAAAAAAATCAAAAAATTGTCGAAATATTAATAAAAAATGTCCACGTTACTGCTGGTCATGCTACATAAAATAGTTGATGTCCACGTCAGCGATTTCTAGTCAATATTAACCGAATGGACATAATTAGCACAAATGCAAAAAATTTAAGACTAAATTGCTCGAATTAAAAAGTTTAAAATTAAATCGACATAAATACAATAGACTTATAACTTTTTTGATACTTTCCTTGTGAGAATAAGATTTTTTTTTAGATGTCTTGCTCTAACTCTCAATTCACTTTATAGGATATGAGAGTCGAAACCCACACTTGAAACTAAACGTCCCCATCCCAACTTTAAGAAGATAATGATTTTAACCACCCACTTCCTTCTTTCCATGTAAGAAGGGTGGTTATTAAGACAAATCCCAATAATTCCACTAGAACAAGATTGCTTAAGCATATACTTGACTTCGGAGGTGGTAATATAGTCAACCCACATTTCTTTGCCCGGTAAAGATTCCTTAATCTAGATACAAAGAAAAGTTCGAAGAGCCTAGTACAATGATTTATAGGAATACGATACCCATAGACTAAAATGCTCACTTGTTGATATTGGTATATACAGTTTGTCTACTTCAAGCAACTCCAAAGAGCGCTACCCATCTAATAATCCAGAAAAGAAGATGTTGCATTTCCCAACAACTTAGAAGTTAAATATACACCAATGGTGTTTACAAATGTTTGTGTTTGGTCGAGACAAAGGCTGGTCGCTTTAAATGAAATGCATAAGGTCGAAACTATTCAAACAACCGTGATCATCAGGCTTGAATGCTGGAATTTCATGTAAACAAGAATGTAATGGCCTATGTACAAGTCTATCACCAAAAGTTTAAGAATCACATTAAATAGATTAAAAATACAAGAATGATATCACATATTGAGCTAAAGTTCAGGGTTCACATTGGATAAATTAAAAACTCAGGGCCGATATTATAGATTGAGTCAAATTTATGAACTACTTGTATAATTATTTGGAAAAAAAACAAAGAAAGGAAAATTAGCAGATAAGAGCAAAAGGGACTTTTTTTTTTCTATTATGAGAGAGAGAGAATACTTCCGTCATAGTTCCCTCAAGCTCTTGGGCTTAACTTGTGTAATGTTATAGTGATCGGTACTACTTATTTCATCATGAACTTACAAAACCGTGAAATTTCATAATGTACCAAATTTACAATTGAATCTTAAATTCGAATTCAGTTCGCTGATTCTTCAAATTCAATGGAAGTGGATAAACATTTCGAAAATGTTTACTTAGTAAATGAAATCATATTATAACTTTAGTAAGTTCCACAGTATTGGGCAGGCATCTTCAAATGTGTTCAATAATACATGACATTTGCACTCTTCGCCCTTTTATTTTTTATTCAAACATTCGCAAATGTTACAACGCTTTCAATGATAAAACAAAGCAAGCACTAGGTATATCAATTCTAAAAAAGGTGAAAAAGCTGAAATCTGGAACCTATCTTGCTATAATCAATTCTCAATTTTTAGATCCTAAAACCTACCATGTTTGTCGGGAACCAGTTCTGAAATTTACTCCTTGTTTCTGGTCCAATTCTAGGTTCTACCTTAGAACCTTTTTTAGTTTTTTTGTTCCTTTTTTTGGTTCATTTTTTACACTAAAATCATATGAGATTATGAGTAATAAAATAATTCAAAGTAAAAGATGAACAACATAAATCATAATTCGCCAAAAACAACAATTCATAAGATAAACATATGATCACATATAATTATAAACAATAAAAAATTCAAATACTTAACAAAGAACATAAATTACAAAAATCTATTCATCATTAATCCATAAAAATGTAGGGAATGAGGAAAGATTGGCATGGAGTTCTAAGGAAGGACAAACGGCAAAGGAGTGTTGAAGTTAGGATTTAGGGGAAAAAGAAATTAAAGTTTTGATTTTTTAGCTTATAAAAATGATTCTAAAACCGGTTCTAGAACAATGCTGTGTGGTCTGGTTTCCGAGTACATATACATTTGAAACCTATTCTCGAACTGGCTCCAATGGGAACCGATTCTTGAACTTATTTTTCGAGTGGTTTGATCCAATTTTTTGATAAAACCAATTTGATCGCACACTCCTAAATAATTGATTTCACGAGGCTTTACATTTGGAAGAACGCTCCTTCATAGACCATAAAAAGGCTCGTGTTACATATTGCTCCCGATGTAAAAATGTCAACTCGTATTATCTTTTGTTATCTCTCTCCGTAAGGCCGTTGATAGGAAGATATGTTTATAATATTTTTATGATCAGCTTCCACAAAGCTACCTCTAATAGGTTTGAGGTGCCATAAATATTATAACAATTTTAAAATTATTTTATTAAAATAAAAATATACACAATACATTTTTTTCTAATCTCGATAGTTGTAGAAATAAAAAATAATAATCATAATAATAGCCACAGCAACAACAGTGATAATAATATCATTATCATCATCACTATATGGTGAACATGGTGCGGGTGGTATATTGCGAAATTTATAATAATGCAAACATAAATATTGATAATACTAGGGACAAACAATTCTAGGGCTGGTCCAAATTCTCTTTGGAACCTACCCTATTAAAGTCGGTTTCCTAGTTTTTGAAACTTGAAATTTACTATGCATATCTTCTAACTCGGAACCAATCCTGTCAATTAGTTCTAGGGATGGTTCCAAGATTTATTCAAGAGTCGACCAATTTCTTTTCTTACTTTGTTCGATTTTTTTCTTCCTTTTTTTTAAAATTTTATTTTTAGTTGAGCAAAATGAAAGTGAACACAATGACAAAAATCTCTATTTGTTGATAACAATAATTTACGAAAGATGAATACATAAAATGAAACAAATAATAAGAAATTCAAAATACGTAACCATGATTTCATCTTTTTGGAATTGGTAATGGTGGGAACTTAAAAGAAGATCATTTCCTATGACGAGTTTTCAATTCTACATGGATTTGTAGTCATCCTAGGTAACATGGCACAATACTTATGAAAAATGTGTCGTAAAATACGTGCTTTTGCACGGTATAGTACAAACGCAATCATACCAAACCGACTCTGAAAATTGTTTCTTGACATGGAAAATTAAAATGTTCTCTTTCAAAATCGAACCGAATCGCACGGTTTAGTTCGATTTTCGGTCCGAATCTGACAAAAGAGAACCCAATCGAATCGTCAAGCCCATTGGGCTTTTGCCCAAATCGAAGAAACGAAAAAAAAAGAAGAAAAGAAAATCTCAATGATCACTCGAAATCGGATCGAGCACGATCCTGCCAAATAGGAAGTTGCTGGGCAATTTCTCTTCCACGAGCTTCTTCTGCGGCTCAGAGATACAGAGAGAGAGAGAGCGCGTCTTCCCTCAGGCGAAGAAGATCGAGAACGACCTCTTATCACCAGATCCAGCGAACGACGTCGGAGAACGAAGGAGGACGGAGGGATGTCGTCCACATTCAGCGGCGATGAAACCGCGCCGTTCTTCGGCTTCCTCGGCGCAGCGGCCGCGCTCGTTTTCTCCTGTAAGATCGATGGATCTGAATCGTTGTATCTGAATCGCATTGCTGTTGAAAGATCGGTGATCGCTTGTTTCGTGTCTGCCCGTTTTATGTCATGTCTTGGGCTTACCAACGAACTAGAAAAACTGATGAACAAAAACGGTCGCGTCATGTGTCTGAGATTGTTCAATCTACTCCTCCTAGTGCTTAGCATTTTGGAATCACCAGAGGGTAGCTAACGATTCTCATTTATTTCTGTGTTTCTGATCGGCTTGTTGATACGAACTTATATCTTCTGGGTTCATTTAGAGAATCGGATACGATAATTTCCAATACAGTTCTTTGTGTCCGGATGTCCAAAAATTGCCTTTTGGCTCTGGCGGCACCAAGTTCAACACGCGGGCTTGGAAGCGCAAGCTTGCCAGGGTTCTTTGGCGCTAAGAATAATGACTTATAAATCTAAGGATAGCTGAGTAATTGCCATTATATGTAAACTGGAGATGATTATGATTGCCATTCTTCGGTCGTTCATGTGTGTTTATGATTTGGGTCCGTCTTCGATTTCGCTGAGCAGGCATGGGAGCTGCATATGGGACAGCCAAGAGCGGGGTGGGTGTAGCATCTATGGGTGTGATGAGACCTGAGCTGGTTATGAAGTCCATTGTGCCAGTGGTTATGGCAGGAGTGCTGGGTATATATGGGCTGATTATCGCTGTTATCATTAGTACTGGGATTAATCCCAAGGCGAAATCTTATTACCTCTTCGATGGGTATGCACATCTTTCATCTGGTCTGGCTTGTGGTCTTGCTGGGCTGTCTGCTGGAATGGCAATTGGAATTGTTGGTGATGCAGGTGTCAGGTATGCAACACCTGTTTCTCCTTCATTTTTTTACATTGAGAAATTTTGCAATGTATGCCAACATGAATGTTTTCACAGAAATCACCACATAAATTATGCATAAAAGAATAGGGAACCTTGTATCGCCTCTTTTTAGTATTATTCAGATGAAGGTTATTTAATCTAGAATTTGATTATTTAATTGCTGCACAAGGAATGTTTATCCCTCAATGAGCATGTTTTGTGCATGGCTTTTTTATCTTTAGAATGACTTTGATTTCTGACTTTTATGTTCAATGATCTGGCATGTTCTATACATTTTTCAAGCTTTCTTGCATTTGAGTGAAAGAAAGTGCCTACTGCCTATAGCGGTGGAACCCTTTGAGGCAGTGTCAAATGAAGTCAGATCAGTATTTTTTTTGTTTGTTTGGGTCAAGAGAGACTCAAATTGTGAGTCACACGATAGTGGAAACATAATTCTAATGCCTCAGCATACTCACTAGTTGGACTGGAATGGAATTTTAGTGACAATGCTTTGCATGGATTTGTCAAAAATTTTAAAAGAAGATGACCAAGACTGACTCCTTTGTTGAGTTGCTTCGCAGTCTGATATGTTAAAAATTTTGGAGCAAAAGAAGATGACCAAGACTGGAATGGAATTTTAGTGACAATGCTTTGCATGGATTTGTCAAAAATTTTAAAAGAAGATGACCAAGACCGACTCCTTTGTTGAGTTGCTTCGCAGTCTGATATGTTAACTAGGGTAATTAGTTGCCTGGAGCAGCATGTGGATATTGTGTGTAATACATTTTAATTGCAAACAACAACAGTATGTTACTATCGGCAGCAGCATTTATGCAATTGTGTGCATGACCTACAGCACAAGAAGTCTCTGACACATGACTAGTGATGTAACATGTAAGTAGGAAACATAATTATTGGTTTCCAGTAAACTTCTTAATTATACTGAATGTATTGTTGGAGCATGGGATATAATCTGTTGCTGAGAGGCTCATCCTTCTTTACATCTTGCACTTTGGTTTGTATGTTTTGAAAGAAAAAGAAATGAAAGTTTTATATGGGATATTAAAGCCTCCCTTTTAAAATAAGAACTCATGAATGAATGCAATCTACTGTTATGCAGAGCTAATGCCCAGCAGCCAAAGCTTTTTGTTGGGATGATCCTTATCCTCATTTTCGCTGAAGCACTGGCTCTCTACGGCCTTATTGTTGGCATCATCTTGTCTTCCAGGGCAGGCCAGTCCAGAGCAGAGTGAAGAGGACCAAGCGATGCATTACTGAAAAGATCAACTTGTTCCGCAGGCTCTATGCAGAAAGGTTACGTAGTCTCAGTTTACAGCATTAGTTGAACAGCCCTCGCAAGATTCTGATTTTCTTGTAGTCTTTCCAAGATGAGAAAAGAGCGTCTCTGCATGAGAAAGGCTTGTGAAGCTGTTCTTTATTAATTTGTGTATTATACATCGTAAACCTTGATTCTATGACTGATATTCTTGAGATTCCATGTGCATCTCATCCGGATTGCATATATGTTCCATGGTTTGCAATGCAATTGTCTTGAAGAAGAGTGGGTTTCGGTTTGGTTGCGAAGCCGATCTTTTGTTCCTTTAATGCAATGCATCGCTGTTCTTGCTCTTCAGCAAGAATGTCGGGTCATTGGTCTTGATATATCTGGACATATTCTCCATCTAAACGAGCATAAGGAGTCAGGTTGGAGGTCTTATGGCCAAAGTCTGAAACAAGCCAAACCAGTCATTGCCCTCACTTTCTCTCTCTCTCTCTCCACATCTCTTTGTGCATGGTCAAATCTGCCTAGCAGAAACAAATTTACATGCGAAGATCTTCTATTTTCTTTTTGGACAAAGATAATTTCAATGACATAACATAAGTCCACGGTCGGTGTAAAAAGCCAACTGGTTGGTCATCACTGATCGTACAAATTGACATTTGAAAGAATCAAGTTCCACAACTAGATTTAAAGGCATGTCATCAATCAATGCGAACCGTGTAAATTATTATTTTTAAACAGGGGGTGAACGTAAAAAATAAAAGAAATAATCCTTTAATACCATTTCGTGGAAATGTCGCGTATGGAAATCAATTTTTTTTTTTGAAAAGTCGAGTATAAAAGAATGAAAATGTCAATTTCCGTAAAAGATTTTCAGGTATAGTTTATTGTGCAGATAGAATAGGCAATCAACGGGGCCCATTGGACTACTGGTTCGAGTTCGAGCCCATTGGACTCCCTCGCCAAGGCCCAATCACCGACCATCAGCGCCTTCGGTTCATATTCTCCCTACTTTACATTCCCGCAGCTTCGAAGGTGCAGGGCAGGGGGTGCAAGTACTGTGTCCGGGCGGGCGAGGAGAATGGCGATGATGCAGTTGTTCGGCGCCGTCGCGAGACGAGCAACGGCGATGGCGAGCCGATCGCCTCTGACTTCTCCGATCTCTACGCTGTCGTCGTCGTCGTCGCCGCCTTCGCTTCCTTCTTCGTCGTCGGTCGGAGCTGCCCCGCCGCTCCCGGTCCTGTGCGGGAGGGGCGACAAGAGGACGAAGAAAGGGAAGAGGTTCAAAGGATCGTACGGGAACGCGAGGCCGAAGAAGGAGAAGAAGATCGAGCGCATCAAGGACAAGGTTGAGGTCCCCAGGTCCACTCCTTGGCCTCTTCCTTTCAAGCTCATTTGAAATTCACCTCGCTCTCTCGCTCTCCTTTTTTCAGAGTTTCGTTCGTGTAGTTGTAGTTGTACTTCTGATTTACTGATTGGCAATGGATATGGAAGCTGTTTGTGTAAATTGTCCGCGGATTTTCGGTTGGGATTCACTTTATATTTCGGTTTTGAGATTAGAGGAGTTTGATTATCTTTGAGGTCGATTGTTCTGCTGATTTGAAGGCGTGCATGGTGATACTTCGGAACTTTTGGATAAGAATGAGAGTCATTAGCGTTTCGATTGACTTACGGTTTGCCGAAAGTGAGTGATGAGACTGTTGATGACTGGAAAAATTGGAGAATAAGTCCATCTTCGGTGCAAAGCGAGGCAAAGCAACTAAGGATAGTTCCTCGCGCTGCCAATATGCTGTAACACAATTAGAGGATATTGGTTAAGTACGTGGTTTTGATTACCTTGGGTGTTAGCTGTTAGGAAATTGAGGAACCTGACATGCGAGGTATGAGAGAACTTGTCTGCAAGAAATTGATATGTGATGTTGCCGTATACCAATTTTTATATAAAATGACAATTTGTGTAGAGTTAATCCATCAGTGACCACCGGCCTCATTAGGGTGATGGAGATCATGGCTGTCCTAAAAATTTTAGCATTAAAATGGTAGATTATGCTGATGGCAAAACTTGGATCTCACTCTGAGCACATCAATCGTCATTAGTGCTTCTGCTGGTGAGAGTTGGTTGTAACACAATTAGATTGTAGAAAGGAGATATTTGGCATCACTGCTCTCATCATCATGGATTGCTCTACAGTTTCTGTATTGTAACTTGCCTGACAAACCCAGGGATAGCTCCACAAGAAAGTCTAGTCCAGTAATAAAATAAACCAGACCAAAGACAACAGCCCAATTGGGATTGTTAGAGTATGGTACTTGCTCTCACTTCAAGGTTTAGTTGCAAGCTTCTGTCCTGTGTGAATGACCCATACGAGGATGCCCATTGTGGTTGTAGTCATGAAGATTTTGGCAGCAAGTTTCAGGGTGCCTTCCTCTCCTTCTCTGCTCCATAACATGTCCCATTAGCTTTTGGCATAAACATTGCGGAAATGCAGCACAAAGAGATAAATAGGCGACATTGACAAGAGAACATGGATGCTGAAATTCCGGTAAATTGCAAAGTAATTGGTTATAGGATCTTCATGTTATCTCGTTGGTGAAATGGACTGGATCTATATACTCTAACTTGTGTGATCAATTACCTATATGAATGGCCTCCAGAAACAAATCTATTTTGCTCTCTTCTTATCACTGAAGGCGAAGGGTGTTGAACATGCTTATGTCTATGATGTGAACCATGTAACATACGTTCACATGAGTAACCTTTTATGTGCTTATCCTATTCAAGTTGTACGCAGTGCATTGCTTGTGCAAGCTTACATAGGTTCTTATAAATAAGAGTGTCGGGGAAGATATGTAAACAAGCCAACATGTGAACCAGAGCAACAAAGTTTGAGAAGAAAGAAAATGTGTATTCTTTTTGTTGATAATCTTATGCTGTGTAGGTTGTATCAGTGTCTACATTCTGATAATACTAGCATTTGAATCATATAAAAGTGATGCATGATAGAGATTGTTTCGCATTTTTGAATATTCAATGACTTTACCTAGACTGCAGATATGTAAATCACATAATAGGTATCTTGCTAAACCTTTTTAAACTAAGGCGAAACTTCATCCACTACTATCTTTTTCAGGCTTATAGTCGCACATAATTGCATTAGCTTTTTTTGCAACTATTAGACCTTCAAAGGATGGATGAGGCTGAGACTCAAACTAAATTGGCTTTGAGATCTTGACCACATGCCAGATTTGATGTCAGTACAGCAATATAGTATCAAGAGGAGGCAAAGAGAGGATTGATGCTGTCGATACTTTCTTTTCTAAACCCTTCTAGAAGAACCTGATAGAATCTTTTTGGTAGTGATCAGAAAAGAACAGTCTTTTCTTCTGAAAAAGGGGGCATGGCGCTACCTTGGTGCGATGCAGCCTTTTCTCATTGCAACTGCTTGGGCAAATCCAAAAGCAAGTCCACAATTGTGGCAATTCCAAACATCAAAAATAGGATAGCCATGAGAACAATCGCCACCCCAATGTAGGAGGCCCAAGCACTGTATTCAGTATCTCTAGGGACCATTTTCTTCAGTGTAGATATTCTTGAAGAAAAATTCATGGAATATATGAGGAAGCATGAAAAATACTGTCCTGAGGGCAGAACTGGCAGGTGGAAGAGAGCTTAGAGTACAAAAAGACCGGGAGGATACAGTTTAATCCTCATTCAGTTGATTAGGTATGCAGCAGTTTGAGGTTGCTCTGTCTTGTAGATAAGAGTGCAGCTCCAACTCATGGGTCGAAGCAATCTCTAGATCTGCTTGATTATGTCCTTTTCATGTCTCTTTCTGTGTTCATTCCGGTTAGATAAATCTCTTTCTGTGAACTTTGGTGGTGATCTTCGATGCTTGAACGGAAATTTTGCGTGAAATTCATGATGAGGGAACTCAACAATTGCAAATGGAGATTTTTATTATTACCTTATTTTTTATTTATGTTTGATATGTGCTAGTTTTCATAGTTTTGTTGTTCAATATTGCATTGTCGGTGGATATATAATTTGAAAGAGTATGTTTATCCTTTTAAGGAGTACACAAAATGAAAAAAAAAAAAAAATTGGTTGATCCAAGGTTGATCTTGGGAATTGAACCCATAGGGTGAATCCAGTCCTTGGTCCCCACTCAACAAGGTCAGTCATCGGTCCTAAAATTTAAGAATCAATATTGTGCAAATTGATCCCTGGATTAGGTGTTGGACTGACTCAACCTTGATCATGGTCACATCTACCTATGCTTGACCTTGGAATCATCCATCTATCTGCGGTGGATCATCCTTTAAGTCCTTTCTTCATTTTAAGTAGTCGGAGCTTGTTGCTGTGATACGGCAAATTGATTCCAATTGATATACTGGATAGGTTGGGAATGTGAAAATATATGACTAAGTCAATATATGGGTTTATCTCGTCGGACAATGCCGAGAGACAAAAACCTTTTTCAAGGGTTACTAGACTTAGGCGAGAAGGAAGCTGGACAGAAACCGTAAAACCTTGGAACTATGATAGAATCATTACAATAGCTTACAAGCTTCAAATGTTTTTACACAAACAAAATGGTTCTGGAGGCTGCGTGGAGCGAGAGAGCCACATTTTGGAAACCCATTTTAGGTAGGAGGATTCCATGCAGTTCTATCACTTCCATGCGATCTGTTCGAATCAGTTGAAGAAAAGAATGTAAGATATCGGATGTGGCCATGAATCTCGTGTACGAGTTAACCTAAATAAGAAATTGCACTCCTTTGCCTCCAGCCGTAGGACCTCCTTCTCATGCTGGGAGAACTAAAGCTAAGCCCCAGCATCCCTCTAAGAGCCTTTCCTTGCTCTTCGAACCGGACGAGCTTCGCAATGACGGAAGCGCTCTCCATAACACGATCCATGTCTTCCGTGTCGCTCCACAATCGGTTGGCCAGTTGAAGCCGCCGCCTCTTTGAGTCCAGGCTGATACCCCACTTCTGGAAGAGTCTCTCCCTCTCTGCTTCCGAGAGTCTCCTGCGCATCAGCTTGCTCAGCTTCTCCCTCTCCCGATGAAGAGCCTTCAAACTGACCCATCAAATAAAAGACATCAGAATTCTGTCCCTAATGGCAAAGGCATATGTACAGTGGGCAAGGGCTAATGCAATGAATTCTTTTTTTCCTGTCACAAGAAGAGAGGGAAAGAGAGAGGGGAACCTTGAAGCAGGTGTAAGAACTTGCCCATCTGCCACTGCGTGGCCTCCGCTAGAAAATGTTTCCTTCAGAAAAGCCAGTCTTCGGAGCTCCACCTCCATGTAGATGGAGTCTGCTGGATCGCCTCTGAAGAGCAGATAGAAGTATGTTCTGTGAACCAATGGAACGCTGCAAATTTGCCAGAGCACCAGTATCGATCTTTGCTTTCTCTCAAACTCCAGTGGCCAATCCAATGGATTTGTCAATGCGTCTGAAGCTACTTCTTTCACATCATTTTCATGATCGTTAGATCTTGACTCCGCCCCCTGAAGATATTTCTAGTTCATGTCAACAGATGTTTATGAACTAGCATGTGACAGATGTCTTCAGCGACATTTTCAGAACGAGTAATATTTCAACCAAAACTTGAATGCATGTCTACGCGACTTTTTTTAAACTTTTAGCTCTCCGAAACAAAATTAGGGCAGGTTCCTCAATGACAGAGAGACGGTAACGAAACTACGTCTAGATTACAACGAAACCATAACAACTTTTAAAAGAGGCGGAACCAGTCAAGTGCTGATGTACAAATTAGGGGGGAAAAAAAAGCACAATGAAATTGTACCTATATATGAACAATAAAAGCAAGTGACGACTTTTACCTGCTCATCTGCTAGTTGCTTCTCATAGGCACTGGTCATTTCCTGCAGCCCAGAAACGAAAGTATGAACACTAGTGATATCTTCATCTGCAGCTGCACCGACACTTAGAGCAACAGAACCACTTTCCAAAGAAGATTGAGAATTATTTCTTGACAGCCTTGCAATGTCATTGTCATAATCTAACGGAAGAAACTTCCTTTGAAGCGCTTCAGGTCTTCCAGGAAAGACCCTCTCTGACTCATTGGGTGGGGTTGCATTAATGTCTCCCTCCTCAAAGCTGGGAGAGGAACCAGTCGCAAGATTTTCTCTACAGCTCAAGCTCCTACTTAGCTTGAGATTTGTAGAACTTGAGATATCAGCTGCTGGGTTTCGTGGGGATGTATCACCATGGGGAGTGATAAAAGATTCAATAGTCCTCTGCACATCATGGAGTCTCTCTCCAAGGGCCCCATATCTGGAGAGATTCTGGATGTGACTCCGGTCTCCATTTTCACTGAATGCGGTTGATAATGAAGTCTGACCAGTTCCATCATGGTCCTCTGCTCGTCTCAGAGCTGATGCTGCATTTTCACCAAGCAGACTGGAAAGGGCTTCGACATCGTTCTCCCTGCTTGATACTCCCATGTCAACGCACTCAACATCCTTGCAGTAATCATCATATCCCTGACGAACTGACGGTGGTGAATATATATCATCTGCTTCAGAATGTTCTTCAGTGTTCTCCCATAAAGAATTGTTTCGTTGTACCAAGTCATTTCCATTCATCTTTTTGTGATACATGGTTCCATTCATTTTTCTAACTTTTGAATCCAGAGAGTGAGAATAGGTGATGCATTCTGACAATGAACATTCATCTTCCCATGTATCATCTGTTTTTCCGTTTGATTTATGTCCATTTCCAATCTTCGTGGTTAGAAGAAAACGAGAGTTAGAAACAGTAACTACAAAGTTTTACTCAACCTAAAATTCCAAGACAAAAGAGTTGACGGGTACCAGTTTTTTGGGATCTTGATCATTTTCAACCAACTTCAGCAACTCTTCAACCCGAGATTGTGCTACATCCCTTTGCCTTTTCAAGTCCCTAATCTCTTTCTCCATCTGTAAAAGATAAACAGCTACTATCAACATCTCCACAACCACTAGTAATAAATAGGTGCACCACCTGTCCAAAAGGCTAAGTTTTCTGGAAGAAGCTAGCATTTAGAGGGTTTACATTGTCAACAAACACTCATCCACAATAAAATATTATCAAAATGGATTTGGCCACAGAAATGCTTCCGTGTAATTAATTTCTCACTAGGACATTGAACAGTTCCTGGCAAACAATACACTCGTCTAGGATAACTTAGTTATAGATGTCAGGATCTTGCCCAGGCTGAGCCATTCCAAATTGTTGCAGCTAAATACATTGTGGCACTCTAAAATGGGAATTGACAAAAGCTTACCTACGAATTTATTGGTCAAAAATTATGTCCAGTTATGATGTTAGCTGAAAAGAAAAATCTTCTTTAATTAGGGATTTGCAATTCAAAAAGTTCACTAAGTAAATTACCTTCTCAATTTGAAGATCTTTCTTCTTCAGTAGTGCTACATAGTCGCAATTTGATGAAACGGGACCAGGAGTTCTCAATTCATTCTCCAATCTAGCCAACTCTTTCTGCAAATGTTTGACGAGGGCCTTATCAGACATGACCACATTAACTTGTGCTTTGGTAGTCACTTCTTTTGCACAACAGGCAAACAGTAGGGTGTTTCTAGTCTGCTCAACATGACTTCGAGCAGGGCTCAAAGTGCAAATTATGGCAGTCCTAGCATTTCCACCCAAGGCAGGTTGAAGTATGCGTGTCAGCTTTGAATCTCTGTAATTGATATGTCCTTGTCTCCCTTTACTGCATTAATCAATGGCATCAATCATGAACTACATCAAAATTCACCATGCTAACCACATTTCAAATCCCGAGCTACTAGTAGAGCTCATTGTATAAACAGATTGGAAATAACGAGGAGCAAAAGAAAGGGTAAAAAGACAAGCACACAAGGAGAGTGCCCCACGCACACAATGGGAAACCAAGGTTAGGAAAGCACTTTTCCCTGAGAAAATAACTTTTGCTGACCTTAGCTTGCGAATGACAGTTCCCAGAGTCAGTAAACTGCGATTTATGTGGCAACCTTCTTTCAATCTAGTTCCAGCTGATAATGCTTGAGACGCACGCTCGCTACCAGCCAAATCTACGAAGTTCTACATTTTCATGCAACAAACTTACTGAACTGGACAAGAAGGAAGACTTTAACTTACAAGCAACAGCAGAAAACTAGATTAATGGACAATACCACACTGGCTGAAAGGGTCGTGGAGTTGTCCTTGCCTAAAAACTCACGAGCAGAACTTTCAACTGTCTGCAGGAATCAGCATCCAATGGATAACTTACTTAAGCGAACAGAAATGTTGCAGGTAAGTCTCAGGCAAAATAGTTGTCAGACAAAGGATGAGCAAAGAGGACGGACCAATTTGAGAATTTGATGAGATCTGGAGCTTTTCTCATTCAATGATGTTTCCCCAATTTGTCTCTGAGCTGTGAAAACAAAATGCTGAACTTAACCCAACAGATTGATTTTGTAATGGCAGACCACTGTTAGATGATTTACCTTCACAAATGGATACAAGCTCGTTAAAATGGTTCCAGTCCCGCAGAGTTTCCTCTGTCACTTTTTCCACAATAGTCCCTCTCTAATCAAACCAAAAGTCACATTACCATCTCTCACAATATGACAGATAATACAGGAGATGAAAATGAGATGTACCTCCGGATCATCCAGCAGCCGAAGAGAGGTGCTATCTGTGCTGAGGAGGTCTCTAACGACTTCATTGTAGATTTCAATAGCAGAGAACTTCAGAACAAATGCTCTCTCTTCATGCTTTCCACATAACAAGTAGCTCCAGGTCATTGAGGTTTACAGAAGAAATGTAAAGATGAAAGAAACAAACTGTTGAGATGCAGAGACACAACTTCAATGGACAGTTTTCCTTACTTTATGTATATAATCAAATATATCAGCTACAGTGAGCTCTGTTATTCCATTCATGGTGTACGTCTTTCCACTACTTGTTTGCCCATAAGCAAATATACTGGCTGCACAGAGAGAGAGAGAGAGAGAGTATTAGACTAACTAGTAATCTCTTTCACATGAAGAAACCAGAAGCATACATCACACATATAGTGGGATTTCCATACGTACAGTTAATGCCATTGACAACTGAGAGAGCAATTCCCCTTGCTCCTTCTTCATACACCTCCCTCGTAGAACAGTCACCACGATATACCCTGTCTATCACACAAAAGCATATACAAGAGAAAGATTGCTTCATTTAAACTGGTCTCGGATATCTAGCCTTACAAAGACATAAATGTGTTTTAGAACGTAGAGAGCTAAGTCAAAATAGCTAAGTTTATAGCATTGTTCAAAAACAACAAACTCCACATCTGAAGGTCCACTGCTCTAGAAAACGAAGTAAATGCTTTTCTAGACATCACCTTCAATAAAAGTTAAACTAAAAGGACAATGAGATTGGATTCAGAAATCAAGTAAACTTCCAGAACCTTTATAAGTAGACTGGTCGTTGGCAGTGATGAACAGGAGCATGATCAGAAGTTGAAACATAACACATGCAGAAAAAGTAATAAAATGAACCAATTTCTAGGGGAAAAAAAAATGCAGATAGTTCAACATGTCCTCACCAAATGAGTAGGCAGAAGGAAAAGTAGACCCTTCCCTAAGGGTGTTCCTGTACAAGATCGTGGTGTCGTTGATGCATTCCCAGTCTGCAACTTCATTGGCCGCAGCCTCCTTCTCACTCAAAGGCCTCAACCTCACCAAAACAAGAATCTTCTCCTCGCGAGCACCCATTCCTTGCATCTTTTCCCATTTCAGTAGCTCCTCCCCACTAATTGCTCCCATTTCTCTGACTCCTATTCTCTATGCTCCTTCCTTTCAATCCTGCCATCAATGAGAACGGAACGTCTATGATATCATGTTCCTCCAAGAGTAAAACGTACTACAAGCACTGGTCAGTTTTGCTTTCCTGAAGGTCTGGACAGTTTAGATGTTAACAGCAAAGTGGTTGCACTAACCAATAGTTTAAAAATAGAAAGAAAAACAACCAGCCCTGTCATATCGGGAAGAAACTCATCATGGCATTCGTCCAACTAACACAGAAAGGGATAATAATAACGAAGGGAGAAAGATAATTACAGATTTAACAGCCACGAGATGCCAATTATGTAGCCCTCCAACCACCCACGAAAAGTTCAGACGAAGAAAGTGATAATATAAATGGCGGTTAGTTAAGGGTTAACCCCTCTTGCTTAACTTTTAATCCTGTTGCTCCCTTTCGTTTTCATCCGCCGAGAACATCAACTATCAAACAGCTTATTTTGCATTTTTTTTTTCCTTTTCAATTCCTGCAACGATGATCATGTCAGAATAGGTAACTTTCCTTCATGGCAACCTCACCATGCTTGCATATGAAGTAATTAGTTTCCACATGCCCTCGACCGCACGGTGAGTTCCAAACTCCGTCCAGGACATGGTCCCAGTCATATCATTCCGGTCTCCTTCCCTCCCTCTCACACGTATTGACGAATCCATCAGACTCAGTTCATTCTTATTAAGACAGACAACTCCTTCGCAGAGCACATACCTCCAAAAACGCCTCTCGTCCGAACGCCGCTACTGACATCCGACGAAGCTTCGCGGCAAGTACCTCCGCACCGCTCCGCCGTCTCGGTGGCTCTTCAATAGCCACGCGCCGCGCTCTCCGCTGTACGACGCTGTCAATCGCTGCCTCCGCGATCCATCTCGTCTCCAAGCTCCAGCTTCAAATCTCGAGCTCAGCCTACACGAAAACCGAAACGAAGAAAATCAACTTAAATAACCGAACGGATCCTGAATGGCCAGAGCCTCTCCGGCATTTCTTTTTTTTTGACCGTTCGTCATTAATGAAGAAAATCGACGGCAACGGGTAAGCATCGATACCGACGAAATCACACTATCTCCACAATAAAATCCACGGATTCCGAGCGCAATCTCCACACCATCCCACCAAAAAAAAAAAAAAAAAAAAAAAACCGCTAAAAAATCCAGCTCAAAACATCTTCTCGGAACTTAAACCTAAGAGCCGAAAGCTCATCGCTAACAGTGTCAGCCGGAAACGTCGCTTGAAAGACAAGATTGAGCACGTAAAGAAACAACAGCAAGCACCAGCTTTACGCGTCGAATAAAGTGGGAAGAGTCACTCGGAAGACAGCATGCCGACCGAAGGAAACTGCATCTAATGCAACAGTCCAGGAGAAGCAGAAGAAGAAGAAGAAGAAGAGAAGGAGGAAGAAGGAAGAACGAGGAGAAGGAGAAGGAGAAGGAACCGGCGAAACTTCTGGATGCAACAGTGGAGAGAATCGGCGGAAACTCGCAGGCCACGATCTCCGAGCTCGGAAAACCACCACCGAAATTTAAGAACAGTGCCAAGGCACAAAAAAAAGAAAAAAAGAAAAAGAAAGAAAGGCGGAGATTCTTTCTCTCGGAGAGAGAGAGAGAGACAGAAAGTCGAGCGACCGACGGAGCGCCAAATCTGGTGCGGCGTCAACGTCGTAGAACTTTCTCTGCGCCTCGCTCAGTCCCCCCCAGTTTCTCTGCGTGACGTGAAGTCGAAATGACTAAACTGCCCTTATCGGCTTCAGGCGCTTTTTGCGTCGTCCGAAGGGTAGATGGAAGAAGGGAGGTGGAGCGCGCAACGAACGAGCGCGTACTGGGAAATGGAATGGGGGGTTGCTTCGGCTCCGCGCCACGTGGATTTTTTTGGGGATAGTTTTAGTGACGGGAGCGCGATGGAAAATTCACCGCCGCTGGATCTGGATCGGATGCAGCCTTTGGCCTGCTTTTGACCGTTGGGTTGAGATGGACCTTCTTTCAGTTACGCAATCCGCTTCATCTTCTATTTTTCTCCTCGTCTGGAATTTCAGGAATTCCTTTTTTTTTTTTTTTTGGTTAAATATGATTTCGAGATGGTAAACTGTACGATACCGGGCCCCACAAAAAAATTAAAATAAAAAAAGTTTGTACCTGTGTGCCTTAGAAAGGGTTGAAAATGAGAATATAGAATGCCTCGAGAATTTTGATTTTCCAATTGCGATGTCTTAAAGTACGTGGAAAAATACGTCCCAACGTCTTTTATTTATTTAATGAATAATTGGATCGATTTTCAGCTATATAACAATAAAGATAATTATCCTGACTCATATGGCATATAAAAATACCTCTAATGTTTTAAAAAATTTGCTCACTCTATAATCTTGCTACTGCCGGTAGCAAGCGTGAGGTCTATCATAATTGACGTGATGTCGTTTGTGAAAATTATTTTCAACATCAAAAGGGGAAATTATTTTTGTGATTGTTCAATTCAAATAAACATATTTCCATCATCAGTTGATTAATCAAATCAAAATGAACAGTTAAATAGTAAAAGAAGATCGAGGAACTTGACTTTATGAAATCGATTCGGTTTGATTTTCAAGTCTCTGGATAATTTCAGCAACTTAGGCAAAGTTACCCATATTCTTCGAAATTACTTGTTAAGTACTCCTCAATCTAAAGTCAAACCGTGGGACTATTTTGGTTGCTAATAAAAGAGAGAACAACTGCTAGCGCCATAGCTATCAATAGGGCACTAGGAATAATAATGGATTCGCCCAATTATTTTGCAACATTTATGATAAAAATCATCGTATTGAAATAGACTATTGTTTTATCCGCCACGTATTGATCTCGAGACCAATCACTCACCATCGGCAGCATTGATTGATTGGACTGCAATAAATTTCACCAAAACACTGTTCACGGTGTCATTTTCTCAATCTCATTTTCAAATTAAAATCGAATGAGATCCAAACTTCTGAACTAATTTAAGGATGTGTTTGGTTCAACATTTGAAATGGGTTTTGGGGCTCTAAAGTCCCTTAGCCAAATACAAATACGTTTAGTTAAAATTTTGGACTTATTTTGAGAAAACATAATTGCATCTTCAAAACTTTTCAAAGAACTTTGACTGAATGCAGGGTGGGAGGTATCTTAGGAAGTTACATTGTTAATGTTCAAGTTGGTAATGTTCATCTTCTCCGTGAGCCAATGAAGCTGACGATCGTAGCCAAGGGGCCATCGACACTAGCAACCGCCGCCTAAGGGGTCACCCGACCCTAGCGATTGCTCAAGCATTGCTTGGGTCGTGCAACCCGGTGATGGTCGCCTACGCGACCTAGGCATCCCTTGAGGTTCGGCAACCCCGGTGATGGTCGCCTAGGTTGCACGCCTAGGTCACGAACCCAAGCGACGGTTCCGTCACAACCCAAGCGGATGCCTCCGTCGCCTGGGTCGCACGCCTAGGTCGCGAACCCAGGCGATAGTTCCGTCACGACCTAAGCGAATGCCTCCGTCGCCTGGGTTCGCGTGACCAAGCAACCGTCTGCCGAGGCCTCGCAAACCAAGGCAACGGAGGTGTCCACCTGGGGGCGTTGGGTTGGCGACCGCCGCTGAGGTTGTGCGACCTCAGGCGAGGCTGTCCGGTGGCCAGATTTGGCCGTCGGAGGGTGGATTAAAAAATATATATTTACAATTTTTTAATAAATTTTTTAGCAAAAGTCCTTTATAAAATGTGATATTTACCAAACGGTATTTAAGCTAAAGTTGTTTTATAATGCAATATAAAATTATAATTTACCAAACACTATTTGCATTTCAAGAAACCCTTTTAACCCAAAGATATTTGCATTTTTCCAAGTATATTTGTTTAAAATCGAACAAAATGCATTTAAGTCGATTTTAGAGATCTACTTTAGGGCAAGGTTATCTTTTTAACCATGCTAATCGATTATGAATTCATTTTGCTCGACGTATGATGCCACGACAATCACAAGTTCAATTCAATTTAATGCCCACAGTGACACGTCATGAAGAGTAATTCGATCTCGTCAAGATCGAGCAATCAAAGGATGGTAGAAGTTGATGGCATGCAAATTGTAGGTCGCGGGCACTCAACATAGCGATGGTTGAGCTTAGATCACCAACTGCACTTAACTCCACCTTTTTCCATGGTTTGAAATTGAATATGACAGATCATATTCATTGATGCGGACGTAAAAAAGAAGTTTGGCTACCAAAACAAAGTCCTCTGTCTAAAAAAGTTGTATCTTGAGCAGAATATTCAAGAAGATAATTGTATTTTGTATTCCAATAATTTCATTTTCAATGCTAGCCCACGCCTCATTTAATCCATAAAACCCGCATAATATTTCATGGGAGAAAAGTATTAAAAAGCATCATAAACCTTTTTATATTCGTATAAATTTAATTATAAACTTTTCAATTAAATCAATTTAGTTTGAATATTTTGCATTTATATCAATTAAGTTTATCTGGCCCATTTTGCCTAAAAAAATGCTAATGTAGAGATACCAACCATCTTATGTAGCGTGGCCGATCCTAACGTTGATATTTATAAATAATATTTTGAATCTTATATAATTTTTATGTTTTTTTTTTCCTCTTTCTACCTTTTTTTTTTTTTTTTTTTTTGGGTAGAAGATGGCCAAGGTCATTGACCTTCCCTTCACAGTTTGGAGTGAGGGTCGCAATGCCCTCGTTAGTTTTGTCTAGGAGCCCTCACCAGTCCCAAGCAAGGCCGCAATGGCCTTTAGCCCCAAAAGAGGTAAAGAAAAGAAAGAAAACCACAAGAGGGTTTTAAAAAGATTCAAAATATTATCTAAAGATGTCAATATCAACGCCACTCAACATCTATGTCAGTGGTTTTTGATGAAAACTGACCGGATGAATTCAATTAACATAAATATAAAATATTTAAAATTAAATTGGTTCAATTAAAAGTTTAAGATCAAATTAATATCAATATAACAAATTTATAGCTTATTCTTGTATTTTTTCTATTTCCTAGAGTCAGAATTTCGGATGGTTTTTTGTCATAAAATAAAATTTTATCTAATAACACGACGACACCGATCTATATTAACGAGCCATCGATGTCTTGTCGGTTTTTATGACATGTGGGCTCAATGGAAGTCACAAGAACGTGTGAAAAAGAGAAAAGTGAAACTATCTTTTGAAGTTCATTCCCAGTACGAAAAGGGTGAGAGCGTTTTAATGGCGTAAATCACGGGTTCGCCTACGCAAAAACCAACGAGCGTTGGTGTAATCACGTTATTGTTATTTTGTCAACGAGTGGCAGTGATTGCGAGTACTTGCGCCGGTCTGACCGGTGAGACCAGCTGCCGGCCAATGATTGGGCCGGTGGGCAAAGGCAGAATATTCCGATAATTCTCCAACAAAAGCTGGTTGATTCCCTTGGGATTTTTATGATCTTTTTTTTTTTTTTGGAAGGAAATGGATAAAGTGCTCTATACTTTCCAATGATATCGTCCAAAGAGTTTGTTCTACATCCTTGTCTTCGTGCTATTAAGGTGTCGAGCTCGATCGAGAAATTAAATATAGCGACTATTCTCAATTTGAACACAAGATGTTGCATTTGACCTGATTATTTACTAATTTTGCATACCTGTCTGAATTGGTCCTCATCTAGTGGAATATGCTATCCATTCCCATCCAACATGATCATGAAATCACCGGCCTCGGTTTCTTCTTAATTAATGAATGAAAACAATTTTGATTTTCGAAACCGATTCTTAAACTTTGCCGCGCGCATCTAATGTTGAATATCTATTGATTCGTAGTTCTATATTTGCAGTTAATTCGTGGGTTTTGCATCGCGAGAATTTTGGTCAATCAGTGCCTAAGAGCAAGGGCGCTCCACCGTTCAATCAATCCCCAAGTCAACTCGAGGAATTCGCCATGTCGTGCAATGATGGGAGGGCGTTGGGAGATGCTGACAATCAACATTATGGACTGCACGAATATAGACGGTGGCAAGGCGACATCAAAAGTCAAAGATGGTACATTTCGATTTCCATGCCGCACGCGGAGTAATTATTCTATGCACGCCATTTGTCCTCCCGGCGAGCGCCAAAGGGTAATGGAGCGTCCCCCTTTTTCTTTTATTAAGTATATTTAGCAATGAATATCTCAATTCCATGAAGAATCGATGGTTCAAAAAGAGGCACATTAGAAATTATGGGTTTTCCTTATTTGATCGTTACGGATATTGTGAAAATATTCATGAAAAAGAACATATGATGATGACGATGATGATGGCAATAATTCTTTCAATCCATTTAGTCCATCTAGCAATTGATGGGGCAACCCTAACCAAGTATACTCAAGTATATTAGAAGGTCCAAGTCATGGCAAAGAAAGAGTCATTAAGAGTTCAAATCTCACTATCAGATAACTGGTCAAAAAAAGAAAAAGACGCATTCTAGCAATCGAAATTCCTTATTAAGACTTGTCATGCTATTTGAAAATGTCTATTTATTTCCTCAATTTAGGAATTGCCCTCAAAACAAGAAAAGGAAAAAAGGAACTCTACAGAAATCTCTAGTAACTTAAAATAACAATTCTCAACCTCCTACTTAAGTTCGATGTCTATGTTAGAACCTAAAGACGTTCTTCAGGTAATATTTCTGGATCTTGAGAGAGATGGCAAAAGAGGAGATGACTATAGACGAGCGAGAGCTTGGTTATGGTGCGACTGTTTGCAAGCTCACTCGCCGTCCCATGACCAATCCATAGGCTCAAAAAGCATTACTTGGGTTCAAATTGGGGGAGAAAAAAAAGTGGGCAAGATGACAGATTTTGACATTGCTGGATCACATGCGATGCAGCTTTGGACGAAGCAACTTTGCTTTAATTTAATCATTGCTAAAGTTTCGAGCGACAGTAAAAAGCTGAGCTTGGCGAGCACGATTGACGGAGAACGAAGGAGGTAAAAGGATACCTCCTCTCTTGTTCAATGAAAAGATGGATTAGATCTTTCGGATGGTCCTTTCCTCATCTTCCGGCCCATTTAGTCTGAACTGAAGTAGGTCAGCCTTGGCCCATCATGGTCCAATTTTTCTTTAGCCCAAAAAGTCTCACTTGGAAGAGAAAGCCGAAGCACTACGCACAAAATCATCACAGTGGGTTTTGAGGTGAATTCGGTTACTCATGTACATTTTAAAAAGGGACAAGTGCAAAAGTCAAAGTGCAATTGATTTTTGAAATTTAAAAATATATAATTATGTCCTAAAATTTATTGCGAAAATGTAAGCGAATTCTAAAACTTTTAAAAAGTACGACGTCTTAAATTTGTTACGAAAATGCAATTAAATATGAAAATTTTCAAAATATGCAATCAAAGGAATGGCTTAATTGGATAAATTTGATAATTTTTAGGATTTGATTGTATTTTTTAAAATTTTTAGGACTTAGTTGTACTTTGTGACAAGTTTCAGGATTTAATTACATTTTTTGAAAATTTTAAAATTAATTAATCGCCCACCTATGCATCCCAAGATTGACATGGCTGGCCTCCAACATGAGGTGAACCTTGTGCTAATCCTCACGTGCCCTCCCTTAGCCTTATTTAGATCGTCAAGTCAGATATGGAAAGATAATAGACGAGACGGGCCCCATAATCATGTAATACGACCTTAACGGAGGTGGCCTTTCGTCAGGACCCGAGTTCTAAACAAACCTTCCGCAGCAGAAGAGGACATTCTCGATAACTAGAAACACCATCGAAACTGTTTCAAGTACAGAACCGACGAAAGTTCGATTCACGTGGACGTGTCGATACATCATCGAATGCTCTCCAAGATGGCGAAGGAAGGAACGAGAAGCAAAAAAGGAAAGAGGGCACATGGTAGATAAAATGGAACTGGTGGCTGACGTTGTACCCTTTCGTTCGGCGGGGAGCTCGTGGGTGCGAACGAGTGGTCGTACCACGAAAGACACATGACTGTCCAAACCCGACCTCGACTCTCGTTTTGCTTTCGAGGCTCGTTGGGCACGAGCGATGTTTGGATGGAAGGCCTCGCGAGCTCGCAGCTCATTTAATGTTTCGGGACTTCCCGACTTTAGGCACGGCAGAGGCTCGTGGGAGCTAAAAGGGGTGTCTGGCGCGTGCGACATTCTCCATCATCTGACTTTTTCGAATAAGAAACTCGCTGCAGCACACTGCCCATTTTCCGCTCTGCCGAACCCGAGAGAGGGGCTGACAAATGAAAAAGAGGCGGAGGAGGAGGAGGAGGAGATGCCGACGATGATGGAGCGGATGATTAGCCCGTAGAGAGGAATCGGATTGCTTTTTTTACGAAGGAGAAATTTGAGGAGGAGGACGACGACGAATATAGGAAGAAAAGATGCGGACGATCTGCGACGTGTGCGAGAATGCCGCCGCGATCGTCTTCTGCGCCGCCGACGAGGCTGCCCTGTGCCGCGCTTGCGACGAGAAGGTCCCGTTTCGTTTCGGTCGTGTATTTATGTAATCGGTCGTCCCCCTCCGTGCGGATTCTTTGTTGCGTCCAATGCGTGACGGTTTTCTATCGTGATGAGCGAGTATTAGATTGATTCGTTGGATCGCTCGTGATCACGTCCGGGAATCGCGACTGTCTGATTAGGTGGCTTGTGCTTGTTGTTGCGCCGAAGCTCGTGTGCGATGGGTGATCTTGTGTTTATCTGTAGAATTGGTGGGGCGGGTTTCGTTATATGCGCGTCGGTAAATGGCCTTGATGTTCCCCAAAAGTGTGAATTACTGGGCATTGGCGTTGCAGGTTCATCTGTGTAACAAGCTGGCGAGTCGGCATGTGCGGGTGGGGCTTGCCGATCCTAGTGAGGTCCAGCGTTGTGATATATGCGAGAGTGCACCTGGTATGAAGGGGTCGTGTTTGTTTTGTTTGTTCTGCTTCTGTTCCTCTTCCTGACCTGAGGTTTTTGATTTGCTGCCTGTTTTGGATACACTCTGTGTAGCTTTCTTCTACTGTGAGATAGATGGCAGCTCCCTCTGCCTGCAATGTGATATGCTTGTGCATGTTGGCGGCAAGAGAACCCATGGGAGATATCTCTTGTTGAGGCAGAGAGTCGAGGTTTGTATCTTTTTCAAGAGAGAGGGGGGGTTTTGTGAATTTGTTTGCCCAATGCTGCTCGGATTTCGTAATCTTTGGCTGCTTTTGTAGTTTCCTGGGGATAAACCTGGTCGATTAGAATTGCATACGCCTAATCAGAATGAGGTGAAGAGGGAAAAAGATCAGCCGCCTAAGCTTGCGATGAAAGAGGTCCAGCAGAATCACCAGGCGTCTCCAGTACCTGTCCGAGATGCTAGTTCTAGTGGCGAAGGCAAGATGGAGGACGAATTGATTGATCTCAATTCTCGGCCTCAGAGGACTAAAGGGCAGACTTCAACGAATCAGGTATGCAGTTTATTGCGATCATTGCTGGCCCCCATGGTCCTTTGTTCTTTGAGAGTTGATTTATGTGAGATAATCTCCACTCTGCATGTTGTGAAATCTGATTTCTTCACTCAAAGTTGTCTTTCTCAACTGACGGAGCAGGATATGGATGTGACAAATGGCTCTAATCATGAATCTGCCGGCATTGTTCCTGTTGGATCGTTTGATAGACAGCCTGAGATGTAAGGCAATGTATGCTCTGTAATTTTTTCCGTTTTCCACCTTTCATTTTTGTAAGTTTCTAGATTTAATGCTCCGGGAATCCAACAGTTGTTCTCAATTCCTGGAGAAAGGTCTGTACTGATGGATTCACCATGCTGGGATGTTGTTTTGTCGAAGAGGTGCCATTTCTTTTTACATTAGTCCAATTTAACAGGTACGCGGGGTGCTTAAGTGAGATAGAGCTACGATATGCAGGGTAGCATGAAAATTTGTCAAAATTTAATGACAAAAACTGTATTTTCTGTAACTAGGTTGGGCGATGGTTCAATTTAGAAGCATTGTCTTTCAATGGTGATCTCCTCCTGCCAATAATTCATATCCGATTTTTAAGTTTGCAAATCCATTTATGCTGTTGCAACAAAGCTAAGTCTGGGTGCACTAAAATTTGATTATGCGAGCAAAGTGGTCAGCAATCTCAAGCATAATCGGAATTGTTATCTCGTCTATATGTAAATATGCAATGTAAATCCAGGATGGGTGGATAGATTTAGTTAAAGAAGGCAATGACATGGCTTCCATGGAAACCTTTGGTACCTTTATATACTCTTGCCACTCAGACTGACTCTTCCTTGCTTTCGCTGCATTATGACAGGAAGCAGAAAGCACATGAAAAACTTTTGTAGCTTGTCGAGGCAGCATCTGCACTGTAATTTCCTGCTTGTCCTGCTCACCATCTCTGCTCTTTTAGCTGGGAGATTCACTTAACTTTCTGAAGGAATAAAGATGCTTGTCTTGTGGTGAGAGAATGGATTTCAGACGATTCTGATGTGTGTCTCAGGATGTTCTAATGTGCTATGACCTAGTCAACGGAATCAATTTTCAGTGCATGGTGGCTTTTGTCAGCTTCATTTTTAATGGACACTGTGATGATAGAATAACTTATGGCATCCAAGGGCGAGTAGCAAATGCATTTAGTTGACTGATTGTTTTGCTGGAATCCGCTTTTAGGTACTCCTTTGGCGAGAGATTTTTTTCTGAAACTTGTGTCTGTCCTACTTGTTTCAGTTAGTGTGGGGCCTATATCTCTTTTTTCAAGGGACGATATAAGAGTTTTCCTAGAAGAAATTGATGTGATGTTGAATATTAAATTTCAGGCAACTTTTACTACTTTTTTGATTCCTTCACCTTGCATAAACTTAAAGATTGGCATAGCTTTCATCAGTTTTTGCATGGACAATAGATGGATTGCCAGGGAATGAAGTGAATTATCTAATTGAATGGCGAAGATTCATTTTGAATCTGGTTAGTTTGTAAAATATATGACCATTTTAAATGGACAATAGATTGTAAATTCTGTTTCCACCCGTTCTTAATGCGGAGATGTTGAAGCAAGTTGCTCAAAGTTGGAAGTCATGCAAAGTTTGATGGGAAACCATATCAATTCTCTTTAATTTGAGGTCCAGTTTGGTAAGTTTGCTGGTGCCATTCAGTCAAAGTTCAGACTGGGGAAAAAAACAGCAAAGGGGATGCATTATGCATTAGATGTCTGATGTTATTGCTTTTAAAGCTTATAATGCACCTACCTTGAAATTATGAGAACATAAGCTTGTGCAACGGTAGCTTGACCTTTAATGCATTTCTTTCACTGTAAGAGAGTACTTGTTGACATGAAAAGAGAAAAAGGAGAAAAGATGCTAGACCACCATGCATATGTTCAGTCATTTTATCTTCTGATTTTGAAGTTCTCAATGGATTCTTTACTTTTGATGTCCTGAGTTGATGATGACTTGTGTCCAGTCTGCCTCCTTGTATATTGGTCCTACAGGACCTTCCCTCAAATATCTGGTCAGAACTAAAAGTTTCCTTGGGCATCTCAGCAGAAACGTTTGTGGACCTATGATAAAGTGATAAAAAGGTAGTATGTGAGGCCACATGGGTGGGGTTAGGGGGTGGATTTGTTTGTCAGTTTAACGGTGGAAGAGTTTTGGAAAAAGAAACCAATACAAGTTACCACTCTTATTTCCTGTGGCTTATCATCTATAATAGTGCAGTGAGCAATTCATGCATGCCAAGAAAGTGAAGCTGTTAATCCATCCTCATTTTACTTTACAGCTGCAGAATCTGGGCAGGCACTCTCTTGCTGCCTGTTACTGAGTGAAGAATTCAGCCTTTTCCTTTGAACACTTTTTCTATAGACTTCTCTGTGTTTACTTTGGGTATTGGAGTTTTTACATCTGATATTTTCTTCTTCTAATTTACCTGAAGAACTATTTAGGGCAGCTGTGATAAGTTCAGTCTTTGGGCTTTACTGTTTTAATTATTAGGTAACACTTATATTCACCATAATTATAGTGTGACACTTGCCATCCCCCCTACCATAACTATGTTAAGGTGTACTGAGTGAAAGTTTGTGCATCTGCCTTTAATGGTTATATCAGATGAATCCCACTTCCAAGTTTGGCTTTGAAGCCATTTATTGATATGAGAGATTAACTTAACACTTGTCATTCCCTACTGCCATAATTATGTTAAGCTGTACTGAGTGAAAGTTTGTGCATCCGTGTGCCTAGTGGTTATATCAGATGAATCCCACTTCCATTGTTGGCTTTGAAGCTATCCGCAATTGATTTGAGAGAATCCTTTTCTTAACAGATATACTCGTGGCACAGTATCCACTATCCATAATAAGTTTATATGAACATTTGTGTTGCGGTAAAGCGAGAAAAAGGATTTATGTTATGTGACTGGAACGGTCATGCCACTACTCTGTATAGAGTTGCAGAATGATAGTGAAAACTCCAGTTCTCTCAGATTATTGATGCATGTGAATGCAAGATTGAGCTTTCCTGTGTTCTCGCTGAGTGCTGGCAATGAGTAGTTTAAATGCAGATCTCTGATGAGTTATATGTTCAGTGTACTCACAGGTCCATAACTGGAAGCAATCGTCTTGAAATTATTGAGCTTGATCAAACCAGGCTCACAGATTTACTTAAGATTCTGACTAGTAGCAACTTATGCTTTAATTGACCAATAATTAGCTCCCTTCAGTTCTATGCAATTTGAGTTTCTTTCTAAGATGAAGATAATGATTCTTCGCCAAGCTGTAATGAGCAGACATAGAGTCCCTGAAGAAGCAAAGGCTACTGGACATACTCATTAATCCAGAAGTACAAAGATCTCGTCATCAAGAAGTTTTATTAAGCAACTAAAGAGTGCCAGACCATCAACAAACAAAAAGAGTCACCATGCATGTATATTCATATATAACACATAGAGATTCGACAGATTCTGGAGAGAGAGAGAGAGAGAGAGGAATCAGCAGTTCTACTCCTTCATAGCTTCCAATGCTCCATCCACCACCATCATTATCACAAGTAAATCTGTGACCATCTTCTGAGCTCATGGTGTTTCAATGCATCATCTTAGTACACGTATCCCTTGACGAACATTCCCTTCTTGGCCTCCTCAGACTCGCCTTCGCCAGTGTACTTGCCGAGCTGGGCGAGGGAGTTGGACTTGGCACGGAGCAGGAGCGTATCCTGAGCGGCCTTCACGTTCTCAGGCCTGCCTCCCCATGTCTTCAAGCAGGTGTTCTGGAGGGCTCTAGCATAGGAGAAGGACACATGCCATGGGTTTGGGGACTGGTTCATCGCGTTCAGGTTCAGGGTTGCTTCGACCTCGGATTGGCCACCAGACAAGAACTGCTCAATTCAAAAGACAACCGTTAACATGTGATCAAAGATTTCCTGGACTCATTTGTCCTAAGCACTTGTCATAGAGCACGAAGACAATCAATCAGCAAACGCCTTCAACCAGGAAACTAGGAGAGACTTGCCATGATTCCAGGAACGGCAGGCGGGATCCTGCGGTGGAGGAGCTTGAGTGTGTACTCGGCGACCTGCTGGGGAGTGGCCTTCTCTTTGCACTCAGCGCCGGGAGTGACCATGCTGGGCTTCAGGAGGATGCCCTCGAACATTACATTGTTCTCAGCCATGTAGTAGAACACCTCAGCCCACACCTTCAGGGCCACCTCGAATGTCCTATCGATCCCGTGTTCTCCATCCAACAGGATCTCCGGCTCCACTATTGGGGCCAATCCATTGTCCTATGCATCATAATCAGTCACATAAACGTTGTCAGTAAATCGACCCTCGTCCGACCAAAACTTATCCCATGCATCTGAGGACAGACAGCCAAACAATGAATGCACACATCGACTAATAGCTGACTAAATCTATCGAATTGTAGGACTGCTTCGACTCAAGGGTCGGCACTGACATAGGTGAAAGGCTCGAAAAACTACGAACTGATTCTGGATAATCTGCGACTTACTTGGCAAATGGCAGCATAGCGGGCAAGACCCCAGGCAGCTTCCTTCACGGCTAGGGCAGATGGGCCATTGGGGATGCTCACCACAGTTCTCCTGCAGATTTTCGTCTCCGGAGTTAATTTATGGAGTTTTCAATCAACCGAAGACAATGGAACTAATGTGACACGATATATTAGTCTAAATACAAAAACATTTAAAAGAAAGAGGGGTGTCCTCATACCATTTAGCAAAGCGAGCACCCTGCTGGTAGTAAGCAGCCGTGCGGGAGGCCAATCCGTCGAGCCCTTGGCACCAGGACTCGTCGTTCGACCCAGCCAATGGCACCAAACCCTGTTGTCCACAAAAAGCAAACACATCTTACGTTGTTTCTATGAATAATCAAGACACCAAAATCTACATGTTAAAATGAGCCTTTTTCGACTTGAACTAGCTACTAAAGTCTAAAGCCTAGCTAAAAGTTCGATGCAGCAAAGACTTTGGAAACATATCAGTTATTGCCACACTTTGTTCGCTGAAACCAGTGTATAACAGGTGACTTACCTTGTCGACTTTGATACCAGGGACGATGTTCTGCTCAACGAGGACATCGACCATCTTACGGCCATTGGTGGTGGATTGGTAGAGAGTCTCCTCGAAGAGGATGGCACCAGAGATGTACTGGCCGAGTCCCGGAGCAGAGACCAGGAGTGTCCTGTAGGCCTGGCGGTTGGCCTCGGTGTTCTCTAGCCCGATCGATGCCAGACGCTTCCCGCAGGTCGCGTTCGACTCATCCATGGCCAAGATTCCTCTCCCGGGCGATGCAACTGTTTTCTGATATAAGGATCATTCCCCATCAAGAAAGAACACGGCATTAGCTTATAGCTTCGTTATCTAACCTGTGATGGTATCTATATTTTCATGCATACTTTTCCACTTCAATGACTTCATGGATACTAGCATTCTTGTTTACTGGCTGTCTTCCAATCCATGTTTTGATAGATTCATTGAATGTATTCCGAATGAATTGTGTGATAACTTTACTTAAGTTCGAATGTCTAAAGCGACTATTCATATTCTTCAGGCTTTACCATCGTGGCGCATCGACTCTCGTGAGTTACATTACTCACTCATGCACTGGGGAGTATCCTTGAAGTAATGAAGGATATCGGCGAACCAACGTACCGCAGTCTTGATGAGCTCATCAGCGTAGGCGCTGGCTTTGACGATGAGGGCGGAGGGGGCGGTGGTGGAGTGGCAGCGGACGGCGGCAAGAGACGGGATGCGGAGGGTCTGCGCACCCTTCACGAACTCCGACTTGTCGAGCACCGGAGACGACTTGAGGAGAGAAGCTGAGGCCATTGTTTTTCGCTTGTGAACACAGCCCAAACTGTGTTACCTTATCTCTTCTCAAAGCCTCTCACCCTCTTTCTCTCTCGCTTTGCCTCTCTTAACCACACATGCACACATGCTCGACTGATCTCTTATATAATTGCACGAAGTGTATTTCCCTTAGATGTCTCGTTTGAGGCTGCGGTGCGCCGCCCAATCGCACCCCGCCACATGGATGATAACCTTTGCTTACTTGGCGGGGCTCGCATCAAGTGGCTCAGATGAGAAGTTCAATCATAACCTCTTAAAAAAGTCATTTTTTATATAATTTTTTTTTTTATAATTGAAGACCTCAAGATTGTCTGATATCTTTGGTTTTTTTCTCTACTTGATGTTTGGAGAATTGGACAAATTGCTGTCGTATGTTCACCAAAATGAGGCCATCTCGGCTCTGCCTAAGTTGTCTGTTTGAGAGGAGATTCTTTCTGGAAAGTGAACGTGAGGCTTCAATTCTCTCCCGTTCTCCTCCCGTTTGTTGTTTTCCTTCCTGTCACTGATTGATGGCCTTGGTTTTACCCCAGGAAGATTTGCGGTGAATTGGGGATCGACACATCGATGGCGCACAGCTTGCCAGCTCAGAATTCGGCACGTGATCGGAGGCGATATTTCCTCGCCACGTGGACGTCGGCGATCTCCCCCGAGGTCCGGTCAGTTGACCCTTTGCTGGCCCACCCGGTTCATCATGGCTCATAATGCAGCTAGAAGGAAGAAAAGGAGAGAAAATGATGGAAACAGAAGGGGTTGAAGGAGGGCCTTAAAAGAGCTTACGTTACTTTCCAAAGCTCACTCATTAAGAACTCCCTTGTCTCTACCGAGAACCCTGTTGCTTCTCCACACTTTAAGCTCGAATTCGAGCTCCTTTCCATAGAATTGCAATCCAATTTGAGGATCAGCTAAGCTTAAAATACTATTTTAAACTCCATAGAGAAAGAGAAATTGAATCAGCTATAGATTGTAAGGTAGGATGAGGCTTAGAGACATGCTCAGATGTTTTTCTGAGATGGGGGTGGTCTATGAAGTGGTCGTTGAATTAACAAAGGAGCAGGAAAATAGGACTCAAAAATAAAGGAGAAGGAAAAAGAAAAAAAGACCAGGTAAAAAAATATGAAATTCCGTTGCCGGGACTTGAACCCGGGTCTCTCGGGTGAGAGCCGAGTATCCTAACCAACTAGACTACAACGGATGTTGAAATAAAATGACACAAATATTATTTTTAAACAAAGAAAACACTTATATGCAGCTCAACATGGAAAAGTGAGCTACTAAGTATTGATGCCCGTGAAAGGTCGCCTTGAGCCGATGAGTAAGGAAAACTAGTTAGTGGTGAGAGTTAGCCATAACACTCGATCGAAATCAAAATATTGGTGCAAGAACTTATGACGACTGGCCAGGGTCGATGCTACTTGCTTATGTGGAAATCTCTTATGGGGGCCTCTTTGCCAAAGCCTATGTCTAGACAAAAATCCATGTGATTTCTATCCGTTGAAAATTAAAATGCTATATTGCATTTAGATCTTCTAAGCTATGGAAGAATTGGATGAAAAGTATTGCGTGCTTGGATTAAGGGTGCATCTAGTAATCTCTTTATTATTAAGAACAATTTTTGTTCAAAAATAGCATTTTCCATTTCTATTCTCTAGAAATAAAAAATTTACTTTTTATTTTTTAGCTACATTTCTATTTCGAGGAATAGAAAAATTAACTAATATTATTAAATGGATTTACGTTCTTTTTATATTTTAGGGAATAAAAGAATTGAAAAATAAAAAAAAACACAATGATTACCCAATAGAGAAAAGCCACTCAAAATATTATTTTCATTTGCAGATCACCTTGACTAAATGTCAAATGCAAATGATGACGGGTGTCTCATGATAGAGACATGGGAAACGGGACATGCCTATTGCCCCCATGAGCTTGTTCTGAAGCTTTGTGCCTCAATGACAAGTTAAGGCTGAGTTCAATGAGAAAAAAGGAAACAGAACGGATGCAGAGCATCATCCTAGTCCTAAAACAATCCTAAAAAAAAGGGCAAAACGGAAACAGCCTCTTCCTTCTTTGGTATGCCCAAGATGAGAGACCTGTATAATTCCCCATGCCTCTGAACTATTCCTGCAAAAGAGAGGAGCTCCTAAAGTCGAGCTCTTCCTGTGAGTCTTCATCAGCTGAGATTTGGGTTGGCAGCAAAATAGGCGAGCACGCCCACAAATGGCGCGTTGATGTAAGTGGTCGGCTCGGACTTCCTGAAATCAGCTCTGTCGTCCTCGAATGCATCGTCCTCGCCCGGTCCGCCCACTAGGGCCCCAACGAGAACGTTCGGGTTGGGCCATGGCGAATTGAAATAGACCGATCCATCCTTGCACCCGATGGGCTCGGACCGGTCTTTGATCGACGGGATCGAGGACCCGCGGTGGTGGATCCTTTGCGGGTACCGCTCGCCGTAGCCCACCATGTAAGACATGCCCTTTGGGTTGTCGCCCAAGATGTAGTCGACCTGTCGCTTGGCCTGTCGCCGCAGCTCGGCTGGGCCCACGGTCGTGCCGCCGCAGGTGGCGGACTGCGAGGTCCGCTCGAGGTAGTTGGCATAGACGAGGAGGAGGAACGAGATGGTGGTCGAGTGCTGGAGGTTGCTGCCACCGGGCTTGTAGATGAGGCCTCCGGGAGTGAGGTCTATGTGATACGAGGACGATGATTCGGGGATGAGTGTGCACATGAAGCTGTCCGCTGATGCCTTGTAGGATTGGAGTGCGAACATGCTGCCTTCCAGGAATTCCTGAAAAACATACGAATTCATTTCGATATTACAACAAAGAACCAAGCACTGAATATGAAATGCGGTTTGATGTTCAGAAAATTGGAGTTTCTGGGTTCATGTGTACCTTGGAGACGAGCACGTTGAGACCGGCATGTTTGTTGTCCCACCCAAACTCGTTGATGTTCTCCTCGGCGCCGAGCGTCTGGCCGTTGTTTTGGATGTAATCGAGGTACAAATTGTCCTGAGTCGCCCTCTGAGCCACGCTGCACCCCACAGCAGCTCGTCCTGTTGCCGCAAGACAAAGTCCGAAAAGCCGAATTACTTAACATAATCACTTGAAGTCTCGTGATCACGAGTCTTTATTGACAACCACGAGCAGAGGACAAACCAAAAGCACGCAATTCAGTCATTTTGCTGCGTCAAAACTAATGTAATCCTGAAAAGTGTGTGGATAAATAAATGAAAGTTGGATATGTTTTATCTTTCCAATGGATGGTCGTTCTTGGTGCATTGAATATTCAAGACCAAACTTGGGATTTTCCCAATGTCCCCCGTGAACATATAATCTAATCAAGCGATATGATCCGTGAAAAATGATTCACCTCTACTGTTGGCGAAAATTTTCAGTAGATTAGGACAATGGTAGCTCGGCGATGGGCTCATTGGCCATTCGAGTTTCACATATTCCTTGATTTTTATGGTAGTAAGAATGCGGATTGCACTCTGTTTTATGCAGCATTAGCATTACCTGGTATCCGTCGAAGTCGCAGTAAAACGGGCAAACATCGTCTTTGATGTTGGCATTGTCGCTGTAAGCTCCCCTGTGAGTGTCGGCGTACTCAAATGCCTTGATGGCGTTCCTCAAGAGGGTCTCAGAATATCCCAGGTCTGATGACCGGAATGCCATGGATGCCGCCGCCAGAGCTGCTGCGGTCTCCCCAGCAACATCAGAAGCTGGATTAGGGGCATCAACAACGTAAGCTGTTCTCGCAGTGTCCATGTCCTCCGGTCTTTCCCAGCAGTTATGGTCACTGTTTGGATCACCGACCTGTGACAAGATTGCTCAATTATCAAAGACGGTACTCGATTCAACAGACCATTGTTATCAAAGTTGTGATGCCGATCCTAGAAATATCATTAACGTTTTTGCTCTGAGAACTGAATGTAAGCTTGAGGACCGAAATTTTCTCCAGAAAGGTGGCCCAAGCATGTTTTAACTTTTCTCAAGTTAACTTCATTCAATCGCTGTCCCCTGCTAAGTGAAAACGAGAGTCACAGTTGGAGAAGGACAAATTCTGCACATTCCCAAAAGGGTCTAAAGAAATGTTTGCACAGAAGTTAGCAAGGAGGCTTTGGAATTTCCGAGGTTCATGGCTGTTTCCGGAGTCCTTGGACGAATACCCAGCTGACATGGGCACGATCTGGATCTGATTCAAATGATCCGATCCATAATAAACCTGATCTTCAGAACGATGTACTTATCATATCATGGACTGTAAAAGAGTTTAATTAGGCACAAAGCTTGTGGATGGTGCTGTTAAAAGGTTACATCTTGAACACTTTTTTTTTAGTAATGCCCCTGTTAATGATGTGCGGTGCAGCACGGAGTCTTATGCACGTGAAGCAAGACATTAGCATTTCCTCGCACGAAAATTATGTTGGCATCTTCTTTCCGCCGAAACAAAACTCCATTAGTTTATCGGAAACAAAACAAGAAGTGTCGGCTTATTTTTCCTCCTAAGGCTGCTAGATTTTCAGGGAGGAATTGAGGAAAAAGAGGAAATACAGATGGGACTCGCGTGCCGATACGAGACAAACCCATCATCAGCCGGGGCTCCGTCGTGAGCGAAAAGGCAGCTACAATATTCTTGTCTTCTCACTGATTGATTAGCAAGGAAACGATAGGTCTTGCTGGCTTAAAAAGAAATGGCGAATATTCGAACTGATTGCTGTTTAGACTTTTGTACTTGTTGAACTCGCTAAGCTATACATCTCGTGAAAAAGTAAGGCTTACACTGAGCATTCCTTACACTGAGCATTCCTTATTTTAAACTCTACAAGTTTTCTCCTTTATTATGATTAGCTTTGTCCTCCAAACCGTCCACGAACGCATCTATGGAAATGTACGTTTTGTTTTTTCATGAACAATGCAGAAATGGGCGGACACTGATTCGCGTTTCTGCATACTACGAACGATGACGAAAGTAAGGGAAGATATGTAGGCTTCGCTGTTACCTGCACGAAAATCCGGTTGGGAAGCTGAGAGATGGACTTGAGGAGATAGTCGGTGCCCCAGCGGACCGCCACCAGGGTGTTGCGCAGCTCGGCGGGGGGCATCATCTCCCCGAACTCGATCACGCTCCATGACAGCAGGGTCGCAGTGAAGGCCATCGGGAAGTGGAACTTGACGTTGTCCCCCGCGTCGTAGTAACCCCCCGTCAGGTCCACGTGGTGTGTCCACCCGTCGCCGAGGCCCGAGATGGCGCGCCACGCCATCCGCTGGTCCGGCGGAAGCCAACCGGACCTCTGGCCCTCGAAGAAGAGGATGGACTTGGACAGCGCATCAGTGTAGTCGTGGCCGGCCGACCAGTTGAACGGGAGATGGGTGGCGAGCAGGAGGAGGAGGAGGAGGGTGACGGCGGAGGAGGGGAAGCGCCGATGCTTCATTTCCGGCGTGCGTTTCAGCGGTTATGCTCGACCGTTTCTCCTCGTGAGTGGCTGGTTATACGGGGACGTGATGCTTGGGATGGTCTCAAACGTGATGCTTTTATAGGCGAGGAACGAGGAAGAGAGAGAGAGAGAGAGAGAGAGAGAGAGAGAGAGAGGGGGAGAGATCACGGGAGATAGGAAGAGGGGATTGGTGGAGTGGGGTGGCAAGTGCGTGCGATTGCGGCTTCTGTGGACTCTGGAAATTTATCAGTGATCTCACATGCATGATGCTATGTATATGTATGTACGCGTGTATGTGGACAGAGAAGTGATGCTGCTCCATCTTGTGGATTAGGATTTTGGTGTGTAGTGTAGCGTAGTGTGGCGCGCTGCTTCAACCCCGTATTGACTACGAGAATCTTACTTGCGATAAGGGTGACGTTACGTTCTCTTCAAGTTAATTGAGTTAAGCTAAGATGTAGCGGAGTGTTATGGCGATCATATATTATCTAAAAATTTATCTTTTCTTTTCTTTCTTTTTCCGGGTTGAATATCACTGCCCGAGTAGCAAAGCAATGCGTCTGGAAACTGCGGCGAGTGCATCGGATATGTAGGGCAAGCCATTCGCCTGGATAGAAAGTCAGTGATCAAGTTTTACGGTGATCAAGAGAGAAATGTATATGTCAAGCGCGCACTCAATGGCCTAAGCCTTATTTTCCATAAAGGTTGCTCCTTTTGCGTGTTAAGAATCTTTCACAAATCAATCGCGGGCCCAGTTCACGTGAACCGAGCGATGAAGTTTTCACCATATTTCGACATATGCATGCTATATCGTGTTCAATTTGCTGAATGTTGGAAGTTGGGTACGTGAGAAGTTAATTGGTGAAGACAATACACTCAATTACACTCGAGAAACATACTGTCGACCGCGACCAGTCCACTTTCTCGAGGGATCTTACAAATACCTTTACTGAATTACACTCAAAGGAATCAAGAGACTTCTGCCCTGTTGAAGCATCACAAGCTAAGAAGCAAGGACACAGTATACTAGGGCGAATAAAATCAGACAGCAGGACATAAAGCGAAGCAAGCCTCCATTCTTTTCTTCCTTCAGAAAGATAAAAGGATTATACGGAGACTGCGCACAAATCTATTGTCGTACGCTGAGGAGATAAGTATATTAAAGGAGACCGACCAAAAAGAAGTAGAATATTCTTACCTCTAGCCCCAAGATAGCTTAAAGAGCCCCCAGCCTCCTTTCCCTTCAGTGGTGTCATCAACTTGCTCTCGTTTGATGGACCAGTGAAAGTGAACTGGATCAGGTGTATTCTAAGTGACCATGGTTGAGTTGAAGTTTGTGTTTGAGAAACCAAAAAGATTGGGGGAATCGATCCATTGATTCCTCTATTGATATCATCTTAGTGTCAGTGGGTTTCGTCATTTCGTGATAAACATGTATTCTTCTTGTCGAAAATAAATGAGAAAGTGTAAAATTACGCGAATCTTCGAATTATTTAAGTAGTATTGAGTTTCAGTGTCTCTCTAGTTATTAGTCCCAAGCCAGATAGAGCTTAAACATCCATCCCGTTTCTATGAATGTTACTCTAACTATTCACCCTAACTAAATAATCAAACTGATAATCCAACTCCATTTTTTGGACAACAGGCAAATGTTTTTCCAATGGGTTAGGTCACCCCTATAGGTCATTGAGTGACAAAAACTTTCCAGTTGTTGAAAAAATCAAGACAGGGCGGCTTTCTTGATTACCTCTATGTCTAGCGAATTTAGTTAATTTGTCTTCGGAGTAATCTCTTGATGTGTACGTCAAGAAATGTTACTCGAAATGGGACCTGACCCGTGAAGCTCATGATGCGCACTATTGTAATCTCTGCAAGTCTTATCCTTCCGAGCACACTTCCAAAAAAAGAAGGATAATGTTCTATCTTCTTGCGAGTTGCAATTGCGAGTGATTTTCCGCGGCTAGTCGCAGCGTAATGAATAGGTGGCATCTTCCATGTGAAGATAGAATCTGCCATTGCCTCCGTTGCAAGAATGCGACAGGGAGGCCAATTTGCAGTCCGGGGGGGACACCTTTTTCCCAACCGTTTTAACTGTTTCCGTTTTTGACCAAAGTTAGGTTAGGTGGTGGACAAGGAGGGTGGCGGCCTACGCATGATCCTGAAAAGCTATCATGATCGGGGAGCACAGGCTTTCATTGGGACGCGTGACGCTGCCATTGTTTGACAACTTCGAGAATTTGGTAGTTGAGAGATTGTTCTTTTAAATTTTTTTATCCTCTCATTAACTGATCAAATAAAAGAATGTGTAATTTCGACAGCCTGCCTTTCTCGGGTCAACTTGAGTTATTAAGCATTTGATAATGTTTGATGTTACACATCGTGTGTTTAAATCACAACATTTCGTCAAGACTATCTTAAGGAGAAGAGTTATGTTACTAATTAGCCTCATGAGAAAAAAATATTTTTTTACGAGATCAATAGGATCACATGTACTATAAATAATTAAAATAATATTTAAACCCGCAAAAGTGTATTTATCGATTTCTTTTGACAAAAATTTATTTACCAAAATTCATAATGTTTATTTTATTTTAAAATCATTAGATTTGGGATTTTTTTAAGTATTTTAAATTATCATATGGATAATTTATCGAATTTTTTTTTTTTGTTTAGTAAAGGATAAAATTGAAAAAAGAAGATAAAATAAACTATTTAAAATAAATGTCACTTCCATGGTCCTACGAAATGTTTGGATTTCACCACAAATATGTCATCCCATCTGCAACCCATGATTTTGAGATTGGTAAATATTAGGGATGAGCATAGTTTTAGGGTAAAATTTGGAACATAAAAACCATATAGGTGAATCGGACTAGTGGAATCATGTTCGGTTCCAAGTTCCAAGGTATGTGGGTAAGTTTTAAGTTTAAAAATTGATAAACTTGTTTTGACAAGTAGGTTCTAAGTTTTAAATAGGTGAAACTTTAAACAAGTTTTTATATTTTTCATGGTTTATGTCTTGCGATCCATGGTATTCTATGGTGTTAGGTAATTAGTGTATAATTTAGAGCCATTGGTTTGAGTTTCCATTTTATGATTGAGACTTTTATTTTTTAAACGTTTGATATTCTTTATGTGCCTAAATAAAAGTTGTGATTAGTGGATTGTAATAACAAGTGGTAGTATTAAATATAATGATGATTAACTACAATCATTCAATTAATAATACAAGTGAAATCTGAATAAAAGTCGAAATCAATACTGGAACCCGTGACAAGATAGCTTTTAGGATATGTGTGGTAGGTTTCGATTTCAAAAAAATAAGGAACATGTTCCAGCAAATAAATTTTAATTCTAAGTGGAATTTGTATGGAACTTAAAACTACTCACTCCCAATTAACGCATATTAGATATGTTGCAACTTGACAACATAGCATGGGTGATGTAGATGGTGATCTCTTACCACTAGATGAATCATTTGAGTGGTTAAACAAACTTTAAAATAAACCCCCAACTTTTCCTATCACTATGGAGGGCGTTTCATCTCTCTCCCCCTCCCTCTCTCTCCCTTTCTAAGTTTTCACCATTTTTTGTCTTTTCAACTTCTGAAGGGGAGGGATTTGACATGGATCTCTCCCTCCCCTCCATGTTTTTCTTTTATCTCATCTCGTTTTCCTTTTTTACTCTCCCAATCTAGTTTTAAATCTAGGAGTTTTGCTCTCTTGATTTTATATTTGGGAGCTTTTCTCTCCGATTGAATTCTAGATTTAGGAGTTTTGATGAATAAGTGCTATACCTCCAGTTTCAATGGTGTTTGCAGCAACTTTGGTGTGCTCGATCAACTTGTTTTTTTTTTTTTTTTTTTAAAGCTTGGGCAGCTTGTACTTATTAAAAGACTTGCCTTTGTAGGTGACATATCTAAGTTTGTTCAACATATTTATGTTTATGTTGTCTTTGTTGTCTCTGTACAATGATGATGTTGAGGATGTTGAACCTATATGCACACCGCTGAAAGGCAAAGCCGTAACTATAGTTGGAGATCCTATGTGTGCTCATTACTGATAATGATGTGATTCGGTGATTTTTTCGCTTGGCTGCAATCGTGAATTCGTTTATGAAAGATGAACGTATGATGATCTTTGCCAACCATCCTCTACTAATGTACATTGATTTATGGTTTAAATTTAACATGTACCAAAAGTGCATATACCACATTGAATATATTGAAAGTTTAAGGACTACATTGCATATTGGGGTAAAGTTTGGAGATTACATTGAACAAATTAAAAGTTCACATATCATATTATACATTAGGTCAAAGTTCATGGACCATTTATATCATTAGCCCTAATTTTATTCGTTTGTATGGAAATGAATTTTTTTTTTCCTCTAACACTTCGGTCCGGATTGCAATTTTTATATTTTGATGAGACGGTCCACACTGTAAATTGAATAATCTAAGGCCCAAATTGACTCGTTGGGCTTGGGCTTAAACCTCATGAACAGTTGCATCGGTCGCTCTTACAGATACCCTCCCATGGCTTCCGTTTGACGTTCCGACCGAATCTCGTCCTCGCTCCTAGCCAATCGCTTCACGCATAACCCACCCATCAACCTCCTTGTGGCCATCCGCAGCTTCGCTGATTGAAATCGAACGAGACCGAGGTACGCCCGACGCTGTTTTCCTTTTCTTTCCATGGTTGCTTCGTCCTGGTATTAGGGTTTTCGTTCATGGTACTCGTCGCGTGGTGTCTGGGAACGCTTGCTGTGAGATTATGTCCGTGAAATCGAGCTCCTATGGGTTGAAAGCTTCGGTGTCCGTTGAATTGATTCGTGGTGACGGCACATGTTTGCCTGTTCTTGTCATGCATTTTGCGATTTTCTCTCTTCTTTTGTAGCGGATTGTCTTGTGTGTGTCGCATGATCGATCCCCCTCTTTTTGGTTTTTCCTTGGTTTTGCTGTGTTTGCCGTTCTGCTCGAAAAACCGCGTTGGGCTACCGCTGATATGTGAAATGAAGAGGAGGTGGGAATAAAAGGGTGCAATGAGGTAATATCTGTATGGGTTTGATGTGGATCGGTGGAAGGGTTCTGAGGAGTTGATCCTGATGAAGGGACTGCAATGTTAAACGTGCTCGGAGCATGGATGAAAACTAAGGAGATATTTACCAATGGTGCAATGAAGTAATGGCTTCATGTGTTTATACACCTAGAAATTTAATCATATAAACTGAACTATCAAAAAGTAATACGACAAGGAAGATACCTTTCATGACAGAGAGAAGTAACGGTCTTTGAGTCGATTCCTTGATGAGCATAAAATCACCAAATTTTGAGTCAATATGGCAAATGTGTATAATGAAGGTTGGAGCTTCAGTAGGGCAAATTGCCCTCATCTGAATTGAATTATAGCTTGAGGAGAACATATTGGGGACCTCATTGTTGCTTAAATCACAATATAGTGGAGATGGCTTCCTTTCCTTTTCCTGTGAAGTATGGTCCAACAGTTCTGAATTTAGTCAGATTCTTCGACTATCTCACTAATTACTTGCGGCATCACGAGCTAAATCCCTGTAATGATGTCAAGCCCATGATGGCTTTTAATTTTCCCTCTTGCTCTCTAAAACATTCTGAATAAGTCCATTGCATAAAGAGAAGATATGTGTGAGCTGGAGTACAGGTTCAAGTTGCATATGTCTATGTCATCCTTGGGCACTTTCATTGCAATGGATATGGGTGTGGGATAGTGAAGGATGTGGCTGAGCTGTGGAAAAGAATTGCTAGCTTTTGCTTCTAAGTGTGTGGCGATGTGATTGTGTTAGACGGATTTCTTGTTGAGATTTTGATGTTAGGAATGTGGTCTGTTCCGTTTACTGAAGGGGAAGGATGGAGGTGTGGTTGGACTGACAGTTATGATGTGTGGTGTGATGTTGTGATGTGGACAGGGAGCAGGTTGGAGCTGTGTTGGTCTTGGTGACAACTAGTGCGGACTAGTGGTGGTGAATATTTGTAAGAGGAGTTTTGAGAATGACTTCAATGAGCAGGAGCCCTAGCAGGAGCAGGTCCAGGAGCCCAATTGATCGAAAGATGCGTTCTGAGCGCTTTTCATATCGTGATGCCCCTTACAGGAGAGACTCTCGTCGTGGTTTCAGGTGTTTCGACATTGGCTACTCTCCTGTTTTCGGATGTGATCTTATTCCTCTGTGGAACAGGGAGCAAATCATTACATGTGGCTTAAATCTATGGAATCGTGAAGTATGGTTAATTTATTTGTGAACCTTAATAGTCTTTGTCCCGAAAAAAAGAAAGAAAGATGCACTTTTTTTGAATGTATATTGCTTTTATCGAGGTTTGCTTGTTTGGTAATTTTTATTTGCTTGTTGAAAGATGATGAGATGATTATCTCTGCTTTAGCATTCACCCTTTCCCCCTTCTCCTTTGCTTGTGTGTGTGTGGGTGTGTGAGAGAGAGAGAGGGAGGGCTATTTTCTTTGGGGGAGAGAGAGGGGTGGGTCTTTACTTTTTTTTCCCATTCTTTCTAGTTATGTATCAGGATTTCTGATGTCCTAGCTGTATGAAGTTACTGTGTATTGCACTAAGATGTAACTTATATAGAATGTTGCTGGATGAGTATGTGGGATTTGCTGCTTTTCTTTTGCTTTTGCTGCATCCTTCTCAATTAGAGTCTAGGGAAGAAACCCTAACAAGGGTTGGGATCTGTTGATAGACTTATGAAAGGGGGACATGCTATACTTTAGATTATTTAATTGCTGTGTTGGATTTGTATCAGTATGCTTTTTCAAAATTCTATTGTCTTCTGTGGCCCAAAATTCAGGTGATTGAATTCTTACAAGATTAAAATATGAATATTTTTCTGTCCTTGATTCTGATTGATCAGTGTTTTTTGACTTTTTCCAGCCGAGATCTGTGCAAGAATTGCAAACGTCCTGGGCATTTTGCTAGAGACTGTCCCAATGTGGCAATTTGTCACAATTGCGGTCTTCCAGGGTGAGCAACTCTTTTCTTGAGTAGTCCCTGTGATTTGTATCAGGTGCAAGGTGCATATAGGATGGATGTATTTTGTTGAAACTTGACAAGGATATACTACCGGAGTAAGTGTATTGCATTGGCAAGGGAGTTTTTTTTGAATAAAACATTAGCTGGGGTTTTTGCTGTAGAATATTCATTAGAAAAGTTAACATGTAGATCTTGCTCCACTTTCTGGCACATTTAAGATGGGCTGGAATGGAATTTGAAATCTTTAACTCAATATGGATCTGCATGTGGTGGAATGATATGTTACAAGCCTGATTCTTATTAAGGATTTAGTTCAGTAAGTGGTCGTCAGGTGGCTTTCTCCCCAGATTTGAAACTTCAACTTTTGTTGGTCCTCCTTCGATAATATATGAAATCCAGTCTTTTTCGTGCCTAGTAAGTAATGAATGCACTACTCTGTGCTAATCCAAGGAGTGATAAGCCCTTGTACCAAGTCTAATGACTTGGGGAAACCAATTAATCTTTAATTCCCTATATACAGAATGAAAAAAGACAAGCAATGAAAACACTATTAACAGCATAGAGTTCTTTTCTTGTTCTTCCTCTCTAGCCTGGAGAAGTATAATGATTTGGAACTATGGCGAACTGTTTAGTGATGCAATGTAAAAGTCCAATGTATGGGCTTTTCTCTTGGTTTTCTGTTACTGTCGTCACATCAGCAAATGTGGATTGCCAAGCTTGCTATAGAGTGATGATGCACTGTTCTTATTTAACTAGACAGCAGCCTTTTTAAGTGGATGGATGGGGTTACTAGTGCTACTAATGTGCTTCCGTTTTGTTTACTTAATTCCCAATGGTTGCCAGGCACATTGCTTCAGAATGCACCACCAAATCATTATGTTGGAACTGCCGTGAACCTGGCCACACGGCCAGTAACTGTCCAAACGACAGCATCTGCCATACATGTGGTAAGGCCGGACATATTGCCAGAGAATGCACCGCTCCTCCTGGTGACTTGAGGCTGTGTAACAACTGCTACAAGCAAGGGCACATTGCAGCTGACTGTACGAATGAGAAGGCATGCAACAACTGTAGGAAAACTGGCCACCTGGCACGTGATTGCCCGAATGAGCCGGTCTGCAACATGTGCAACATATCTGGGCATGTGGCTAGGCAGTGTCCTAAAGGCAATGTTATGGGAGAGCGAGGTGCCGGTGGTGGGCGCAGCAGCGGTGGTGGTTTCAGGGACGTCGTATGTAGAAACTGCCAGCAGGTGGGTCATATGAGCAGCGAGTGCATGGGAGCTTTTACAATCTGCCGCAACTGTGGAGGACGAGGGCACATGGCATACGAGTGCCCATCAGGGAGGTTCATGGATCGTTTCCCTAGAAGGTACTGATGGATGGCAATCTGCATCAGTGTTTGGCCCCTGATTGATTTGAGATGTTGGTTTTGCGGTTTTATGTGGCGGCCACTGTTACGAGAATTTGGAGCTTTTACTTTTGGTGTAGTAGTATCGTGCCCTTTTATTATGGACAGAAGATTTTTTTTCTACCTTGTTCAAATCGGCAGTAACTGTTATGTATTGAATCTTCATCTGGAATCTTTTTTGAACTTAGAAATTTATATGGGAGTTGAATAATCTTCAGGGAGGGGCGATCAGTGTGCTGGGCGTAGGGGCTGAGCTGCTGAAGATTTGTTATTGTTTGTATGTCTAAATAGTTTGCACTTTCTATTATTAGAAATGTTTCTGGCTTTAGCTATGGGCAGCGGCGGGTCTTGTGGCAGGTTGGAGGTTTCTTTGAGTAGTAAGTAGTGTTGATAAGTAGTAACAGCAGAGAGATTGAGTTAGGTGTTTTTCTTGTAACACTTGAAATGGCAGGGCTGTGATTTCTTCCCATGTGCAAGAAAAGATGATCCAGAATCCAAGATATGTGATGCGCCAAAGGAAGTTGCTAGTGGGCAATTCATACGTAGTAAGTTCCAAATGGCTGAGCTCGAATTTGAAATTTTCTGTGTATTTGCTTCTTTCTTTTCGGGTCGTATATAAAATTCAAGCCGACGCCGGGATTTTTTTTATACTTTATGTTCAAGCGCGCCTTCCATTGTGGACTGATTCGTTGTAAATATTTGAAAGAAAAGAAAATGAAACCAATAATAATATGATTCATAGTTTGTGATATATTAAAGAATTATATCTTTCTGTCGTGAAATCGATAGTAATTGAAGAATATCGTTTGATTCTCTCATATTTCTGAATAAATGAAAAATATATTAAGAAGATTAATACGGGAAAAGAATATCATATTATCAAATCAGAATCAAAAGCACGATGAAACCGGATCTTTTTTTTTCGGTCGAACGATGAAAACGGGTTTAACAGCGTGTCCCCAACGTACCATCCTCGTATTTGCTCGCGCGGAAAATCGAGTCTTTGGGAACACGTAATAGCTCCCCGGAAATAAAAAATTAAATTAAATTAAAGTAGAAATAGGGGGCACGCAGCAAAATCGTCTTCGTCTTCCATTTCGGTTTTCGTTAGGTCTACCAATCAGATCGTCGTCCTGCCAAAAGAAAGGGAATCGTCCTCGTCGTCCTCGTCCTCCAACGCGTTGGGAATCTCGAATTCATCGCAGAATGGGGCGAGATCTGCGTATCTAGCATCGTCGTCCAGGCGCCTTCCGATTTCTTCCCTCTTCCTTCGAGATTCTCTCTCCAAGATTTTCTTTTTCTTTTTTGGGTTCGGAGCAATTTCTTTTATGGCTGCATTAAGACGCGCGGTTCAATTGGGGATCAAGTCGGAGAAAAGCCTGTTGAGTTTTCGCGCTCTGAACGCGTATTCGACCTCGAGCTCCTCCTCGTCGTATTCGCCGGTCCATAGATTCGATTGCAGACGGTTCTCTCAGCTCGTGAAGTCGAATGGGACCCGCGCCTGTCTCGTCGATACGTTGGCTCTGGTAATCCATGTTTCCCGCTGTTTCTTTAGATCTTATGTTTGAAGCAGAAGTTGATTGCTTTGGAATTCGCCAGAACTGGAGAATGAAGCATTATTGTTAGATATTCATTGCTTGTATGAAGTTTAATTTTTCTATATGTTACGGTTGTCCTTTCAGGTGAGGAGCTTGGAAGCACAGGGCGTGCCATCGAAGCAAGCCGAGGCGATAACATCTGCGATCATAGAAGTTTTGAATGATAGTTTGGAGAACGTGGCTCATTCTTTCGTGTCGAAAGTAGAAATGCAAAAGGTGAAAATGCCCTCTATGCAAGTTTTGCGTGTTGTTTTCCTGCATGCCAACTGTTTGATAATATTCCTCAGTCTGAATGCCCTAGATCAACTTTAGGGGAGTCAATATGAGCATTATGGGAGGTACTGTATAAGTTTCGAGCCTTATTGCGCTGTCTGTGATTTGTAGACTGAAATTCTTCAAGAATCAAACCTTTCAAAGTTCAAGTCTGAAGTACAGAGTTCACAGGTATGTATCATTGCGATATGCCTATTTAGAGCAGCATATTTTCTTAATATCCCTCATATAGTTGACAATTTGAAAACTCATGTATGGCGGTACCATCCAGCTGCTCTTGCTGTAGTCATTACTCTTCGTTCTCCTATGCTTTTGCAATTGTGCTCCCAATGTAGGAATGAATGGGATCCCTGCAGATACTTTTTCTCATTTGGGACAATATCTGGGGAGACAACTCCACTCATTGCCTGATTTTCTGTAGTCATAGAAATAAGAGAACTTAGAGGACTTCTGTGTTTTTTCACATTCCGTTTGAGTGCTGTTTGTTCCAAAATCATGACTGGGTTTACATTTAAGAAACTCTGGTTTTACTTCAGTTCTTTGTGAATATGGTCTTAAATTTTGTCAAATGCTCAACATTTCAATTCCTTAGAATGAATGAATGCATCTGCATTAGTGGTGGTCATAATGTATTCCTTTTGTCGGCTTGTAATGTTGTTGAGAGGGATTCCCATGGGTCAGAGCACACATGTTTGTACTCCAATGTTGACCCTGTTCCCTGTTCAGCTAGTGGGAGGGCTTTTTACCCTATAATCTTGTTCTGGGTTATCAATTTTAATGCAACTAGTTACATGATTTTGAAAGCCAGTTAAAGAGTAAACTAATACAATCCTGAAGTTGAAACTTTTGCCTTTGGCTTTTGGCTCATGCATTTCACTTTGAGTGAAATAAACTTGAGACTTACCAAAGTTATCATTGATGACATGGAAAGCAAGCTGATAATGTACTTTCGTCTATACTGTAATTTTTAAGTTGAAAGTTATACATTGCAAATACACATTTTTGAAGGCTACACAAGAACAAGCTCTTTGTCAAATGTTTTTTCTTCTACATGCTCGGGCGAGCATTTGTTGTTCAGCATGCAGTTGTCAGTGTGGTTTTCAATTGCTTGTCTAGTACAGGTGGCTATAACTTTTGCCTTTTGGTTGTTTAAGTGTCTATCGGATGCTGCTTCTATTGATTCTTCCATGTTCTGCATGAGTGTTACCGTATCAGAGAAGTGTTGGCATTAGAATCTCACTGGAAACTATTGTGCTTCTCATTTCCTACATGTTAATACTATCCATTTGTCGTTACAATTCAAGATGCTTTTGGTCGAATTTAACAAATCCTTGTGGATTCAAATTTGTTGACTTTTGTCTTTTTCTTGAATTTTTCAATCCATTTATTATCATCTAGATTGGCATCACTTTAACACATGAAGTTTTTATGTTGTCAAAAGTAGATCGTCTTATTTTGAAGTATACGGTATCTGCCATGACCGACTTTTTTTAACAATGCAGGAACATCATTTATCTATGTTGCAACGTGAGACTGAAAAACTTCGTGGCGATATAGAAAAGACGCGTAGTGAATTGAAGTATGTCTTCTGAAAATTGTGGATTAAGAGGTTTGAATTTGGTTTGTTGATTCTAATTCTTGTATGTGATCTTTTGATCAGGTATGAGATAGACAAAGTTACTGCTGGGCAAAGATTGGATTTAAATCTTGAGAGAGGGTAAGGAGTAAAAAGTTTTATACTAAAGCCTTATCGATGAAACTTTTTATTGTGAGTTTTTCATTGATCATAGCGTCATTTTGTTCTTTTTCTCACACTATTGAGCGGAACTTACTACAGGCGGATACGCGATGAACTAGCCAACCAAAATGCTGAAACCACCAATCTCACAAACAAACTTGATCGGGTAAGGTCAAAATCTTCATTTCAGGAGCTTATGACTCTTTGAAGTCTGGTTAAAAATTGGAAACTCGTTTGCAGGAAATTCATGCCTTGCGAGCCCAATTGGAAGCAGCAAAATATGACGTGATTAAATACTGTATTGGTACTCTTGTCTCCATATCTGCTGTTGGTCTGGCTGTTCTTCGCATTTTGATGTAGGGGATTTATAACCCCGACGAGACTTCATTTGTGATTGTTCACTCAAATTTGGATGCCAAGGACACGGAAAGATCCAATTTTAGAGGGTCAACATGTCCAAAAGGCAACTTCTGGTTGGCTGGAGTTACAGTCATGACTTTCTTGGGATTTTTACAATGAATTGCTTTCAAATTTGTATTGTAATTCTCAGCTAAAAATTGATCAATATTTGCAACAGTCATTATTCTTTGTTGTTCTAGCTGTTTAATAAAAACATTGTACAACGTTAGATTATATAGTTTGTGATTCTAGATGGGATGCAGTCTCTGTTTGAAGGAGTAGAAGGATGTTTCATTTGCAAATCAAGGCGTTCCATGGTTCTACATGAAAGAGAATTACTTATAAGTTTATGTCAGGACGCTAAAATATATGCAGCATTTACAGTGAGATGAAAATCGTAACATACCTTTAACCAGAAATAAAGCCAGTTCCGCCCCTCCCCCCCAAAAGAAAGAAAAAAACCCAGAAATAAAGCCAGGAACGAGGATAACGTGTCAATTTCTATGTCCAATGTTGCATAAATTCAAGCACAGGTTTATCTTTCAAATTTTTTTGAAATGACACGTAAAGTGTATGATTTTTTATTTGTTTTAGAATCAATCTAAACTTCTATTGGACTTTTCAAATTTGGCTATTTGGACACTATGGCGATAAATAGTCGTGAATTGTCCATATTATTATTTGATGTGACTTCTGGAGATGATGACAAATTAAAAAAAGATGTATTAGTAATTTAAGTTAGTATTCCTTTTTCTTTTTCGCTGCCCAGCACTTGAATGGAGATGGCATAATCTTTGTTGAATAAGTGAACCATGTTGACTATCATGCTTAAGTTTTACTAGTTGAGCGACATCAACAAAATCACATAGCAGATAATTTTTCTAAGGAAAGTCTCATATTGAGTCAAATTTTAAAAGTGAAGCACTAAATTGTACAATTTTTTTTTTGAAGTATACATATATAAAATGGACAAAATTAATGTACTTATTATGTCATTATTCCTTTTTTATGATCGCATTTGACTCGCATGAGAATGGTAACAAAATTGTGGATTTGATCCGTGCACGTACATGCATAACCAAGATGGATGTGCTTCCTTTGCTACTAGAGGATCAAGGGAGTGTCATCCACTGTCGTGGACTTCCAACGCAGAGCTTTATATCTCTTTTTATCTAAAATGACAGCAAAAACGTTCTGCAGATGAACCTTTCTATCGGAGTATGCAAATCCATCCTCCCAAAGTAAAAATAGTCAATGATGGTCCGGACAACCAATGGTACCCCCCCTTCTTGCGATCCATCCTCTTAAAATGACTCTGAGTTTCAGATTGGTTATGGAGAAATAATTGAATGACGAAACTGATGGTTGATTCTAGCATAGGTGCGGATCGCTGCCTCACAAGAGTGGTGTCAATAGAAATTACAGGAAGGACTTGTATAACTAGTCTTGATACAGTCAACGTTGCTTTAGATTGGGAATATGACAATGGAAGTCAGGTTTACGAGGCAATTGCTAGATTCTTTGTATTGGTTGGCATCCTTGTCATTGAAATAATGGCACAGCTGTGGTGACACATGAAGAACCCAACGGCGTCTGTGCGTCACATAAGCAAAATGGTTCTGCTGAGAGGAGTCACTTTCTGGGAGAGGTTCGTGAAAGACGAGACAAGGCATCGCTTGATATCCTTTTAACTTTTCATATTGAATGAAAGTCTAAGAGACATCTAACTAATTGCAGGTTGTGCAGCCATATCACGCTGAATCTGATGTAGAGCTGAATCTATCAGTCGGTGATCATGTCATCGTCCCAAAGGTTTACTGCTTACCCTAATATATGTAGTACTAGTTGATAGATTATCCTAATGTTAATTGGTCAATATAAATACTACAGCCTTCAAACAACTGGGGGATCACATTTGGATTGCTTCTCACATTAAACCTGCTACCTCTATGCCCTGGTCACAACAAGGCTAATAGAGCACTTGTTCCTGTTAGCTCAAGATGTCTCTTACTCCATCTAATTTAACAACGCGTTTGGTTTATAAATATGCAATTAAACTGGAAAATCATCAAGATGGTAACTTATGCTTGCCTTGGAGTTAGGGACTGCCATTGTCATTTCTTCATCATGTTTATCCAATTTTAGTTTGCTCATTTCCCTACTGAGCGTGTAAGGTAGGGGCCAGGGGATAAATGATGTTTGTGTAGTGTGCTATAGGGCTTGGATGTATGTGTCATTGCTGTATTCATTCGAAAGTCCAGCAAGCAGATAAAGTAGTTCAGCTGGTTGAAAAAAACTACATTATTCTTGTGACCCTCATTTATATGTGTCTTACTCATTTAAGTTTGACCATCTTTGACTTAGTAGTAAAACAAAGATTCATCTTCAGTTTCTATTGAGGGGCTATGGATGATTCTATCTTTAATCCTTCTAACTCTATCCTTCTTTCTCTGTCTCTGCTTTGTAGACCAAAAAAATTCAAGAACTTGAAGTATCAATATTTAAGTTAGAAAAGAAAGGTATGCACTGGCTGCATTTTGAATCTTTCTTCCATTAATGTTTGCCTTTATTTTGTGCTTTGTCTATATTGACATGTAAATTTTGACTAAATATTTAAGATTTAATTGTATAGAAAATTAAGGAACAATTTGACCCTAACAAAAAAATATCTTCACATTACATAGGAATCAATATTATTTGTATCAACTAGGTTTTATTTTTATTTTATTATCTCTTATTTTACTGCATTTCGGATAAATATAAAAAAAATTCTTTTTTTTGTTAAAGGGCCGCGAGGGCTCTGGGGCTGCGCCTTCGCCCCAGCCCCTTCTCCCCTCTTTTCCATCAAGCGGGGCCGGGCCCATTTCGCCCAGCTCATTTCCCCCGGCCTGGCCCGGCCCGGCCTGACCTCTCCCATCTTCTTTCGCAGCCTCATGCCAACGACCTGTGCCGAATCTCTCTCTCTAGAGAGAGAGATAGAGAGAGAGAGAGGGGCAGACTTCTCTCCCTCCATGCCCATACCCTGCAGAAGTCCCAAACCTAGCATCTCTAAAACCAAAACTCCCCCTTTTGATGAGAACTCAATAAATTTTCACATTTCGACCAAACAACGAAAACTATATTCAAAAAATGAATTGTTGGAAATCATATTCCAAAAATGTCAAATGCTTGGCGAAGTAAAATGGAGAAATACCTGCCTGTTGGACACTGTAATTGATGAGAGCAATGTAGGATCTTTAATTTTGAGTTCTTTTTCGTAAATAATGAGTTATTATGTCACCATAAATCATAGTGGTGAAGAGTCTGTGAGAGTCTGAACAAAAAGAAAAAAAAAAAGGGTCTGAGATTCTATTTGTCTCAGCGAACAGAGCCTACAAATAGCAGTTATGTGAAACTTTTGGTTACTTTGGCTGTTCTATCATTCTGATTGTGATTATTACTCGATAAGACCCATCATCTAACACGCTATCATCTTCTCTATAAAAAAAAACAGACAATCAAAATTATGGACTTCCGAAGGCGATGAGCTGGAAGTCAGATAGGCGTTCAAAGCTCAGACTCGTCAGACAATTTGCTGACTTGACTTGCACCTTTCGGTGTAGCCATAAAAAGGGTTCATGATAACATAAACTGATCAAAATTTTGCCCCAGTCGTGTTTCTTTACTTGTACTAATAGTCAAAAATACTGTACATCAGTAGCTGGTGAATCTGGATTGATGCAGTCTCTCTACACAGATGTTTCATTTGCAAGGTAAAGCATTTGTGTTTCCGCATGAAATCAGCTACCCTTCTAGTGCCTTTGGTGCCACTTTCTACGGTCATGCCATTTCAGGCCCTTCCCTCAAACTTCCCCTCCCCCACCCTACCGTCAGATTCACCATCTCCCACATGGGAACGCCATCACCATCGGAAAAATCCTTGAAACACATGGGAACGCCGAAAATCATTTCCTTGTGATTGAAAATCGGAAAAATCGCAGCTTGAAACTTTTTTAAGATGCACATTAATTCATTTTCCTAAAATAAAACACAAAATTTTTCATCGACCAAATCATTTTTTTAGCGGAAAATGGAAAACGAACAGGAAAATATTTTATTCAGGCAAAAAATCAGGAAATTTCGCTCCATTTTCATCCCCCAAGTCCTCTCACTCTCTCTAGTCTCCATTTATACTTTTCAGACACATTTTCCTGTGCAGTAAAAACGCCTTAGCCCGCCCACTCCTAACTCTCTCTCTACTTTTTTTTTTTTTTGCTAAAACTCTCTACTTAAAGTTATGACCTTTGAAAGACTTAACTTTGATAGTTCAGATTCTTGAATTATTTTTCTGTTAAATACTTCAAGAATTTGACTTTCAATACAGTAATTCTCAGGTACGTGCACCTCTGCCTTTCTTTTATTAATATGCCTGTTTGTCCATATTGTGTTTTGTTTATTTAGTATTTAGCAGCGGATTTTCGTCACTATCGACGTGAGCGCCTCTGTAGTCCAACGAATTGGCCGCTTGAGAGTAGCTCCCGCGGCAACAACGTTTTGGCGTTTTGGCAGTGTTGATCCTCTGTGGAAGCTGCATCACAATACAAGAGAGAGACGCTGTGGGGCAAAACTTAGGCTTAGCAAAATCAGGATGCAACCAACTGCATCCTGCATTATATCTCTCTCCCCTGCTTGGAAAACTTGAAATTCTGGCCTCGTCATGAGGATTCGTTATGACTCCTGACTAAAAGCATAATGAATCATCTTTCGGTATTCGTATTTAACAGTGCATTCAGAAAGACGGATGCAAAATATTTTTGGGAAGAAACGTGACTCTTCTCTCTCTCTTTTTCTCATTTGAAGCAATCGAAAGGAAACATGGGTTAAGAATCTGTTGTGACCAATGACGACATAATCACAGCGGGAGTCCATGATAGATGGACTGCTCTAACAAGTGCACAGGAGACCACAAAATGAGGATAAATGAACTGGTGTGAATGTATATCTTCAGAACAGAGGGAGATAGAGAACTAGGCCCTCTTGAGGAAAAGAGGGCTACTTCAGGAGGGAATATATGTTTTATAACAGCCGCGAGTAGACGTTAATTGTCCATATTAGCATTCGATAAAGCCTTTTGAGATAATGTCGGGTGAATTCAAATTTAATACTGATTATTTTTAATGATCACTTTTTCACTTGAATGAGAATGGTAATGAAATCCTGGATTTGATGACTGTCTTGGACTCATGATATAACGCAGAGCTACCTCTTTTACTGAAGAAAATAAAAAGGCAAACGTTATGCGGATGAACCTTTCTACCGGAAACTGTTCATAGAGTATCTCAGAGGTCTACCTCAGAGCCAGAAACCAGTGCTCATCGCCTTAAGATAGTGGAGAGTTTCTAACCCCTTTTGCTGGACGTATGAATGATCAGTGTTCAAATTGACAAGTGCCCTGGACTATGATCATTGCCTACATATAACATAAGATGGCATGTGCATCAAGTTTGTGCATAGAAATCATCAATGACGGTCCGGACGACCAACGGAATCCGCACTTCATGCGATCCATCCTTCCAAATCAGATTTCCGAACGAGTATCTTCCCTGAACCCTCAGCAGTGAATTGAATATGACTCTGAACTTCAGCTTGCCCGTGGAGGAATTGAACGACAAAACTGATGGCTTGACTCTAACATAGGTGCCAACTGGTGCTTCGATGCGAGCGGTGTAGATAGAATTTGTGGGACCGACATTCGTAACTGTTCTCGATACAGTCACCTGTTGCTTCAGATTGGGAATGACGATGGAAGGCAAGTTCAGGTTTAGGAGGCAATTGCTTGATTCTTTGCAATGGGTGGGTTTCCCCGTCATAGTGCTAATGGCACTGCTGTTGTAGCCCAAGAAACAGAGCAAACAAACATAATCTGATATTTCCGCATTGTAGACAAGACCAGGATCTGCCGCCCGGTTAGCATCGACATGACCGCCTCCGTAGTCAAATGCATCGGCCTGCTTATGAGGTGCTCCCTCTGCAACAATGTTTTGGCAGTATTGATCCTTTGTGGAAGCTGCAATACAACGGAAAGAGAGACGCTGAGTGGCAAAAATTAGCAACATTAGCATGCAACCAAGTGCATTCTGCATAATATCTCTCTTCCCTTCTTGAAAACTTGAATTTGGCCTTGGATGCAAATAGGCATGTCTCCCGATTAAAAGAATTTTGAATCACAGTGCATTCAAAAAGACAGATGCTTGTGTAATGTATCCAAAATGCTTTTTGGGGGGCAATATGCTCCTCTCTCTCTCTCTCTCTCTCTCTCTCTCTCTCTCTCTCTCTCTCTCACATATTTGAAGCAACTGAAAGGAAACATAAGATAAGAACCTGTTGTGACTAATGAAGACTTAATCATAGCAGGAGTCCATGATGGATGGATTGCTTTAAGAAGCGCGACGATGGCGGATATATGTGGACAAGCCATGGAAGTTCCCGATTCTATATTAAAGTTGAGAGGTGGATCCAGCTCAGATGATGCAGGAGACCATGAGGCAAGGATGTTAACCCCAGGAGCAGCAATGTCGGGCTGTGTATATCTTCAGATGTTATGCACTTAATAACAAAGAAAGTACAATAAAATGTGTGAGATATATACCTTCAGCACAGAGGGAGATAGAGAACTAGGCCCTCTTGAGGAGAAGATAGCTACTTCAGGGGATATCTGTTTTCCGATGACAGTTCTTGAAGATGTAATCTTGATGAGCGGCTTTCTGTTGTAGAAAAACGTGGAGGCATGACATTGAATTTGATCTCACTTGCCACACACCGAATGATAACAAAAGTAAGTTAAGTGATGGTCGGAATTTTGGTTCTTCTGAAACTGTCGTAGGTCTACTAAAATAAATATTGAATCATCATAAAACGAGAAATGCATTGGAATGCTAAAGACTTGCCTTCCTATAATGCGCATAAAAAGTTGTTTGTTTACCCTTGTATTGTGTCTGAATTCGATCGTCCCAAAAATGTTTTAGTTCAAAGATGGAAATATCGCCGAGGGGAGGTATCGCTTTGTGAGGTGGTGAAGGGTGGAGGAAAACAGGGAGTAGTTCAACATATATGATCAGCGCAATTGCATTCATACATTTCAACAAGATGTCATTCTCCATTCTTCATGAAGTAATTGTCGTATTAGAACTTACCGAGTTGCCTCCATGTAACTAAGCAAAGAAGTTCCGATTGTAAAATCCACCTGGACACAGGGGATGCGCGAGGATACGATAATATCTTTTGACGGAAAGTGTGCAAAGATCAATCCAATGCCCTTAACTGCAGTGACAGTGCTTATGGCAACAGTGGCTGCCCTCTGAGATCGAGATTGGAAGCAGAGAACCACTTTTCCTCTGGCTAAAGTAGCATTTAGTGATCCATTCTCGCAATTCCTGCAAAAATAAAATTGACATCGCATTGTCTGTTTATACTACATGAGAAGGAAATCCAAAAGTTGCTGGCTTGTCAAGAGAGAGGCACTGTGACAGGATGGTTGTTTGACCTTGCACTATCTTCGTTAGAGTTCGTAGATGCAATATCTTCTCCATACACGATGGGGTAATACCTGTCCCTGAGCCCCCTTGTATAGAAAGCCTGTCCCTGTATGAGAAAGCAAAACAGGAATAGCTCTGAATCATATCAAAATAGAGCATCCGTCATGTGTTTTGTGGATTCTATCTAAAACATTTCTACATTGGAATCATCCTCATCTTTATCATTTTTCCTTCTCTGAACCCCACCATCTTACCCTCGTAAATAACTAGTTTAGCGGCACTGTCTTTCCTACTATGCCAAAGCCTACATAGAGGTAAACTGATGCACTTAAACTATGAATAGAACAGGAATGGAATGAGGAAAGTACCACGAAAGTCTGGTTGTTTCCCAATGTGATTGCAGTAGGAAAAGCTCTATCAATTGTGCTGGCAGCAACAGTTATGATCCACGGAGCAGTATTTATGACGGTTTGTGGGTAAGGACCAGAGTTTCCACCCGAACACACCACTGTAATTCCTTTAGCTACAGCATGGAAGGAACCAATTGCCAAAGTATCATCGACGTAACTAGGGAGTGGAGGAGACGCGCCAAGAGATACCGAAAGAACATCCACACCATCAGAAATTGCATCGTCAAATGCAGCAAGAAGATCAGCTGAACTGCATCCACCAGTAGACCAACAGATTTTATAGACGGCCAACCAAGCTGCTGGAGCACCCCCTCTAGCCAGTCCTCGAGCTAGTCCGGCAAAACTTGCATTTTCCACCAATGACCCAGCAGCAGTCGATGATGTGTGTGTGCCATGGCCAACAGCATCTCGGGGAGACAAGAATTCAGCTTCCTCAGTCGTGTTGAGCTTGCCAAATTCAGCTTCATACCCTTTGATGTACCAACGTGCGCCGATGATCTTCCTGCCCAAAGTGTCACATAAGATTGTTAGTAGATCCTAGTGATTCCTTTCCCACCAGAACTTTCTTCAACAACGGTTCACGGCACCATTGTAGCATTATGAAACACGTGGACCATTGAAGTCACAGACATGTTAGGATTCATATTATGTTACATCTATCGTTGCCTCACCACATGCATTCCATCGTCATGTCTATCAGCTAAGGCTAATGAGTTCGTGATAATGGAAACGAAGCAATGAATTTATCAGATAGCTACACCATGATGAATGCATATGAAGTGGTCCAACCTACTGCAGTTGGACGCATTAAATCCTTCTCCTCCTTGACATATCCCCTTCCAGCGAGTCGGAGCATCTGCCATACTGTCATCTTTAAAGCTTTCAGATTCCGGCCAAATCCCTGAGACCCAAAAAAAAGGGACAAAAAATATAATTAACGATGAAAAAGAGACAGGAAAGACATATCATGAATCAGACTCTAAGTTGACATCATCACATAGACTCTTGACGACAAAATCATATCTAAGCACAGACCTGTGTCCATCACGCCAATGATAGACCCTGCTCCAGAGTGACTCTTCGAAAGAATTCCATTCCGGATGTAAGAGTTTACATGAAGAAAATCCCAGCTTCGAGTGGTTTGCACACTGAAAATTCTGTTAGGAATCACACGAACCACTCCAGGAAGGTCTGCATCGAACAATTCATTTCACGAGAGTCTCAATTAAACCACAGTAGCAGAGTTCAATGACAGTCCAAGCTAGAAGAAAAAAAAACCAGAGTTCACAGTGCACCAACATCTATGACACCTGCAATAAACTTAGCTTGAGAATGATTTAAGATTGCTGCAAACCCCGAAAATCCATGCTTGTAGCTGTACAAAATTGACTTGGCAGCCTCTTCACTATTAGATATAAAACATATGAACTCTTCAGATGCGACTGCAAGATATTTCGCTTCATTGTATAAAATATAACACACTGAAGGGTTAGGCTCAAACATTCAAATTACAAAAACAGCCTGAATGTTGAAATTTTCACAGAAGCATCAAGATGCGTCAAAACTTAATTGAGCTTTTGGTACAGCTGACCAGACAAATTATTCCAAGCTCAACTTGAAGTCACCCAATAACTAGATTCTCCAAAGGTGAACTGAAAACAACACCCATTTACGATGTGTCTTGGCAAGTTAGTATTAACAAACATACAGAAAAAAGAGACATTTTTACCACAACACAAGTATTTTTTCATTCCGAATTCGACCATAGATTGTAACGGATGAGAATGCAGGAGACAAAATAATACTGTCCTATCAATGAAAACTAACAAAAGCAAGACCTTCCCAAAATGCCTGACAGAATCTCATGGTGGGACTCTGGAACTAGCTCTGTTTCATCATGTTGGCGAGCACCCATGTACACAATGTAAACCTAGAGGAAAAACCCACATATCAGAACCACAAAGAAATACCATCAAACGCTAAGTGAGCACAGAATACGCACAACAACAACAACAGGACTCATTAGGATTCACTTACATTACTGGAGGCAAGAACCCCGGTATTGCCACAACATTGCACAAGGAGATGGTACACAAGAATGCCAACCATCCAAGGACAGGCCATTGCCACACTCGCTGTCTGAGACTGAGCTCAAAGCAATGCAGTCAAGAAAAACGCAGGGAGCATGTGGGTTTTATATATTTGATGCAAAGTGAAGGAGATCACTGATGGAAAGCATAGTGAAGTGTTCGTATTACCGCGTGGGGACAACTAGCTGTTCACCAGCTCAACTAGTGGAAGCCGCAACTGGTGCCGCCACTTTGATTCTTACGCTAAGATGGTTGACTAATTGGTGCTCCAAGAAAGCAAAATAAATGTCACACTTATAGAGGAAGTGTAGGAATCATATGACGTGATTCAGAGAGATAGGATTGGTCCATCAGGACAATAGCCAGATAAGAAAAAACATGCACATTTGACGACAGATTTTCGAAATTGATCAATTACAATATTGAATTTTAAAACTTAAATTGCTCAATCGAGATTGCATATAAAATTCAGATAAATTTTATAGGTAAACAACATGAGATATCTCTTGTGCCGCCATTTTGTTATCCCATTATTTTCCTTTGTGAATTTGTAAATCAAGTTTTATAATTACTCACATTACATGTTGCTTCTCAGATTTTTGTCTTTTTTTTTAGGAAAGAAAATGTGAAGGGGGGCGTTGACTGGGATATCCTCATGTGGGCCAAGGAGTGGTGCGAGGTCCACTCATTACTCCCCCGCAGAAAGGATGATACTCCTTGCTAAGTGGAAGATACTTCAGTCGTTGTACTTGGACACAAATCGTGGACACCGCCCCTTGCGGACTGCCCAGAGCGTGGACCGTTGACCTACGCCGTCCAATGTTGTGGCTGCTACTTTTCATGTTTTTGCCACCATCCACGAACCATGAGATGCTGAAATATTCTTCGAGTTCCGTCGTGACAAATATAGCATGTTGCGGAGATGTCTTGCACTCTCCTATCGTTCATTAAATGGGGTTTTTACGATAAAATGTAATAAAAACTTAAATAGACAATGTCACATGTGACATTGATAGACCCAACTAGATGTAAATAAAACGATGAATACATTTTTGCTCAATTCCCTACCAACTTTTCATATGAAAATCCTTATGGTATTACCAACCGACTCAATGAGCATATATATATATATGCTTGTGAATATGTTTTTGTTCCCTCCATGATTGGAGGTGTTTTCTACCAAACAGTCTTTTGATCGGTGTTTACCAAACGTATTCAGCAACGCATTAATTTTTAATAAATTTTATTTGTAAATGATGTTCTTATTCATAACCCACTAATAAAAAGTTTGATTGGAGGTATTCCCTATAATTAAAGATCGAAGAGACGAATATCAATCACATTCAACAACATTGCTATATGGCAATCGTTTAAGAGAGGTAGCTCCCCTGGCAAATAACATCAGCAATTACATCCTCAAAATACTGGTTTTTCATGATAATAATGATCTCCCTCGCAAGACAAGTGGGGAAAACTATTTAAATTGTCAATTATCTAGTAATATATCAAAGCTTTTTCCCATGTAGTTAATAGGTCCGATTGTACTATGCATGCATAACGCAGTTTTCCAAAGAAAAAAAAAAGAATCATAGTTCATGATCCAATAGGGTCACTCGATTCGAAATGCTTCAAAAAGCTTAATCATCTCAAAAGTAGAAAATTACCAAACAAATCGTTACATCATAAGCGCGTCCAAACTCACTTTTAGTGCCAAGCACTAAGTTTGCTGGGGGCTCATTGGAAAAGATAAACTATAGTTAATGCACTCCAATGATGAGGGAAAGTATATTTTTTTCCTTTTTTGTTCATTTGGTTAGGGAACATCTTTTAAAAATTGTACTTGGGTCAACTTTTGTCACTACTTTGATGGGTTGTTGCCACTATGTCAATCTTATGGAGAAAATAAAATTTTTCACCCCATCAAAATCTCGAATTGAAATTGAGATCCAAGTGTACTAATTAGTAAATTGAATCATTATAAGACATGCGTAATTATATTTAAACAATTAAAAATGAGAGATGGGAAATCTTGTCTTTTGCTTTATCATGAGGGCCTTGAAACTCATCAAATCCAAATGTTAATTATGTTTCTCGTTGAGGTCACTCATCTCTTGCATATCTTGTTGACTAAGGTTCCGATTTGCTCCCCTATTGGCCCAGTGACGTGTTGTTGCCTATCTCTGCCTTTCTTCAGTGAAAAACAAAGGGCAATCTTATTTTCTTCCTTCTCCATTTAGCACGCATACATGCACAGGGAGAGATGTACAGACTTCCCGCAGTTTTATGTTCTCGGATTGGAATTTGCAATGGAGAGAGAGAGTGCAGGATCGGTGTTTGGAAGAGGGGTGATGATTAATTTTGAAAAGTGAGAGATGGCGAAATCGTAAATAGGTGGACAATTTCGCTGGAGCGAGGGATATAGCTCATAATTTTAGGAAAAGAATAGATATATGTATTTTGTCATGGGGGTGAATATTCGGGCATGAATTTAATATTTTGTAACGGATATAACTAGACGTACATGGACACGTTTCACCCTCATGGATAATTCTGGCCGCCTCCTCCTGGAAATATTACAACAGCATAATTTTTCTGGGGGGTCTGAAAATAGCATCATTTCATTCCACTGGGAAATCGAAACGGGCTTTGTAAATGGGCTTCAGGACACAAGAGGTCCAAAAGAATTTGAGGAGGTGAAATAACCCAATTTGAAGGTAGTAAATTTATTCATGGACTTTAACGATTCAATCTGCAATAAAATTAGCCTCTCTTAGACGATATCTGAATTTGCGAAAATTGCTATGACCAATCAACATATTCAGACATAAGAATGTGACTTCTCATGGTTGTGGCACTTAAGCTTTGTTTGTTAATGGTCGTTTGTATCGCTTGCAAAAATGAATTAACGAAAAATGTTTTCATCATACACGAAAATATATGGACATAAATTATTGTTGGTGATAAAAATATTTGTCATTGAATAATTATTTCAAGTGATACAAGCGATCATTTTTCAAATTTTCAACATCACAAGTTAATCTGCATTATTAGTTCCATTGTCCTCTCATCCATGGATCGATTACTTGCCCCGACCTCCTCACGTTATCTTGTGCTTGAATTCGTTGGGACCATAGCCAGGAGGTTCGACAGAATACATTTATCATGACAAAACAACTAAAACTTAGAAGAGTCCGACAAAATAATTTCTTGGACAACCAAGGGATCGCGTGCTCAAAAATATAGTGAAGAAAGAGTCGGATTTTAGTCGACCATCATGTGAAATAGGGTCTCAGGCATCATACCATTTGCTTGGTTAGCACATATGATGACCACCACTCATTTTTTACTGCCTGATACGTTACTAATGTCGCGAATTGCAATTGCAAATCAACTTTTCTTCGCTTTTACTTGATATTTGCAAGTCAACATCATGCCTTGAGCGTATCTCTAGACTCCAACCATCTTGCAATGAGTAATTGCTACCTCATATATAGAGATGTCTTAACTTCCAATAGACTCATCAACCTCGAATCTTCTGTGGATAAATTCAATCATCACGACTCAAATAAATATTATATGACGTGTGCGGACCCTTATGGTGATACTCATAGATGATAGTTGTGTTGGTCATTAGCTCTAGAAATATTATGACACCGAAATCATGATGACACGGTGGAGGTGATTTCAAATCATAAGATTTCACGTGAGCCAATGATGATGATAAAACACCATGATGATTTATAGAAGCAAACAAATTTGTGTCAAACGGATTCAATAACGAACAAGTTACTTTATCAATCCACACTAGCATTAAAGGGAAAAAAGATATTGTGCACTCACTCTGGTAACTTTTTTTTTGTCAGTTCCTACTTTACTTTTACTATAAATCTCACTTTCAAATTTTTGTCCCTACTTCATTGTCAAAATATACACTTAAAACTAAATTATTCATACTCCAAACCCCGCGAAAAGATGGGAATTTAAAATCCCAACCTCCCTTTTCTCATGTGGAAATGGTGGCCACTGGGGTTGGTTAATTATATATAATGTTTATGGTCTTTGTTCTTGTAGAAAGGAAGCCAAAAAAGAGAGAACATTCCATTCCAGAACTAGAAGCAAATTTTAGTATGACATGTAAGCGCGCATTTGGCTAGGTAAGATTAAATTCATCATATCTCGCGTTTGGCAATGCACATTGGACTAGATCAATGTGGATTTGTCTAGATAGTAAGTTGAATAAGGCGTCCCACCTCTAGAGGTGAAGCAATTTTTATCCCACTCAGATTCTATGAATAAATTTTAAAAAAAGTAAATAAAAGTACAGAGCAAGTATGAACCATTGTTTTTAGGGATATGCTCACTAGAAGTACTAAAACTTACTACCGAAACGCAATTGAATTATAAAAAATTTAAAAAAAAATACAATCAAGTCATAAAACTTGTTAAATTGATTCAATCAAGCCTTCTATTAACTCCGTCCAATTTGGCTAATAAAAAATATTAATATTGCCTTTTTAAATATTTTTTCTCTCCTATGTGGCAATGATGTGGCTAAATCACGAAGTATAACACTAAAATGACTTCGTTTCGGTCTAAATATGATTTTTAATACTAATTTTATTTAAATTAAATTTTAAAATAAGGTAAATTTAATAAATAAAAAGAAGACGAAGAAGTCAAGCAGGCAAGGCCGCAAGCCCTCACCGCTGCCACCCCATCATTGTCAAAAGGGGTCGGTAAGGGTGGGGGTGAGCCCGCGGGGTCCTCAGGCCTTGACGAGGAGACGACGACCCTTGCCAATGACAGTGGAGACCTTACAGATCCTTACCTGCCCTTATCACAATAATGAGTAGGGTTTTCTTTTTCTTTTTTAGAGTTATTTATTTTATTTTTAATATTTATTTAATTCCAGTCTACACTATATCTAATCGCTTACCAAACAAGATAGAGGATATGAAAAATCCCCCACATTTCTTATCCCATCCTGTCCTATCTTAATTCCATTTTTTTTTCTTGGCCGACCAAAAGCAATATTAGCCATGTTAGAACATGATCACAGATTGCTGAAAACGAATTTACTCACATTGGGTTAAAATCAATCTTGACAAATACATGCGTTGGGCAAAATCTATTGAAGATGCATGATAAAATTACTAAAAGTGGGTTTGGTTCAACTTTGAAAGTAAGTTTTTAGTATAATGCAAATATTGAAAGTCTAAATCCTTTTGGGGAATGCAAATTGCATTTAATAAAAACTTTTTGCAAAATCACTTTGGGTTCAAGTAGTGTTTGGCCACAAAAAAAAAAAATTTGCAAGGAACTTTGGTTGTATTTTTTGTAATTTTTTATTAAAAATACTCAAACCATTCGCTGGACAAGCGAAGGGTTTAAGCCGTTGGTGAGCCAAATCCAGTACTAGCGGCCGTCGACTAAAGCTACCTAACCTCGAGTGAATCTTGACAAGGTTGCGAGACCCAAGTGGCAGTCACATGGGTTGCGCAACCTTGGCCTGCCAAATTTGGCCTCATTAGCCCTTGTTGGCCGTTCTCATGAAAAGAAAATGAACAATTATAGGAAAGGGCAAAATTAGAAAACTAAAGAATTAATAAGGGTACTTTTGAAATGAAAAAATTATTTTAATCCTAATTTTAGTATTCAGCAAATGCTTATTCATAAGCCTAAGTGGAAGTAGCTTTGGATTTTTAGTATTTCTAAGGCTAGTATTTGGCGAAAAGCTACTTCAAAATGCTTGTCAAACACCTCTATACGGCTCCAAAGGGCTTTGGAGGTTAAAAACTAAACCAAACGCACCCTAACAATTAGATGGAGGCTACATGTTTCATGGAATTAGTGTCCTTAATATATTTTCAAAGACATTGATTGAGAAAATTTTTGAAAATTTATATAAATGAACATATGAAAATTAGTGATTTTCTTTCTTTTACAAATTATGACGCTTGAATTCCTTAATTTTTAATAAATACTGAAAATTTAGATAATATTTAAAATTTCCACATAAATTTTTTATAAAAAAATTACTCTTTACAAAAATTTTGCAAACTAACGGCCCCTTAAAAGGAAAATTCACGGTGACTGGCGTGGGAGCGTTCGCAGAGTACGATCCCCCTCCACCGAAAACTTCCAATTTGAAAAAGAGACGGACAGCAGTAGGGCGTGGGACGGGAAGGCACCGAAGCTTAAACGAAACGACCCCTGCCAAAGTGAAGGTGCCCCCACGCTGCCTTCCCATTTGAATACAAATCTCTCTCTCTCTCTCTCTCTCTGCCTCTCTCTCTGTGGTAGGATACTGAACAGTGAACAGTACACCATAGCTCCAGCCTCCAGGAGAGGGAGATCAGAGCCGCCCGAAGGTGAATGGAGGCGCTCAGAAAGCAAGCCACTCGACTCAGAGAACAAGTCGCCAAGCAGCAGCAGGTTTCCCCCTCCCTCCCTCGCTCTGTCTCTCTGTCTCTCTCTCTCTCTCTCTCTCTCGAAAGCACGTCGATGGCCGTGGGTTTTGCTGCTGATGATGCGGAGACTGGTCATTGCGTTCTCTCTCAGCTTATCGCTGCTGGAATGGGTGAAATGCCACTGATTCTGGGCTGCTTTATGCCGTCTCTGTTCCGATTGACGCGTCGCAGTGCGAACCCGTTTAACCGTTGCTTTGGTAGTGGGCCGTTGATGGGTCGGTGCCTTTGCATGATTTTGTTTCAGTTCGCATTCGTCAGTTTCGTTAAACGTCGGATCTAATGAACAGAAAAACTATACTGGGGACAATAGGTGATGCAAACTATTGCTTGGAGGAGCAAAATGTAATTTTTTTTTCTGGGTTACAAATGCCGTTGAATTTTGTAGATAAGGATGGATATGCAGCTAATAGGAAATAGGGGTGCTGCTCGGTGATGCCAACCTTGTCGTGTATTTTTGTCTTCTCGCTCTAAGTGGAGAGCAGTAACTAAATGCAGTGGCAGAGATTGAAGCATGCTAGGAGAAAGGCTTTAAGAAGTCAAAATTGTCTCTAAAAATCACCATCTTGTGCTTAGTCATTAGGACTAGAAAAATTGCATAATCTGGAAGCCTGGGGATGTTCATGGAAATCGTATCTAAATCTCCAACATACTGATGCCATTTATCCATAAATTTTCTTTTCATTCTAGGTGAACAAATGCTTTGTTTTCTTCTGATTGAATTGTGCTATATCATTGGATTGAATTCCAAGTGTCTAGTTTCTTTAGTGCACATGCTACATGTGTATCCTTTGACGAGAGGTAGCATTTAACTATTTTAACTACTACGTTAGGCTGTCCTCAAGCAGTTTGGAGCAGGGGGATATGGAGGGCCAGATGGCATGATCACAGATGAGGCAGAACTCCAGCAACATCAGAAACTTGAGAAGCTTTACATATCAACACGCACTGGCAAGGTATTCCCTCTTAACGGTAATAGCTTTTTCCATACTCTACATACCTGCTAGGGAGATAAGGCTTGTTCATTGTTGCATAATGATCAAATTCATGTTTCAGCATTTCCAAAAGGATATTGTACGTGGAGCAGAAGGATACATAGTTACTGGATCAAAGCAAGTTGAGATTGGTGAGTTTGCAGCTTTACATTTTAGTCTTCAAATTTTTTTGGCTTTCTGACTGATTTTAGCACGTCATTTTTGTGCATGTGTATCTTATTTAACAGGAACAAAATTGTCAGAGGACAGTAGAAAATATGGTTCTGAAAATACTTGTACCAGTGGCAGTACTCTAACAAAAGCTGCCTTAAATTATGGACGGGCTCGTGCTCAAATTGAGAAAGAGCGTGGGGATCTCTTGAAAGCTCTAGGGACACAGGTTTGGCTAAATTCTTCTCTGTTCACGGATTATGCTTATATAAGCAGGATGTGGATCATGAGGTGGAGTCTTCAGAGTTGCGCATTTATCTGCCATTTTTTCTGGGGTTTCATGTATAGAATAAATATTTTTTGTAAGGGATGTGTGAGTCTTGATGTGCTTCAGGTAAAATTATGAAGACAAGAAAGTTACCTTATTTGTGCAGCTGCTTTTAGTTACGATAACTTCAGATTTTAAGAGTGTCTGAAACTAGGCTTCTATACTGTTCTGCTTCTTTTGCTCCACATCATCTAAATTCGTATAGAAATATTAGATGCAGGGTCCTCTTTTGAAATTCTCATCTACGTCTGACATGCGTGGTGATAACCTGATTTTCCTACCTTTTCATAGCACTTATTGCTTCATTTATAGGTTGCAGAACCATTAAGAGCGATGGTAACAGGAGCTCCCTTGGAAGAAGCACGGCATCTTGCTCAGCGATATGACAGGATGAGACAGGAAGCTGAATCTCAGGTATTCTTGAACTTGCTGTCATCCTCTATGGCTAATATATACGAGCACTTTCTTGAAACAGCTTGACATCAATACTATTTTTAGTAAAGATGTTTTATATGCTTTCTAATAGCATATTTCCTTAGACAAGCACTGAGTTTCTCTTTTACTTCAGATGAATAGCAGACTTGCATTAACATGACACTAGAAAATGTGAACTTTGCCTTCCCTGGAACTTAGACAGGCTATTGAAGTTTCCAAGCGCCAAGCAAAAGTGAGGGAAGTTCCAGGCAATGCTGAGAATGCTACAAAACTGGAGGCTGCAGAAGCAAAGCTGCAAGATCTCAAGTCAAACATGGCAATATTAGGGAAAGAAGCTGTCTCTTCGATGTCTGCTGTTGAAGCTCAACAACAGAGGTTAACACTCCAGCGGCTTATTGCCATGGTAGGCCCTTTGGAATTTGACAAGGTTCTGATCTTTTACTTGCTTTTTTTGTCAAAATGATACTGGAAATCTTACCTCTTTTCTGAATGAAGGTTGAAGCGGAGCATACTTATCATAAGAGAGTTCTTCATATTCTTGAACAGCTTGAAGGCGAGGTATACTTGTGTTCTCACTACCTTTTCTTACCTTATTCTTAGTCATGTTGATTGACTTAAGCTAGAATGATTTCTGTTTCCTTTCCTTTAATTGACAGATGATGTCAGAAAGACAACGTATTGAAGCACCTCCTTGCCCGAGTTTGGACAACATGAGTGCACATCCATCATATGAAGAAGCCAATGGCGTCTATGCATCACATATGCAAAATGGTTCTGCTGATAGAATGAGTTACTTTCTTGGAGAGGTTTGTGAATGACAGGAAAAGGCATCACTCAATGTCTTTAAACAATTGTTATTGAATGAGAGTCTAATAGTAGACATCTAATTTCTTGTAGGTTACTCAACCATATCAAGCTGAATCTGATGTAGAGCTGAATCTATCAGTTGGTGATTATGTCGTCGTCCGAAAGGTTTACTGCTGGCCCAAATATATATAGAGTATTGGTTTTAAAAAAATTGATTGTTTGTTCCTGGTAGCTTAAGACGTCGCTTTACCCATTCCATGACACAATTGGCTTTTGAAAATGCAATGAAACTTGAAAGCTACTTAAGATTAAGATGATAACTTATGTTTGCAGTGGAGTTAGCGACTGTCTTTTTATGCTTTTACGATCAGATTGATTTTTTTCATCATGTTTATCTGTTTTTAGTTTGCTCATTTCCCTACTGAGGGTGTCAGGTAGGGGTCAGGGGCCAGGGGTTAGATGATGTTTGTGTATGTTATAGGACTTGTATGATGTGGCCTTGCTGTATTCATTTTAAAGTGCAGCAAGCACATAAATTAGTTTGGCTGGTTGGAAAGAAAAACTCATTCAGTAGATTTGGTCTCCGGCGCAGCTTCATGTCCCACACACTCTGCCAAAAGATTTTTCCTTTGATGAATGGACTAATATGTGAATGTGGGTTGAGTGACAACAGGATTAAAACAAGGCAAAGCTTTCATATTTGAAAGCTAAATGTGTAGTCAAATGATGAGTGGTAGAGGGTCCTCTACATCGTTCTTGCAACTTTATCACTTTTATGTAGCTTAATTAGTGTAGGTAAGTTTAAACATCCTTCGACTTAGAAGTAAAACAAAGATTCATCTTCATTTTTCATTGTGGCGCTATGAATGATTCTAACATATTTTCACTGCTTATTTTTATCCCATTTCATCTTACAAGTACAGTTAATGGAATATGTCCATAGATTGCTCTTTCCATCAATGTTCTTCTCTATTTTGATGTGCCTTTGTACGGGGGCACGGTATTTTCCTCCTTTTGGGGGGCTGATAGCTAATTTTTTTCCCTCAAGTTGATTTGTTCCTCACATCTTTTGAGTCAACTATAAAAATCAGAAGCAATTTTTTTGTGTGCTCTTAACAGGTGACTAACAATGGTTGGGCCGAAGGTGAATGTAAAGGTAAAGCAGGATGGTTCCCATTTGGGTATGTTGCAAGAAGGGAGCGTGTTCTTGCAAGCAAAATGGCCGAAGTGTTTTAGATTTCTTTAGTATTCCTTGTTTGGGGATCAATGCTTTTAATGTGTTTGATATGTATTCTGGGGTATAATTGATGTGGTTGTGCAATTTATGGAACACCTAGCCTTCTTATTGGGTCAAATTGATGCTCCCAGTTTGTGGAACAATCCAATTGCTGTTGTGAGGAGTCTGATCGGAGTGCGTATCGATACTTGTGGATGGTGAATTAATAGTCAACAAGGGAATCTTTCTGAGCTACTGTTTTATGTACTTAAAGTGTATCTTTCTTGTTGCTGAAATATGTCATACTAGAATAATTAGAACATTCCGGGAAGTATGGATCTATTGGAATGTCATCGTATGTCATTGACAAGGATAAAGGTAAATGTAGAAAGTGTAATGTTAAGGACGGTTATTAATTCATTGGCACGGTTAAAGGTAAATGCAGATGGTTTACTGTTAAGGACAGATATCATTTTGTAAGCGAAGGAGACTAGAAACTTCTTCAATTAGCCATAACATGTGCAATGCGCGTTAAATTCTTCGGGGCCATCAGATACACTAGGATGCACATGATATGACCATTACCAGGACAAACTTAAAGTCGTCACATCGATTAGATCATTAAGAACGGTATGTCACGGGATATAGGAACACAAACCAAGGGATAAGCCATAAGAAGAGCAATCCCGGCAACTTCGTTCATGTCCACCGAATTGTCCTTGCCGTTTACCACTTTCCAGTCGAAGCACTGGATTAATCCAGCGAGTGTCGTTTGAATCACTTGTAGAGCCAAGAATCCCAGGACAGCTTCTCCTTCCACTCCCAAATGGCAAAAGCTCATAATGTTGTCCCCTCATCCATTTGGCTCCTTCCACTTCCATTTATGAATCTCAAAGGCACGAAATCCATTGGATTTTCCCAGTAATTGGGGTATCGACCACACATTGACAATGAGCCCTGTGTTCGCAGGGATGCCGTAGCCTCCGATTTTGTAGTGTTGAATGGATTCTCCAGTGAAGAGAGGGCCTGATGGATGAAGCCCATCCGACTCCTTGACGATTGCTTGGAGATAGTGAGGATTAGGCACGTCCGACTTCTTGACCAGCCTCTTGTTTCCCGTGAGGAAGTCGATTTCTTCTCTTGCTTTGTTCTGTCGGGATGGTTGATGAGCTCCGCGAGAGCCCACTGTATTACCCCTGCTGATGTGCCTGTTCCGGTCATGAACATCTTCTGCCAAATACAAAATTAAAGTTGATCGTGAAATTCATCTTGCGGCTTGTGCTAGTGAATCACTTCAGTTCAGACTTTCATGAGAATAACATTTAGACTGGTCAATGAAACTGCAGTATATCAGCAAGTTTTAATAACTTAAGAAGTTGAGATACCATACTAAAATGAATGCTTTGACACTCGCACGGCTAAGCCTCAGCTCCGCCTTTTCATCTTCCATTATGTCGAGCAGTATATCGACAGGATCCTTGCTACACATACCAGAATCACAATTCTTGTTCGTAGCCTGTTCATGCTCTTCAAGATGCCTTCCATCATTGCATCTAACCTCAAATGCACATCCTGAAGCCTCTTCCCTAGACCTTGTATGTCCACATTCTTACAAAACCAAGTATAATCCTGGAAATTGAACTTCCCGATCAGCACCCCTACTTCATCCACCAATGTTCTCACTTCACCGGCCTCATCACTAGTCTCCGAACACCTCTTGCTCATCGTCATTCTAGAGATTATGTTATTTGCGAGTGCTGTGAGCTCTTGGCCTACATCAACCGCCTCATTGGCTTGGCTCTTCTGTAGCATTCCCTTCAAGAAAGTCTCGACTTCCTCCTCTCGAATGGGAAGGAATTGGTCTAGTGTCCATCCACCAAGAAGTTCAGTCATGCATATTTTCTTCATGAACTTCCAGTAGGGCCCGTAGGGAGCGAAGCTAAAGTCAGCCGCTCCATAAGTCTAGCACTGGACAGCCACGGTCGATGGGCGATTGGAGAAGGAAATTTCATGGGTTTTGAGGAACTCTTTTGCCGTTTCAGGGGACAAAGCTACCACACAAGGAACAGAGCCGAAGGAGAGATGAAGCAAGGGGCCCTAACGTCTCGATAGATTATGGAGTGCTTGATGAGGAACAGGCCTTAGAAGATGAAGGTGTCCAATGACAGGAAGTCGAAAAGGCGATGGCGGGAGCTATATGAAGACCTAGACTTCGATAAGATGAACCTCACAGCAAGGAACGAGATGGCCCAAACGAGAAAGAGAACTGTGTAATCTTGGATGTTTTCCATTGCCGAACAGAAGAACGTCAGTGTTCCTTGATCTGATGAGACCGAAAAGAAAGGAGACTATAAAGCATTGATTTGGTTGTCAGCCGGAGTGGTCCTTAAAATACAGGTTTTCTCGTGCATTTGTCATCAGAAGTATCTCATGAAACTCCCTTGTTGCTATGAAAAAACCAAGTAGATTATTGTGCGAGGAGACGCCCTCATTGGTTTCCTCGATGTTGTTTGACCACTTCTATTGGGCATGCAATTAGTTTACATGTTTTTCATGCCTTTGTCATCCCAGAAAAAGTGAGGACAGAAATCTTATTTGATTCATCCATGTTTACGGAAAATAAATGCTTTAAAAACGGTTTCCTCAAAATGATTTATTGTATTATTTACAAAAATGAATTATGAAAAATATTTTTATCATCTATAAAATAATTAAAAACAAATTATTATCGATGATGACAACATTTTTCATTAACTAATTATTTCAATTGATGCAAACGATTATTTTAAAAAATATTTTTCAAATTATTTATCTTCTGAAAAAGAAGCGGAGCCTCGATCTCAAGAAATCGTTCCAATTTAACCATTCAAAATATATGTAATTTGATTGTAGATAACTATAGGTTAAATTAGACATTAACATGGAATACAAGACAGTCATTCTATCAATCATCTGTACTAATAGGTAGTCTTTGAAAGTAGAGAAATTAGGGCGAATTACATTTCCCTCCCATATTTTAACATCTATTGCAAATTTCCCTCTATCTTTCAACTTTTGCAATTGGTCCCTAAAGCTTTGAAATCAGTTGTAATGTCGCCCCAAAAGTTGACTCCAGCCATCCTTTTGTTAGAGTTATACCCATGTGCTTGTCACGGGACTAATTTGCTCTCTTATGGACAGTAAATCTATTCGACAGCATATGGCGAGTTACATTTCATCATCTAAGTGTAAGCCTTTGATGAAAATTGGCCAGAGTCAACACCAAGTGAGGGAAATTGCAACCAATTTCAAGACTTTGGGAAAACAAAAAGTACAGAGTCAGGGGGCAACTCAAAATATGAGCTGCCATTTGGGGGGAAAACGTAATTCGCGTTTGTTGTCAGGCAGATTTGCTTTATAAGAGCGCTAATCAGTTGCATGACAAGTGCTTGACCAAAGGTTCGACTAAACAATAGTCAGAGTCAACGCTAAAGGAGACATTACAATCCATTTCAATTTTAGGGATATATCGCAAAAATGAAAAAAATCAATTGGTGATTTGCAAACGAGCGTTAAAATCTAAGAGGCAAATGTAATTTGGCCAGAGAAATTATTAGGCGAGTAAGTTAGATGTACCAAAATCAATTTGGAGCATTCAAAATAGTGAATTCATTTTTTTTCAGTATATATGACAGTCGCCAAATAATTTCCTTAAAATTAGGGATTGTCTCGCCTTCTGCAAAAATTCGACAGAGAGAAGTTGGTTGGTCTGGTCGTTTTCCGGTAACGCCAACACGCCAAGCCAAGTTTCTCGGAGATCATTCCAAGTCTGCAGTCACTCTGCACCAATTCCAAGAGAACGAACTACATAAAACTCCATCTGCCTTGCTCTTTCTTCTGCTTCAGTTTTCACGGTGCAAACATGAAGCTTAAAGCCCTAGCTCCACCTCCCCTTACTCCTCTCCCAATCCCTGACATAAATTTTCTTCATCGTCATTCAATCTTCTCCAAGAAACGGCCTCCATCTTCGCTTAAACCCAGCTCTTTTCATGGTCAGCCTTCTTCAGATTCGCGCATTCTCGCTCCTTCAAATCTTAGAAAGAAGTTTATCACAGCTTGTCTCAGTTCTAGTTCTAGCGAAGAACTTGGTGTTGCTTACGATTCAAAGACAGGAGAGAACGATTTAGATGAAAGGGAGAGGATTGACAGAAGGGCAACGAGAGGAGAATTGGCGAACCAGAGCCTGTGGAATCAAATCGTAGAAATTGTGAAGTTTTCAGGTCCTGCAACGGGTCTGTGGATATGCGGGCCGTTGATGAGTCTCATCGACACTGCGGTCGTTGGTCAAGGAAGCTCCATTGAGCTTGCTGCTTTAGGTGATTTCTCAACCATCCCCAACTTGTTGTGGATTGTTAGTTTTGCTATAGGAACTATTTAGCAAGGATAAGCGGTTGAAAATTTTCAGAAGAGTCAAGCTTGCATAAGGGTCGAAGAGTAGCAAACTGGAAAAGTTAATTTGTCGGGGATTTTTATGATTAATGGGATTCAATTTGGATTCACACTGAAAATGGAAACAGAGGATGTCCTAGGAAGAGCTCCATAGGCGAGAAGCTCTAATGGAGGCATCATTTGAACCAGATAATAGGATGATACCAAACTCATTTCCTTCAGGGCTTGTACTTATGATCTGTCCTGTCTGGTGCCTTAACAGTTCTTTGCTAATCACGTGGTCTTTTGACTTGTTGACTACAACAACTTTTTTTAATTTTAAATTTGGATAAACAGGCCCGGGGACAGTGCTCTGCGATAATATGAGTTATGTGTTCATGTTCCTATCAATTGCTACCACAAACATGGTTGCCACTTCACTGGCCAGACGGGTTAGTCCTCCATGCTGTTGAGAGGTATCATCATTTTTAACATTGAATTGACGTAAGGGTCTCCACTAATATATGACTTGGTTTTGATTTTGTTTAGTGAACATTATCAAGGAGTTCCCCTTGAAAAACCTCCAACTAATTGTTTTATAGAAAACATTTTATCTTAGTTACATCACACTAGTCGAGGTCCATCTCTTTTTCTTTCTTTTTTTCTTTTGTTTCCAAGGTCTATCTCTTTCTAATTCTTCGTTCTTGCCACAAAAGAACAGTAGTGAAAAGATATGATGGTCTCACATGTTGTTGAATGAAATTCATGCACCGGTTAATCCTTGTGCAGGACAAAAATGAAGTGCAGCATCAAATATCGATCTTGCTCTTCATTGGGTTGGTTTGTGGCTTATCGATGCTTTTGTTTACCAGGTTCCTAGGTACATGGGCTATTACAGGTACGAGATATGTGATTATACGGCTAGCTGTTTAGAATGGATTCGCTGCTGCTTTTCTCTGACTATCTAGTTTTGTTCCTCCCTCTACCCTTTCTGAAAAATTGAAAACCTTTTCCTTTCTTTTTCATTTGTGTTTGTGCTAAATAATTAGGAGGGAGTGAGGCCTGTGGTCATTTTAAAAAGGACATATGGACTAATCTGTTTTTTTGTTGACGTCTTTTCCAGCTTTTACAGGGCCCAAAAATGCACACATTGTCCCAGCCGCTAACACATATGTCCAGGTTCTTCTTTTTCAAGTTTGATTTTTGTGGGATAAATGGTTGGCTCTTTGCCGTCTGCATCATTGTCATCCAATCTGAACCAATGGCTCAGAAATGCAATTGAGTCTTTATTTTACATTGTTCTTCTGTATCTAATATAAGGCCTCTTCTGAATTTTGGGCTTAGTAGCTGCTCGCAAACAAGTTCCACTAAGGCCACCTTTGGTTTAAATAGGATCCCATTTTTTCTTTTAGATACGAGGCTTGGCATGGCCAGCAGTTCTTGTGGGATGGGTTGCTCAAAGTGCGAGGTACTGTCTGACCCTTAATATCTGGACCCAAGAATATTTCTTAACTTGAAAAATGTTGGTTACTAGTCACTTTGTCCCTACCGAAATGATGGTGTCCGGATAAACTGGGAATGTAGTTATATTTGTATCTTGTCTGATTTCAAGTGGTAGACTCGATCATTCAAATCTTTTCTTCCGAGTTCTGATTGATCTCTTATATCCCAGTCTTGGCATGAAAGATTCATGGGGACCTCTAAAGGCCTTAACCGCTGCTACTGTCATTAATGGAGTTGGTGACATACTCCTCTGCAGCATTCTGGGCTACGGTATAGCTGGTGCAGCATGGGCTACCATGGTGTCGCAAGTATGTAACCTGCGCAATATGTTGTGCTCTCGTTTGTACATCCTCAACATTTTCAAAGTTATTAGTGAACTCATTTACACCCATTTATCAACTCATCTCATAGGTTGTTGCTGGCTATATGATGATTGAAGCATTAAAGAAAAAAGGATATAATGCCTTTGCCCTTACTATTCCATCGGCCAGTGAACTTCTGGTGATAATTGGGCTAGCTGCTCCAGTTTTTGTCTCATTAATGTCAAAGGTAGGTTAGAGTTGCTCAACGCTGTTATGTTGTTAAAAGCATATGAGAATCAAATTGCTCATCCATTTTTACTTCAGCTGAGACTATTCCAATATGTACGATGTGTTCTTGACTATTCAGGTGGGTTTTTACTCCCTAATTATCTATTTTGCAACATCTATGGGCACACATGTTGTGGCAGCTCATCAGGTGAGGATGATAGTGCACTCTGGCTAAATTTTTTTCTTTCTATAGGATCCTGTACAAGAGGAACTGATGTAATTTGCCGACACTGATCTTTTCTTATAGGTCATGATTCAAATTTACACCATGTGTGTTGTATGGGGCGAGCCTCTATCTCAAACAGCCCAATCATTTATGCCTGAGATGATGTTTGGAGTTACACGAAATTTGGCAAAGGTTAGTGATGCCCTATCCCAACTGAAGTAATATGTTTCTTGCCTGGGAGGATGACAGCTGCCGTGTATTTCGCACTCACTTTTTTTGGTGAATGTCCTGCATTAGTTTATAACATTGTATTTCTCTCGAAAGATATTCTCTTAAGTCTAGCAAATGTCAAACAGGCCAGGTTACTGCTAAAATCACTTGTAATTATTGGCACGATATGTGGCTTGGTAATTGGAACAATTGGGACATCTGTTCCTTGGCTCTCTCCCACTATCTTTACACCTGATCAAAGTGTCATCCAAGAGGTTAGTCACGACATTTAATTATTGGAAGTATGCTTCATAGTCAGTCTGTTCTTTTTGATAGATCAATCTTATGTCTCAGATGCACAAGGTGTTGATACCGTTCTTTATGGCATTAGCAGTGACACCCTGCACTCATAGCCTTGAAGGCACATTGCTGGTACGTCTACAGTAATCTGACTGAACTAGGATGATTTGCATTTGCGCTTGCACCTCCAGTTTTGCATAGTTGTCTGTACATCTACTTCCAAACCTTAGTGAACTCCCGAAACTACATGTATTAATAGCTTATCACGCCAAATTGCTGAGGGTTTAAGGAAAAAACAATAAGATTGAAGGATAGAGAAAGGAAAAGAAGCTAAGTAGTTATCACATCCTATTTCATGTCGAATTGCTCTATCTGTCATCAAAGAAGTTAACTTCTTCACAAATTGAGTTCCTAACAGAACCGCGCTTGTATGATCGATGCAGGCTGGACGAGATCTCAAATTCATAAGTTTGTCAATGAGTGGATGCTTTTCATTGGGTGCTTTGTTGCTCTTGGTAGGGGTCTGGAGCTTACATTCCTACAATTAAACTTTATGATGTCTTCAAATAATTATCTGATTGCCCTAACATTGCTTGCTATTCTTTGTTGTAGCTCTTGAGCAGCAAAGGGTATGGATTGCCAGGTTGCTGGTGTGCACTTGTTGGATTTCAATGGGTATGGATAAAATCTTGCTCCTTGGCTTCTTTTTCCAGCATTAGTCATTTGCTTGGAGACTGAATTTTTTGTGGAACATGTACTTATTTGGGACTCGGCTTATTCATGTGATGATGTCAGGCTCGGTTTTTCCTTGCTCTCCAACGCCTGCTGTCTCCAGATGGCATACTTCTTGACAATGATTCAGGCAAACACAAGCCGAGCGACCTAAGAGCTACATAGCTTCACATCCATGTCTAATTCATCTCGTCAACAATTTAGCTATTATGAAGCAGGAAGGAGTCATTAGAATTGAGCTAATGAAACTTCCGGAGGAGAGAACTACGTACAAAGATCAGAATAGGCATGAATCTGTATATGCTACGCTGGACAAAGTGTAAAAAGGCCGCTGATTGATTGTTGCTGAATTCTGATGTTGCAGTGTAGAAGAAAGGGGCGAATGATTGGAATGGCCGTGGCTCTGTGACTTTGTCTGGCATCCTTACAGCCAAAAAGCGTGGGTCCGCTGAAACTTCAAATGTATTGACGGATTCTCGTTCCATCAGATCATAGTTTTCTTTTCCGGGTCAAGAAAGACAACCGGTTGATGCTTGTATGCTTTTGGAAATTGGTGTTTGGAGTAATCGGGCTGCCCTTGAAACGGAACGAATGATTCAGCAAACGAACGTATGAATTGCTACTCGAATGAGCAAATTGATGGGAGTGCGGATCCATATCTCTTCATCTTCTCTAAGTGGTTGAATCATGTGGAAAAATCCCAAAAAGAAAAAGGAAAAACAGCCGCACGTTAAGGTTACCGTAACGTAGCACAAGGACCAGAACTACTTGAAAAGATCACTCCTCGAGATAACAATTCATATATCTACATAGAAACTTTTTTGGTGGTCCATCCATTCAATATTAAGTTCTCTTTGAATTGTAAGTGTTCTATATCTTTCATCATATAATGTGAGTATCATCGGTGTAATGTCAGGTGTTTTTATATTTCTCAAGAGGCTTCATATCATTATAATATCTCATCGTTAAATTGAAACGATTGCTTATGTCATTTAAGAAAATGAATAACGAAGATTATTTTCATCATCTACTAAGATATTTAGAGAATACGATCATTTTTAGGAAAACATTTTTCAAATCATTCATTCTCCATAAAACTACTGAAGTCTCGATATCTCAAGAATCATTCCAATTTAACCATCTAAAATATATGTATATGTATTTGATTGTATACAATTGTAGGTTAAATTAGACATTAACATGGAACACAAGGCGTTCAAGCATTCTATTAGTACTAATTGATAGTCTTTAAAGGCAAAGAAATTAGGGCGAATTACATTACCCTCCCAGATTTTAACATTTGTTGCAAATTGCCCCCTTGACTTTTCAATTTTTGCAATTTGCCCCTAAAGCCTTGAAATTGGTTGTAATGTTGCCCTTACCATTGACTCTAGCCATCTTTCTATTATGACATGTTTGGTAACGTGCCAAACAATATATAATTTTATTCTTTTATTCCCCGCAACAAAGTGAAATCCATTTGGTAACATTTTTTTTTCTTGGAACAAAATTTAATCATAAGAATAAATTTGAAATAGATTCAAAAAGTAAAAAAAAGTTGCTTCTTTGTTCCTAGGAACAACTCCAAAATCAAACCTAAACCATTTTCATTTTTTCTCCCTTTTCTTTTCTTCTTTTTCTTTTCCTTTTTTCTGCTCCTCCTTTCGGCAAGGCTTGGGATGACAAGTCTTGGCCTCGCCGGGGGCTAGCGACCTCGTTGGACCAATCGCCGCCATGGCCGAGGCTGGCGACAAACTAAAGAAAGGAGGAGAGGAAAAAGGAAAAGAAAGAATAAGGAAAAAAAGAAAAAATGTAATAAAATTATTTAAAAATTAAAAGAAATTCTAAAAAGTCACAAAAAAATTTGAGGGTTATATCAAACGCATTTTTATTCTGAAAATAGAAATTCTGGATAACTATCAAATGCCTTCAAATGCTAGAAAACTCGTTCAAGAAACTGAATCAGAAAAAATAATTTCTGAGCAAAAATTATTCTCTATAATAGAATGATTACCAAGCACACTCTAGAGTTCTAGCTATGTGCTTGTCACATGACTAATTTGTTGTCAGATAGATATGCTTTATAAGAGGGCTAATTAGTTGCATGACAATCACATGATCAAAGCTTCAATTGAAAAATGATCAAAGTCAATGCTATAGGAAATATTGTAAATTATTTCATCTTTTAGGGATATATTGCGAAAATTGAAAAGTCAAAGTGATGATTTGCAAATAAGCATTAAAACCGTAGAGGCAATTGTAATTTGGCCAGAGAAATTACTAGGTGAGTAATATAGATACACAAGCATTGCGGTTTGTCCTGATAATCACCATTTTCATGTGAGAATGAGGAAGTGAAATGTTATCGCATTCTCAAGGGTTGAGGTGAAAACGATTTAATTTTAGGAGTAAGTTTCAATTCCCACGTCCTATAAAAAGACTAGGTAAAAGTTTGAAAACGAAAGTTAGAATTAGAATAAATTAAGGTAGATTAAAAAAAATAGTAATCGATGCACTGCACTAATTCCTTAAATGTTGGGCGGGCATGCTTTATAACAGTAGCCAAATAATTTCCTTAAAATTAGGGATTGTCTCGCCTTCTGCAATAATTCGACGGAGAGAGAGAAGTTGGTTGGTCCTGGTCGTTTTCCGGTTATGTCAACCCGCCAAGCCACGTTTCTCGGAGATCACTCCAAAGTCTGCACCAACTCCGAGTGACCGAACTGCACAAAACTTTCTCTGTCTTGCTCTCTTTTCTGCTTCAGTTTTCTCGGTGCAAACATGAAGCTTAAAACCCTAGCTCGACCTCCCCTTCCTCCTCTCCCAAACCCTGACATAAATCTTCTTCACCGTCATTCGATCTTCTCCAAGAAACGGCCTTCATCTCCGCTTAAACCCAGCTCTTTTCATGGTCAGCCTTCTTCAAATTTGCGCATTCTCGCTCCTACACATTTTACCAACAAATTGATCACGGCTTGTCTCAGTTCTAGCTCTAGCGAAGAACTCGGTGTTACTTACAATTCAAAGACAGGAGAGAACGATTTCGATGAAAGAGAGCGGATTGACAGGAGGGCAACGCGAGGGGAAGTGGCGAGTCAGGGCTTGTGGAATCAGATCGTGGAAATTGTGAAGTTTTCAGGTCCTGCGATGGGTCTGTGGATATGCGGGCCGTTGATGAGTCTCATTGACACTGCGATCATTGGGCAAGGAAGCTCCATTGAGCTTGCTGCTTTAGGTGATTTCTCGACCATCACCGACTTGTTGAGGATTGCTAATTTGACTGCAGGAACTTTTTAGTGAGGATAAGCTGTTGAAATTTTTCCGAAGAGTTAAGCTTATATCTGGGTCCAAGGATGGCAAACTGGAAAAGTTGATATGTTGGAGATTTTTATGATTAATAGGATTTCTTTTGGATTCACACTGAAAATGGAAACAGAAGATAATCTAAGAAGAGCTCCATAGGCAAGAAACTATAATAGAGGCATCAGTTGAACCAGATAATAGAAGACCAAACTCATTTCCTTCGCGACTTGTACTTATGTTCCATCCTGTCACCAGTTTATTAAGCTGGTGCCTTAACAATACTTTGCTAATCACATGGCCTTTTAACTTGCTGACTACAACAACTTTTTTTAATTTTAAATTTGGATAAACAGGTCCAGGGACGGTGCTCTGCGATAATATGAGTTATCTGTTCATGTTCCTTTCAATTGCTACCACAAACATGGTTGCCACTTCACTGGCCAGACGGGTTAGTCTTCCATGCTGTTGAGAGGTATCGTCATTTTTAACATTGAATCAATGTAAGGGTCTCCACTAATATATTACTTGGTTGCAGTTTTGTTCAGTGAACATTATCCAGGAGTTACCCTTGAAAAAACTCCCAACTCATTGTTTTATAGAAACGTTTTATCTTAGTTACATCACACTAGTTGAGGTCCATTTCTTTTTCTTTTCTTTTTTTGTTTCTTTTGTTTCCAAGGTCTATCTCTTTCCAATTCTTCATTCTTGCCACAAAAGAACACTAGCGAAAAGGTATGATGGTTTCACATGTTGTTGAATGAGAGTCATGCATTGGTTAATCCTTATGCAGGACAAAAATGAAGTGCAGCATCAAATATCAATCTTGCTCTTCATTGGGTTGGTGTGTGGCTTATCAATGCTTTTCTTTACCAGATTCCTAGGTACATGGGCTATTACAGGTACGAGATATGTGATTATATGACTAGTTGTTTAGAATGGATTTGCTGCTGCTTTTCTCTGACTATCTAGTTTTGTTCCTCCATCTGCCCTTTCTGAAAAATAAAAACCCTTTTCCTTTCTTTTTCATTTAAATTGTGCTAGGCAATTAGGAGGGAGTGAGGCCTGTGGGCATTTTAAAAAGAAGGAAATGTGGACTAATTTGTTTTTTGTCGACGTTTTTTCTAGCTTTTACAGGACCCAGAAATGCACACATTGTCCCAGCCGCCGACACATATGTCCAGGTTATTCTTTATCGAGTCTGATTTTTCTGGGATAAATGGTTTGCTCTTTGCTGTCTGCATCATTATCATCCAATCTGAACCAATGGCTCAGAAATGCAATTGAGTATTTACTTTACATTGTTCTTCTGTATCTAATGGAAGGCCTCTGCTGAATTTTGGGCTCAGTAGCTGCTTGCAAAAAAGTTCTGCTAAGGCCACCTTTGGTTTAAATAGGATTCCATTTTCTTTTAGATACGTGGCTTGGCATGGCCAGCAGTTCTTGTTGGATGGGTTGCTCAAAGTGCGAGGTACTGTCTGAACCTTAATCTCTGGACCCAAGAATGTTCCTTAACTTGCAAAATGTTGGTTACTAGGCACTTTGTCCCTACCGAAATGACCAAGATGTCAATTACGGACTTTGTTGTCCAGATAAACTGGGAATGTTCTTATTTGTGTATCTTGTCTGATTTCAAGTGGTAGACTCAATCATTCGAATCTTGTCCCCCACTTCTGATCGATATCTTATTTCCCAGTATTGGCATGAAAGATTCATGGGGACCTCTGAAGGCCCTAGCTGCTGCTACTGTCATTAATGGAGTTGGTGACATGCTCCTCTGCAGCCTTCTGGGCTATGGAATAGCTGGTGCCGCATGGGCTACCATGGTGTCACAAGTATGTAACCTGTGCAACATGTCATGCTCTTGTTTGTGCATCCTCAACATTTTCAAAGTTATTAGCGGATTTACACCCATTTATCAACTCATCTCATAGGTTGCTGCTGCCTATATGATGATTGAAGCTCTAAAGGAAAAAGGATATAATGCTTTTGCCCTTACTATTCCATCGGCCAGTGAACTTCTGATGATAATTGGGCTAGCTGCTCCAGTTTTTGTCTCATTAATGTCAAAGGTAGGTTAGAGTCACTCAATGCCGTTATGTTGTTAAAAGTATATGAGAATCAAATTGTTCATCCATTTTTACTTCAGCTGAGACTATTCCAATACGTACGATATGTTCTTCACTATTCAGGTGGGTTTTTACTCCCTAATTATCTATTTGGCAACGTCTATGGGCACGCATGTTGTGGCAGCTCATCAGGTAAGGATGATATCATGCTCTGGCTAAATTTTTTTCTTTCTATAGGATCCTGTACTAGAGGAACTGATGTGATTTACCAACACTTATCATTCCTTATAGGTCATGATTCAAATTTACAGCATGTGTGTTGTATGGGGCGGGCCTCTATCTCAAACAGCCCAATCATTTATGCCTGAGATGATGTTTGGAGTCACTCGAAATTTGGCAAAGGTTAATGATGCCCTATCCCAACTAAAGTAATTTGTTTCTTGTCTAGGAGTAAAACAGCTGCCTCGTATTTCTCGCCAACTTTTTTTGGTGAATGTCCTGCATAAGTTTATAACATTGTATTTCTCTTGAAAGAAATTCTCTTAAGTCTAGCAATGTCAAACAGGCCAGGTTACTGCTAAAATCACTTGTGCTTATTGGCACAATATGTGGATTGGTAATTGGAACAATTGCGACATCTGTTCCTTGGTTCTCTCCCACTATCTTTACACCTGATCAAAGTGTCATCCAAGAGGTTAGTCATGACATTTGAATATTGTGAGCATGCTTTATTGTTAGTCTGTTCTTTCTAATAGATCAGCCTTATGTCTCAGATGCACAAGGTGTTGATACCGTTCTTTATGGCATTAGCAGTGACACCCTGCACTCATGGCCTTGAGGGCACATTGATGGTACGTATACGGTAATCTGACTGAACTACGATGATTTGCATTTGCGCTTGTAACTCCATTTTTGCATTAGTTGTCTGTACATCTACTTCCAAACCTTAGCAAACTCCCCAAACTACATGCATTAATATCATATCACACCAAATTTCTGAGGGTTTAAGGAAAAACCAATAGGATTGAAGGATAGAGAAAGGAAATGAAGCAAAGTAGTTCCCATATCCTATTACGTGCCGAATTGCTCTACCTGTCATCGAAGGAGTTAAGTTCTTCACAAATTGTTTGCTCATTGCAGGCTGGACGAGATCTCAAATTTATAAGTTTGTCAATGAGTGGATGCTTTTCGTTGGGTGCTTTGTTGCTCTTGGTAGGGCGCTAGAGCTTACATTCCTACCATTGAATTTTATGATGTCTTCAAAGTTTTTGGTTATCTGATTGCCCTAACATTGCTCGCTATTCTTTGTTGTAGCTCTTGAGCAGCAAAGGGTATGGATTGCCAGGTTGCTGGTGTGCATTTGTTGGATTTCAATGGGTATGGCTAAAATCTTGCTTCCGTCGCTTCTTCTTCCAGCATTGGTCACTTGCATGGAGACTGAATTTTTTACGTGGAACATGTACTTATTTGGGACTTGGCTTATTCATGTGATGATATCAGGCTCGGTTTTTCCTCGCTCTTCAACGCCTGCTGTCTCCAGATGGCATACTTCATGACAATGATTCAGGCAAATACAAGCCGAGCGACCTGAGAGCTACATAGCTTCACATCCATGTCCAATTAATCTCGTCAACAAATTAGCAATCACGAAGCAGGAAGGAGTCATCGGAATTGAGCTGATGAAACTTCCGGAGGAGAGAATTATGTACGCAGATGGGAATAGCCATGAATCTACATGCTACGCTGGACAAAGTGTTAAAAGGTCTTGTCTATTGCCGTTTGATTGTTTCTGAATACTGATGTTGCAGTGTAGAAGAAAGGGGCAAATGATTGGAATGGCCACGGCGCTGTGACTTTGTCCGGCATCCTTACAGCCAAAAAGCGTGGGCCCACTGAAAAGTGCAAATGTATGGACGGATTCTCGTTCCGTCGGATCATAGTTTTCTTTTCCGGGTCAAGAAAGATAACCGGTTGATGCTTGTATGCTTTTGGAAATTGGTGTTTGGATTAATGAGGCTGCCCTGCTACTTGAATGAGCTAGTTTAATGGGAGTGTGTATTCATCTCTTCATCTTCTGTAAGTGGTTGAATCAAATGGAAAGATCTCCCCCCCACCCCCCAAAAAAAAAAAAAAAAAGCATCCTCATGTCGAGGTTTCCCTATCGTCGCACAAGGGCCAGATCTGCTTGAAAAGATTACTTCTTGAGATAACAATTTATATATCTACATAGAATCTTTTTAGGTGGTTCCATGTGTTGTATATCAAGTTGTCTTTGAATTGTAAGTGTTCTATATCTTTCTTTATCAAAATAATCTCCATATCAATAGTGCAACGCCGGGTGTTTTTATATTTCTAAAAAGGTATCAATGGGTCTCAACATCTTGACAAAAAAAAAAAAAAAAAAATCTCAACCCAAAAGGCTCGTGACTTTTCCTTTTTGATTCAATTGTACAAAATCCAAAAGGCATGGTGTCTCCTAAGAACCATAGATTCATTTCTATTATGATATCCTCCCCGTTGGTGCTAAAGATACAAAATATATTTCAGGCACAAAGTTGAATGCTTCTTTGTCCGAGAATGGAACTTTTGCAAAATTGCTTGTGGTCACAACTTTTGAGAGAGACTCTAGCGTTTCAAAGAGCAATCGACCTTAGAATATGTCAATAATATATGCTGTCAAATGATTTCGAGAGTAACATCTCAGAAAAAAACGTGGGAGGAATAGGTCTCTTGAAATTGCTTGGGAAGATCTATGGATTGACTCGTGCGAAGAAATTGATCCGGTCACCACCTGATTATAATAATAAAAAAATAAAAATAGGAAAGAAGGGGGGAAGAAAAGAAGAAATCAAATGTGCGGGGGAGCCCAATCAAAGCAAACGCCAAAGCAAATGAGCAGCGACGGTTAAAATCAAACCAAGTGCCCTTCTCTAATTCCTGCACTTTTTGGAACTTTATATGACAGACCAGTGACCGCTGGCCCTAAGGGAGATACTGAGAGACGCAGCGCGCGCTCTTTACCCGCCAAACGTCTTTCTCTCTTTCTTGTGGTTCCAGCGAAGGAGGAATTCAACGCCATCTCTTCTCACCTTCCTTCCTCCTCCTCCGTCTCCGTTCTCGGTCGGCCGCCGGAGCTGACGTAATCTTGAAGAAAAAATGCAAGTTCACTCCTTCCGCATTCCCCTCCACATCCATGGCCCCGTCCCCAGACGCTTCTCCGACCGCTCGCTCCCCTTCCTCGGCCTCCCTCTCTGTCCCCGCCCCCTCAATTCCCCACGGCTCGAGCCTCCTCGAGATCCCGCTTCCTGGAGGCGAAGCCTCCCGGGACCGGCTCGTCGCGGCTTGCGTTAGCCCTAGCCACGAGAGTGCCGAAGACGAAGCCGAGGCGGCTGCGGCGGCGGCGAGTGGCGGCGACGCTCCCCTGCCGCCGTCGTTCGGTGAGGAGGCGGGGGCGCGGCCGGAGGTGAAGAGGAGTGGGTTCTCGGAGCAGAGCTTGTGGGATCAAATGAAGGAGATTATGGTGTTCGCGGGGCCGGCGACTGGTTTGTGGATTTGCGGGCCGTTGATGAGTCTAATCGACACTGCCGTCATCGGTCAGGGAAGCTCGATTGAGCTCGCTGCGCTAGGTAAATCCATAAACCTTCTGCTTTTCTTCGTTGTGAGTAATTTGCTGGAAGGAAGAACTTTGGCGACCTTCTGAGCTTTGTCCTTTTTGCTCTGAACAGAGAGAGAGGATTCCTTCTGGTTTTTCATAATTGCAGACAGTTACTTATATACATGGACATGATGATGCGGTGCTTTGAACTGCAGGTCCTGGGACAGTTGTTTGTGATTACATGAGCTACGTGTTTATGTTCCTCTCAATTGCTACCTCGAATATGGTGGCTACTTCTCTGGCGAGACAGGTAATATTTTCCTTGAACGAATAGAACTCGTTAAGCGTTATTGATAATTGCTTAGGGGTAGCCATGCAAATTGCATTTGCTGGAGCATCTGTTTGTTTCTGGCCGCATCCTTGGGAGTTCTCGGTTTTCAGATATCAAAGCATTGTTTTGTATGTATCTGGGGTGAGTTTGAAGTGACCCTGTCTGACTTTCGAAATTTTTGACCTGTTTTGCTGTGAAATGCGGGAATGAAAGCATATTCCCCAGTTTTGAATCTTTTGGCAAGCATACGCAGATTATCGGGTCAGATGCCTTTCAAGGAGACGTGAAAGCTTTCATTATGCAAAATACTCAAAGCCAATAGCATGTAATGCAGGATAAAGACGGGGTGCAGCATCAAATATCAATCTTGCTCTTTGTTGGATTGACTTGTGGCTTCTTGATGCTCTTCTTCACAAAGTTCTTTGGTTCATGGGCATTAACTGGTACTTGAGACTGCTTTGTCCCACAATTCCTGTGATACTTTACCTTTTATCTGTCTCTTCTTTTGTTTACCATACCATTTTGTACGATGCATTGCTAATTAGAAGATTAAAGCAGGCCGAGAAGGGACAGCTAGTTCACTCATTAAATTTTTCCCCATGTTTGTAGCTTTTGCTGGGCCGAAGAATATGCATATTGTCCCTGCAGCAAATACTTATGTTCAGGTTCTCTTACATTTTTTGTCACCTCATATCTTGACTCTGCTATAAAATGGCTATTGTTTCAAGTGGTTAAATTCCAGTGCAATTTTTTCTTCTAATCTACCCCCAATATCATAATATGAAAGAAGGGTTTGAGAGGCAGATTTACTTTAAATGTCTGCCTTCTTGTTCACGATCATTTGACGGTCATGGATTGTTGGAAGTTTGGCCATATACATTAATGGAAACCTTGAGACCTTTGAAAAGTATACATTATTTGGCAAAACAAGGACTGAATCTATCGATTTCTATTAGATGAAGATTGCCAAGTGAGACCAGCTTAGTTTTTGCAATCCCAAAATGATTTATCCTTCTTGATCAAGTCAATCTCACAAGTTTCTCTCAATCATGTTAGGTACATCATGTTTATTATTTACCTCAATGATTTTCCAATTTGCTATACTTAATTATCACGATATATTAGTTTGATGAATATGTTTTCTATCTCATTTTAACTGAATAGAATCGTTTGAATTGGTAGATTCGAGGCTTAGCTTGGCCAGCAATTCTCATTGGTTGGATTGCTCAAAGTGCAAGGTGCAAATAGTTTTGTCCCTCCATGTATCTATCTACTGGAAGAGCTCTTCTTAATTGGTTTTTTTTTTCATTCACATTAAATCCCCGACCTGCTAGTACATATCGTCTTTGATAGGACTATGCTTTTGGTTAAACTTACTCAAGAAGGTCTATGCAGTAGTATGGTGGACCTTATAGTTCGTACACAAGTTTGAGTTGATGCTGGATTCAAAAGCAGTAAGGAATCTGTGTGGTTGGACTCATTTTAAAGTAAATGCAGTAGCTGAGCAATTGGACTACTGAGGCTTAACCTCTTATACCCTGAGTTATGCATAGTTTTTGCACTATCTTTATATATTGAATCAGTAATGCTACTCTGTTTCCTCTTCAGCTGAAGAGCCTGAGCATAGTTTTTCTTTTCTCTCCCTGGAAATTCTAGGTTTGCTATTAGGGTAGCTTTTTCCCCTTCCTTCACGTCTCCATTTCCTTTTCCTCTCTCTTGGAAATTGTAGACATACTTTTTGGGGTAGCCTTTTCTTTTCCTGAAGCTCTCCATACCTTCTCAGCCTTGGCATGAAAGATTCATGGGGACCCCTGAAGGCTCTGGCTGTCGCCAGTGCCATAAATGGAATTGGTGATATCGTCCTCTGCAGAGTGTTAGGTTATGGCATTGCTGGTGCCGCCTGGGCAACAATGGCTTCACAAGTATGTTAAATTTTGAAATACTCGTAATATGCCTTTTCAAAGTTGGGGAATAGTAATCTCATCTGTGTGATCCTTACTAATCAGAGTACTTTCTAGGTTGTTGCAGGTTATATGATGATGGCTGCTCTAAACAAGAAAGGATACAACGCGTTTGCAATCTCTGTACCATCAGCTGATGAACTTTTGTCAATACTCGCGCTTGCTGCTCCTGTGTTCATGACAATGATCTCAAAGGTTTTGTCTTGCACTATATGTGGCTTTTCTGGGTTTCACATAACTACTTCAGTGTGTATAAGGGAACTTACCTTTTCAGGTGGCCTTTTATGCACTCCTTACATACTTTGCTACATCTATGGGCACAATTACTGTAGCTGCTCATCAGGTTTATTCCGTTGACAATGACAATTGTTATTTTCTTGAGTTTAACTGCTTATTTGTGAAAAACCAAGTGTTTCTTGCTTTCACTAATTGTACTCAATTCAGGTTATGGTTCAAACATTTTGCATGTGTACGGTATGGGGTGAGCCTTTATCTCAAACCGCACAATCATTTATGCCTGAGCTAATATATGGAGTCAATCGGAGTCTGGAAAAGGTAACTGATGGCTATCTTACTATGATTTTTGCGTCATTTCATTCGCTCTAGTGCAAAGATATGCTCCACGTTCGATCTTAGTCAATCCCACTCTGCCCCTATGAGCTAATATTTTGCCTTCGTTAGTTGAACTGTTCTCAAGATGTCTTGATGTCAAACAGGCACGAACATTGCTGAAGTCTCTTGTGATCATTGGCTGCATAGTTGGAATCATTTTGGGAAGCATTGGAACGTTTGTGCCTTGGAAGTTTCCTAAGATCTTTACACCCGATCAAAATGTTATACAAGAGGTTAGCTTGCAAACTTTCAGGACTCTGAATACATAGGTTTCACAGGAATCATCAGGAGAAGCAGCCTGCCTGGTATAGTCAAGGATATTCTATTATTAAAATCTGCTTGTTAGTATCGAAATTGTTTGGCTCTTCCCTTAAATAAGTTAGGGTTTAGGGTTTAGTTCTCAATAACAGATTATTTACATTATGGTAAGTGATTATGGTAAATTGTGAACAGGGAAGTCCGTGTTTGTTATTCTGTATATATTTTGACGGGATATGGCCTGTATAGCTTCACAAACTGTGCTGCGGAAGCCTGAATTCAGTTTTACAAGTCATTCTTACTGTTGAATTTTAAAACTATGTTCAGAGCAGTTGGAGTAGCACTCTTGTTTCCTCATAGCTATAACACGCAAATAAGATTTTAAATTGACTCAATGGCCACATTTATTTCAACACATTTGCTTATATTTAGACGATCATTTGCATGTTATCATCTGGAGGCTAGAAAGTTTGTTCTGTTTATGGTGCAGCTTCATGTATCCAAATAGAATCGCTTCTTAAGTTGCTGAAGGCTGCCAAGAATTGGTTCAGGAAAATTTGTCAATGAACAAATTGTAAATTCCCCATCTCTTCTGGATAACAAGTATCTGATTTTCTTTGAACCTTGTTTATGTTCAGATGCACAAGGTGCTAATTCCATACTACATGGCATTAGCCATCACCCCCCCCACACACAGCCTCGAGGGTACATTGCTGGTGAGAATCTTCTCATTATGTACTTTTACAAGATCTCTTGTTCCTTTTACAGTGAATCAAAGATCACTGCAGGTTACTGTAAGATTCATGTCGGTCTTATGTTTCAACCCATGGGTTATTCAGACCTTGTCTGGCTTATGGCGTCTTATTAGTTAAAAAGGCAAAGATAAGACTCTTTGCCAGGCATAATCTTCTCTTGCCTTCTTATAATTGAGCTGTAGTTTTATTATATTTGTTAGGGACTACAGAAGTGTAGTTTCTGCTTTCTAAAGATGGTGCCAGTTTCTGGATCGGATATAGGCAGAGCCTGGCCATTTGCCTCCATGCCTCTGCAATTCATGGACTGTTGGTGTCCTCCATATGGGCTATTTGAACAATGTCTAGCTATGGGGACCTTGATTATGTGTTTGTTAGGTGCTCAGGTTACTGCGCATGTCTCTCTGCCTTACCCATGTTCATTTTTGCCTAAAGCCTCATGCCTGAGCAACATAGAATAGCATTGCATGTATATGCATGTATCTATCACTTTCACCAAAATGTTGCAATACCATTTGTATGCCTGCTAGGCCGGACGAGATCTTAGATTTATCAGTACATCCATGAGCGGATGCTTTACTCTGGGCGCTCTTCTGCTGTTGGTAAGCTGATTTTTCTTTTCGATACATCATTACAAAACTAGGTCATTTGATGAATTGACTAAACTTTTCTTATCGTTACCAGCTTGTGAGCAGTAAAGGGTTGGGTTTGGCAGGATGTTGGTATGCACTCTCAGGATTTCAATGGGTAAGACTGATACTCCTGCTCATTTTCATGCATTTTGTCCAAGGCACATCTCAAATGGAGAAAAAATTTTCAGGCTCGGTTCTTTCTTGCTCTACGGCGCCTTACATCTCCCAACAGTGTACTGTACACGGAAGATATGAGCCGTTTTAAACTTCAGAAGCTAAAAGCTGCTTAGCTTATAAGTCATTCAATAAGGCATGTGCTCGGTATCAATACTTGACTGATCGTCTGGACTAGGTGCCACCAAGTGACTTCTCGTGCTTCTCAGCCATCTGACTTACCGGATGTATGATGCGTGGTCAATCTGTTTACTTGCATTGGGTTAGGGCTATTCTATTCTTTGTGCCTCGAAGAGGCCAAGAGCATTAAGCAAGGCAGTTTCTTAAAGCTCTTTTTTGCTTCTCATCCAGAAAAATGGGGGTCGTCTGCTTCTTATTGTAATTGTACCATAGTAGTATAGACAATGGGATTACCCTCTTAAAGGTGATACAACTGAGGTTACTTCTCTTTTAATTGTAAAAGCTATTTATTCAAATCGGGCTCCAATCTTGATACTGTGAGTGTGATTACTTCTTTGCGGCGTATCATTCGCCGTGACCCATATTTTAGTGATGTAATCGACACTAGTTGCTCCATTTGTGTTGCTCATTTCTGGGTTTAGTTGCTCCATTTGTGTTGCTCATTTCTGGGTTAAATACCGGACATTCAAAGAAAGGAGACCGTTTTGCAAATCATCATTCTCAGTAGCTCCACAGCATTCGCTAAAATTTAGCAGAAAAGCACATGGCACCCGTTTAAGCTTGCACTTGTCAACGAGTTTGGAGAAGTTGCCTTCTCTTATTTTTTTGGGGGGGGTGGGGTGTTGGGGGGAGGGAGGGGATTTTTTTTTTGCACTCAATTAATAAAATAAAAAATACCACCAAAACTCTCAAAATCATGCCTACTATGAGATATTTACTTTAAATTTTATTTGCAGCGTCAAAACCCTCAAACTTGTATCCTTAACACATTAAAAATCCACGTAACACATTTACCCCTTCATCAAGATTTCTTTCTTCTTTTTCCTTTTTTTTCACCTTCCTCTTTCATCTTTGTTGCTGCGGCACCACGCCCTCATCGTCACCACGCCCTCATCATCACCATTGCCACCTAAAGGGGTTAGAACCGAACCGAAAAACTAAATCCAAATTGGAACCAAACCAATCTGAATTCATCCATTCTTTGTTCAGTTCGATTTGGATAATGAAAAAATGACCTTTTTTTATTTATTTTGGTTCGGATAGTTTCAATGTAATTCAGTTAAGTTAATCGAACCAAACTAAAATCGTCCATCTTCTTAATATTATAATTCACGCAATCTCCCTTGTCATTAAACCTCTTTTCAATATTTCAAATAAAAAGAAACCAAACCAAATCAAGTCTTCAATTCAAGTTATATTTGGTTTGGGGCACAATTCCATTTGAAGTTAATGTACACTTAAACAGTTTGATTTGGGTCGCATTTCCTAAAAATTCAAACGGGACCAAACTGGTGACACTCTTATCACCACGGTCCTCACTATCACTAAACCAAGAAAGAAATCGAGAAAAAAAGGCATCCAATGAGCTGACATTTTTTTGCCACGTGAGCATTAGCACTGTTTGCTTTTTCTGTTGTCCATATAGGTAGTCATAAGAGCTTTAGCGGCGTTCCTCAATAGAATCTTAACAAAGGATAAATATATCCCAAAAAAAAAAGTTTGATAAATGTGTCGAGTAAGTTCATGTTTCAAATTCTGGTATTACAAAAAAATGTAGGATAAACTTATTATGATGAATATAATTTAAAAATTTTTGTGACTTTTTCCTTAATGAAATTAGTCTTTGTTCGAAACGACAACTTTGTTTTGATTAGGTAACTTAAACGATCATTATGGTTCCACTTTACCATGGATTCTTCAATTAATAGCATAGGTCAATTGTAGAGGCACAAAAGAAATTTTAAAAAATAATTGAGCTCGGGTTATATTGATCATCTGTGGTGACATAAGTCGTAAGACGGATCGTACTTTTTTTTATTTTAATTATTTTTCCTATAGACACGTGAGTTGGATCCACATGCATAAAATGTCATTCCAACATTCGTACTCTCTAATCCGCCCCTGAACACGGTGGTGTGCGCAACAACGCATCCCAAGGCCGTCCTCTTCTGCACCAGAATCCACGTCGATCGGTCCTACTCCCTGGGGCTTGGTACGCAAGTGATGGCGGCTCCAAGTATGAGGATGAGCGCGATGGAATTTTGGTGATTTAATTTTTATAAAATAATTTGCCGCATTTCTCAACAACGGGTGTTTGGTCTAGTGGTATGATTCTCGCTTCGGGTGCGAGAGGTCGCGAGTTCGATTCTCGCAACACCCCATCTCCCTCTCTTTTGCCATTTCTTTTTTGGCTCTCCCTTACTTCCTTGTTTCAGTGAAAAACCTCCCTCTTTTAATTTTCGCCTTTCGTTCCCGTAAGAGCTTAGCCAGTCGGTGCTTGATCTTGATTACTTTTTAGCGGAAGTTGTGGTCGAGCCTCGCCTAAATGGACCTCTCTTTCCTCGCTTCATCGCGTTCACGTGAGAATCGCATTTGGTACCCGGAAAAAAGGGTAGGTCAAAGTTTGACGTGGGAGGTGAGGGGAATTCAATTTCATCTTTTGCCATCTCCCCTGAATGCATTCTCATCCATTTCGCACACGCAAAGGCGAAAAAAACACTGGGGTCCCCATCAAGAAAGACAAAAACCTAGAGTAACAAGCCAAGATCCTGGTATCACCCACCTTTTAGTACTCATACTGGAATTGAAGCCTCTATGATATTTGCATATCCTCAACTTCTCAATCGGCAACAGTTGAATTCGCTCGCCAAAGCGTGCTTTACACGTGATTTTGAGTGTTTTATTTTACAGTTCCCTGTTCTGTCCTGCCGTTACTCATCTGATACTTGGCTATATCTTTCCCTCCATACCCTTCAAAGCCAATAAGGCAGCTCCATATGCGGCCTCTGTTTGGATGGCCCGGCTCACGGGTATGCCGAGCACTCTCTCGCGTATCTTTATCCATTTCTCATTTTTCGAGCCACCTCCAGCTGTGAACACTTCTTCCACCGGTGTCGCCCCCAGATCCTTCAGCAAGCTATACGCCTTTCCCTGCACATGTGCAAATCGACATCATGGGTCCAAGCTTGCACTGATAGAACCTCATTTCGACTCTTGACAGTGCAAAATTAGAAAGGCAGGATATGCGACCAGATGTTACCTCGATACAGGCAATAGATTCTAAAATGCCATGCAAGTATTGAACATCGCTCTCTGGGCGTGGAAGTAACCTGCATTAACCTTGACTATGAACAGAAATCCCATATGAGATGTTTAATTACTATTCTCAAATGGCCATCAGATAAAGGAAGCTTCGCAATCTGGTTTAGCCTTTTCTCATGGCTGCCTCTATTTCAAATTTTGGTTGGCCAATTATCCAGGAGATATAATAATGTCATCCACGATCAAGAAATTAAACCAAGGCAAAAAGCTTTAGGATATTTTGACATCAATACCTGGGCATCATATTAGGATCTGCAACAGGAAACCTTTCGCCAGCAGTTTGAAGAGGGTAATAATCTAAAGGTGAAGCTTCCATTGGATCTATCTGCTCACTCAATTTCTCTAATTGCTCATCAGTAAAGATTTGTCTCAGAACAGCTCCGCCAGTATTTGAAGCACCTCCAACGAGCCATTTATCATCAAGGCGATGGCTATAAACACCATACCTAGCATCCTCAATCCTCCGGGTGCTCAGCAATTTAATAGCCAGTGTCGAACCCAGTGACGTTACCTAAACGCCAAGTATAAGAAGAAAATCTTGAACATCTAGAAATAGAAAATTTTGCATATAGTACAAACGGTATGTATTAAAAACTATCAATTTGTGCCCAGAAATCTCACGGCTTTTCCAGGTTGTGTTGCCCTTGCAGCAAGAAATGCAGCTATACTATCGGTAGTCCCTGTACACACTACGCAGTCATTTGAAAAACCTGCCAAAAAATGTCATCAGTGAACATCAATCTCGAGCCTACTGGTTCATCAGGAGCTCAATTTAGCCAAAAAAAAATTCAGTAGGAACTCATGTCCAGTACATTCCCAACACAAAAATCAAAACAATTCATAGATCAACAGGTAGGAAAGATCACCTACACAAAATAAAAGTTTCTGGCTAGCTAAGAGAAGGGACGCATACCATGCTTTTGAGCAATGTCCTCTTTCAAATGACCAATTGGTTTTCCTGGAGCTATAACAGAAGGCAGAACATTAGAATATGGCTGAGACTGCAGCCAAGAAGGATAGGACTCAAGTTCTGGATCATAACCAACCTGTAGCACAACATGAGCAAAACCAATTATATCTACTGACACACGGAAAAAAAATTCAAAAAAACCAACAAACATGCAAATTAAACAAACAGTACTTTCAATGCATTATTATAGTCAGAAACTCCCAGCTTGCCATGCAGAAGCCACAATAACCAATCTGCCTGATGCATTAGAACCACAGATCCTTTATCAGTATCATTGGAGTTCCACCACGACACAAGCTTGCACAGAGTAGAGGAACCCGAGCAAACTGTGTGGTTTTCTGGAGCGATGGACTTCACTATTGGTAAAGCATCCGGACGGCTTTCATTATAAAGGAAAGGTCTTCCTAGTGTATCTCCAGACTTGCTGCCGCAACATATAATAAGCCTCACTCAGTAGTTCCTTTAAAAGGAACACTAGAGAAAATTCTCTCTCATTGAGTCATAGAAGACTGACCTGTCCATTATCATAGTGGTTGCAGAAGTTCCATCGATTGACATAGAAGCAATGAGTGGGCGTATATGAACAGGAATGTCTTCCAGGAGAGAGAAAAGAGTAACTTTCCACGAGGAAACCCAATCCCTTGTGTCTCCGCTCTTTCTAGACAAAACGAACGAACTTCTCAGTACGCTAGGGAATGGAAGGTTTCAGATTTGGAAAAACTAGCAGTCCACCAGGGCATAATCTACAAATTTTCGGACACATTATCTGTGACATCACTGGACATGCAAAAGGAGACACTTGTCAATAAATTGTGTGAATTTGCAAAAAGAGGCCCTTCATGCCTTTCTTGCTTGATGATATTAGAAGTACAACTGACGATGTTCAGACGACTTTTCACTGTATTCCTTCAATTTGCATGTTATATCCCAGAAACAACATCATTTTGCAGGCACAAGTATTATAAATTTTGTACAAGCAAGCTTTGCATTCTCAATACTCATATTCCTCAGTCACCATAAACTGCTGAATGGTTCCCTGTCATAGTCATCATTAGCCAAGTAAGAGGGGAAACAATTTGGAGAGTGTGCATCAGCTAAATAGTTTGTATAGCACAAACTAACAATGCGGGGTCTTTTAAGAGCGTCAGCTAAATAGGCTAACAAAATACCCATAACTGAAATGGAACTGATAAACAAAGTGTGAGGGTGCAGTGACTCCACATTCCAGTTGAATGTCCTGGCAACCCTAAAGAACAGAATGAAAACTGAGTAACAGTAGTGGAAGCCGAACCATGTATTCAGGATACTCCCTTTTTCCTTCAGCATGGATACGGCCTTGCTTGTCTATAAGAGCAAATCTGGCTCCTGAAGTACCAAAATCCATCCCAAGGTACAGCCTTTCACCAATTTCTGAGTTCATTCCACTACTTCCGCAAGCAGTCATTCCTCTTCTTGGTTTAGTTTTAGTTGCAGAGTTGAACAACCCATTTCTTGAAACCAGCGTCTGTGGCCAACAAGCGCCTAATAAACAAGGAACAAACACTAGAAATTATATCATATCAAGTCGCTTGAATGTAAATTGATCCTAACATGGGGGATTCATTGATTTGAGACTGTTTATTCGGCGACCACAAAATTCTCAACACAAAACACATACCCATGCATTAATCTCTACAGGGGTAAAAATAAATAAAGAAAGAAACTAATGGCGACACTGAAAATGGCAAAGACGGGACTGGGTTGAAAACTAGAGGCACAGTAAACAGACACGAAGTGAAAGCAACAGGAAACATTTGCCCACGGGACGTTTCGGTCCAGGGCATGCATTGCTCCCTCGCGAAACAGTGCAAATGATCAGTATGTTTGACATGGCGAAATTCGCAAGCATCCGGCAGTTGATTGCTAAATCGCGTGAGAGTCGCCGAGAGAGAGAGACCATGAACCGAGGGTGATCGCAGAGTAGAGGAAAAGCATGGAGGACAGTGGAGGGAGTAGGACATCGTGAATCTCGCTCTTGCAGGGACTCCTACAAGGATAAAGGCCAAACGACACCACAGAAATGGATGACAAGTCCTATTAACGGACCCATCATTTTCATTACCCAAAGAAAACAAAAGAGGAGAAGAAAGAGAAAACCAGTAGATCATTTAACAGGGAAAAACAGCAACATACGGAAAAATTAAAGCAACCCAAGCAACAAGCAGCAAGTAGACAATCCATGAAAGGATTATCTAAGGATAAAAGGTTTGGTCTTCAATTCTGGCGAAACCATTGAGGGGACGAAGAAAAAATTACCAGGCAAATGTTAGGCAGGTTCTCATCCTATAAAAACACGGGGAATCAATACGAAACAGAAGAGACGCTTGAGAAAGTTAAAAAGAGGCTTTTAATTATGGCACGAAGTCCATGGTCTATATTTATACATGAATCACGTTGCATCCCAAAAAAAAGACATTACCTGACTTAACAATATTAAAGGGATTACTTATAAGTGAGTTCTCTCTACAGCCATTGATTTTCTTTTTATGTAAGGCGGATGGATATCAATCATCATCTGATCAATCCAAAGTGAAGATTCATTTCGATTTGATGGTGGTCAATATCAATTTTCATCAAATAAATGACAATGTTAAAAAGAGAGAAAGGGAGGGTCGCATTACTTATTACCTTTTTTAAGATATTATGAATTGTCTAACCAACCATCAATTTCATTACTCAAAAAATAAAATAGAAGAATAAATTTGAGCTTTGGCTTTCAGAGGAGATCAAATCTTTAAAATTTAAGAAGTGATTGCGGCACCAGTAGATCAGTAACATAGAAGACTCTGAATTTTATCTAAAGATGGATTAATCATAACAAACTGTTGTTTCTCGACCAAAAAGAAAAAGAAAAGAAATGCATCTTATATTGGAGGTGGAACGTATTGCGAGGTTGTTGGATTGGACCATTTGCTAGTGAAACAGGCCCACCCATCTCTCCTCCAGAAAAACTTGACCCAGCCATTCTATGGTGAGATCCGGCCCTTTTCGGTAACATTGACCCGCAAACCCAAATGCATCGAGGCGCGACGTTTAACTGGACATCCAGGATTAAAGCAATGTATTAATTGCAAGATCAAAACAAGGCGTAGTTCATTCGCCAATTTCAGGCTAAGTAACTTGTAACGAAATGCTGTCTAAAGCAGTGGGCCAAAGAAAAACTATTTCACCCGCCCGAACCGATCAAGGCGCCGCTTGCATGGTACCACCAAATAGCATGTGTCTGGCCCCAAGAAGTAACCAAACTCTAATCTGCCAAAACCCCCTTATTACGTACAGCCCACGTGTTCTTTTTTGCAAATGAATTGACCGGAGGTTATGAAGCCTCACATCTACTCACGACCACACATCAACTAGAACCGGATCGCTCTCTTCTGAAGAAATGCGATGCAGATCTTGGATCGAGCTCGAGGTGTGCAGTTGCTGCTAGTGAAGAATCTTAATGCATGTGGGAACCCCACCCGTCCCCCCGTCTCCCATCGAAAAGCAAAGACGAAAGGAGACATCGCATGAGCGCCTGCAGAGATGATCGTCGCACGTGACCCACTTGCCCGCACTGAAAAAAAAAAAGGGTGGAAAGGTGACAGCTATTTTAGCTTTTGCTCCTCCTGCTGCTTCTTCTGCTGGTCACACCGCCAATTCCTTACTTGACAATTCATATGAAAAATCGCTAGATTTTTGTCCGTAGTAGATAACCCATGGACCCGTTTGGGTGCCTGCCATTAATGTCATGGATCGATTAAGATGCAAGCTAATTATGGTTCAGGTAGGTAGACTGAACATCCAACTATTTATATTCGATATCTTAAAAATTAAGTATGTGTTGTGCATTTAATCCACATTAAATTAACCCATGAGATTTTACTAAATCATTATTCACTTGACGAGCTAAGAAAAATATGACCAACAAAATGTATGTAGTCTCATGAACTTACTAGCCAAGCTCTTGCATAATCATATTAGACACGATCATCCATAATTTCTGTAAAAACGACAAGATTCTCATGTTGAAACCCGCACGTTTTAATTCAATTTGTCTCTTGCATTGCTCACAAAATAAAGGTAAATGATTTTTTTGTTTTATTTTTTTGTGTTGAGATTTTCTTGGGGCAATTGGCTGAATGATCTCTTTCGCCCACTCGATTGGGGGGAGAACACCGAGAAGCAAGGTCGGACCCCTTTTCGCATGTGCATGTCGACCCCCACAAGAAAAAGGAATGGAGCAAAATTGCGATGGACTCCGCACATCTTATTATTCTTTGCTTGCACTCCTCCTCCCCCTCGTTTTGAAAGCACTCGCGAAGGTGTGCATGGGAAGAAGCCATCCCAACCAAAAAAGAATAACAGGACAATATTCAACGCCGCACATAAAGTAAAAACCTTTTTATTACATCCCCTGCTGTCCCTCCACTGAATGTGAGATGTTTCACTCGGTCCCGGTTGGTGGCCATGGTAGACCCATTGCGTACGAGAGGTGCGTTAACTTAAGTGCCACTTTACTTCTCACCTTTTCGATATCTCCTCTTTTCACTTTTTCCCATTCGAGGTTCTCGATCTACATCATTGAATCTTAGTAATGGATAAATCTCATAATAAGCTTGAAAGGGACGACGGACGGGAAAAGTTTCAAAAAAAGTTATGAACTTATTGTATCGATATTCATTCAGCCATAAATCTTTTGATTGTATCGATTGAATCATGAACCTTTTAATAATTTGTGCCGGAGGTCATTGATATGGACATTATTTGTCTTATATAGCATGATTGACACTGATGCAAATAAATTTTACGAATTTTTAATATCTTTTATTTTTTTCTTTTAACAAATCTAGATCGGCAAGGTTCTTGACCACTCTTGCTTAGTTTGGACAAGGGCCTCCTCGTCGTCGCCAAGATCCAAGTGAGGGCGTCAGGCCCTCACCCAATCCCTCGCTTGGTTCATGTATGGGCAAGGGTTGTGATGCCCTCGAGGGCGCCACCTTCAATTGAATCCAGCCTTATTAAGACATCGAATGCAAAAAGCCTTCCTTCTCATTTTGGATTGTGATCTGGTCCTTTGATTTGTCCTCTTATTCACATTTGTCCTCGGTCAACAGAATTCGGCGCTCTTGCTCCTTGCCAGTTTTTCTGCTATTGTTAATCCCCATATGGTCCCATCGGAACATTATTAAGCGAGAGCTAACACCGCGACATGTTTGTCGGGCAAATACAGGTAGCATTCCTCCCCGGAGCCGCCCTTTATTCTTTAAATTAAGAAGAAAAATGACAAAATTAGGTCGTAATTATTCCTATATATAGGAACATCATCAACATAATTTGTCTATTCACAAAAAAATGTAATTAAGAAACGACATAATTTCATTGTCGGGAGTCAACTTGAGTGTGCGAAAGTTTGTTGATTCCCTTTCATTTGTCTTATGCTTCATTAATCAAAGGCAAATTTGCAAACACGTATGCAGAATAACCATCCGCCGGCCCAGGATTATTATGCTTAGGCAAGGAAATATTATAAGGGGGTGTTCATCCCAGCGGCTTAATTATGTATGTGGCTTATGAAAGATATGGCTATCTTATGACCCGATGAAAAGAAAAAGAAAGATATCGTGATGTAGAATGATAACATGCAACACTTGTTTTCCTTTTTATAAGGTTTTATGTGAACTTCGCTAGTTATCTAACTCAGGTCACATCCGAAACACTTTATCTGATCAGTCCAAATAATGCAGAAAACACGACCTATCAAGTAAACCCTACATTTGACTAATTAATTGAATTTTTAAGTGTCGAGAAGTCCAATTTGGTGCGATGGATACATATGATTGAGAATCCATGCAATGACCAAGCTGAATTATAGTACATCTTTATGACATTTTTTGCTCTTTCTAGCGATGCCGTGATTTGATTCCGCCCTCTCCTTCGTTTGGAAATACGGGAAGGGACGGAAATGTGGCGAGCCACGGACACGGCATGGTGCCGTTCCTTACATGACAAGCAACCGCGGGCATGGGGCAACCTCAGATCAGGAATAAATAGTTAAGAAACGGAAAAGATTAGTTGGTTGGTTGGTCCGTCTATCAACCCCTCACGTCCTTTCCTTTGACCAAATGATGATATAAATAAATTTCCGTGCCGACCGTTTCCACGAATTTTTTTTGCACAAATACACCCCATGGAGTTTTCCAAAGTGTGTTTTGTCAAATTGTAACTTAAAAGTTATTTATAAAGCAATTGTGTTTGGAAAATTCCTTTTGCAAACGATCTTTTTCTCTATTTTCTTATTAAAAAAATAACTCGAGCTCTTCTTCAACTTCGGCGAAGAGCTTAAATCGATGGCATGATAGTTTTAGTTCCAATGGTGGCGTATGCGATTACACAATCTCAAGTGGGGGTCATGAAACCTCGCGGGGTCACACAACCATAACCTCCTCAAGCTATGTTCTTTGATGAACGTCGGCTAGCCTCCACAACTCGATAGAGCTTCATCCCATGGAGAAGATAAAAATTTACCTATGAGGGCAAAATCGAAAAACAAAAAAAAATTGGTGAGGGTGGTTTTGGAATAATTTTTTTTTCTAATCCTAGGACATGCCATTCCAAAAATGTGAAAAAGCTCAAAACAATTGAGAATTTGTCTAAGTCTTTCAGTTTTGCTAATGTCATCATTGAGCTGAAGGGCTTCCGAAAATATTCGCCAGACACCCTAATTTTTTCCTCGAGAGGTTTGGAAGGCCCGAAACCTATTCGAAAAGTCGAACCAAACATAGCTTTTGTCATACTTGAAATTTGTGATAATTATAGATAGTTTTTCATCAATTCCTAATGTGGTTCGCATGACACGAGAATGAAGCTTCATGTTGAGTATAATTCCTTGTCTTGAGTTTGGATATAGGAGTAAAACTAAAATCTGTTTCGTGAGATTTTCAAACTTATGTGAGAAGGTAGGTAACACTATTACTATTACTATTTCTATTTCATTTTGTTCACTGTGGAGTAATTGGACGTTGACGTTTTGACATTTCTCTCGGAAGTTTCTTATTCAATCTGCCTTTTTGCACGTCTTGCCGTGCTCGCCTAGTCGAAGGCAAGTAAAAATTCGTGCAAATCTTTAGAATACGTAAGGATAGGATTCGCAATTTTGTCTGTCCGAAAAGAGCGAAAACCCCGACGGAGTTTCCTCTTTTTCGGTTCTCGTCGCAGGATGCCAGAGCCGACACGGCGGATGATGTCACCGAGGAGGATGCGAAAGGACAATCATAGCCACATCAGTGGCTCGCGCCTGTCACGTCGCGGTCCTCGAAAGCCTACGTGGAAAGCGAGGACAGGTAGAAACACCCATCACATGGGACAGTATCTTCCCCTCCCCCCCCGCTCCCTCCCACCGTCCATTTACGGCTCCTCTCCCCGCGCGTGGGCTCGCACGCCCCGGGATGAATGCCGGACGAAGTTGGCGATGCCGGACGAAGGAAACCCGCCTTGCTGGCCATTGATTAGTATCGGCAACGTTGGATTGGATTTGTTTTGTGCGGCATGGGATATCATGTGAATTGCAAAGAGATGGCATGAATTTTATATTTCACAGCACATTTAATTTATATATTTACACGATTGATCGGTTTTCATCGTCAATCAATTTTTGGTTACTGCACATGATATTGTTGAATTGTAATTATCGATATGAGTTTTTATGACCTAATTTCACTTTTCAATAAAAAGCTTAGAAAATAATCAAATCAATTGATACGTTCATAATTTAATTGTAATTTTTTATAAATGATTACTATTTAATTGATCAATTGAAAGTTTTAGAATTTAGATTGCACCCTGTATATAAAATTTGAGATTTGTGGTCAATTTATGCTAATTTTGAATTTACTTCGTCAAAACCCACATTGAAATTAGGATTTGTTTGGACTGTTACGTCTGTTTAGGGAGCTAGTGTCTAGTCTTGCGTCTATCCATTGTCTTTTTTGTTCACCTAAAATGTACAGTCACAACAATTTGCTCAAACTCATGCACTGCACTTCCAATTAAACAATTATAGCCGCAACCCATAAAGTCGTGGGAGTTTAGAACGAGGCAAACATAAAAATCATAAGTAACAAAGCTAAATAGAAATTAGGCTCAAAATTATAGATTTTGCAAAATACCACAACATATGATGAATTTATAGTTAATCTCATAAAATGATATAAGTAATCTTAGGTTATTTAATGGAGAGAAATGATGCCATTGTAAATGTCTTGTTAAGATATAGGCTTCCACCTATCTGTCGAGTAAATTTCAAATGCTTTCCCAACAATAAAAACTTTCAAATGAGATTTTTGATCTATGTTAAAATCAATAACGTGTTTTGATTTCATTAAGGTCAAAGCTATGGGATCTCGATTAGACATGATATGTTCGAAAGTTAGGTTCTTCTCCGCTCTTCTTTATGGCATTTCAATAAATGCTCACAGAAAGCTCGGCACTTGAGTTGAACTCACACTTAAAGATCTGTACTTCGTAATAGAGCGAGCACTAACTTGATGATCAATGCAAAATTAGATCTAGTTCCCATCAGTCGCAATAGATATTAGCAATCTTAAATTCAACACGCGAGAAATGAATGAAAAAGACTCGATCACATTCTTTAAACTTTAAAATTCGGTCAAACTCTAATTCCGTTAGAAATTTAATGACTCCTCATCCAATTGTTTTAGCAAACATTCGTAGAAGAGTTTCCGAAGACAAATCTAATTTCAATAGCGAAGTTAATGCACACAACTCCTCCGTTTAAAAACTCAGCGCTCCCCACGCGCTCGAGCAGTTACCCCCTTTTCGTCGCCTTCCCAACAACACACCTGCGGGCACAGTCGCTCCACTGACATTTACGCCAACCACTCGCACGCGCTTCTCCCCCTCATTAATCCCACTCACGCCCCCTAATCGCCATTCCTAACCCCGCCATTACTGCGCTTCTCTGGAGGCACATGCCCGCTTCCTCGCCGCGAGTACCGTCTTCGAGCTCCGCGCGCGAGTGGGGAAAACTTCCCTCCCTTCTCTCTCTCTCTGTCTCCCGGTGGTTTAAAGTTTCGCTATTTTTTCAAGCCTTCCCAGGCGGCGCCACTGTTATTCCCGCTCATCTAAGCGGTTTATTTCCATTTTTAAATGAGGGAGAGTCCCCCACACCCCCGTCTAAGTGCGCGCGCGCGAGCGACGCGATTATTTTGTCCTCGTTTAAAACCCGCAACACGAAAGCGCCACGTCACCTTACTACAGTGAACTCCCCCCTTTTTTTTTTTTTATTTTTAAAAATGTCCTACCACCTGCAAGGCTGCAAAGCCCGATCATTCAAATTCAAAATTCAGTAAATGGGGAAATTTCTTTTTTCTTTTTTTGCAGATGAGGACAACAAAATTTGGGAAATCCTCCATCGCTCTCTATGTCCCTGTCTCTCTCTCTCTCTCTCACCTGTAATTGCAAATCAGGCCCCTCCTTCCTCCGTCTCTCTCTCTCTCCCTCCCTCTCTCCCTCCCTCCGAGCGTCGCTCTGCGAGTCTTTGTCTTAAAGAAGAAGAAACGCAGAAGAGCTCACTCTTTCGGACAAGGTAGCGAAAAGTGTTGCAGAGCAAAATTTTTTTAAAATATATATATATTATATAATTTCAAGAAAAAACCGAAATGTGCTTGGTCTCTGCCTTTGTCCATCTAGCCATGTGAGCTCACTGACACATTCTCTTCTTCTCCTTCTTCTTCACCTTTTCTTCCTCCCCCACTTCCACTTGCCTGTTTTTTTGTATTCTTCTCCTCCTCCGCCATTTTGGCCTCTCCCCCGAGTCACATTGACTCACCAACTCGCCCCGAGTTGACCGGCTCCGCCCATGGCCTCCTCGTCCCGGGCAAGGAGCAGCTCACCGTTTTCGTACCGCAAGCCGTCCAGCCCCTACTCCTCCACCTCCTCCTCCTCCTCGCTCTCCAACCCGCGCCTCCTGCCTCGCTCCTGCTCCTCCTCCGCCACGTCGTATTACAACCCGGGCGGCGGGTTCGGCTCGCGGTCGATGACGCCGAGCCGGTCTCGGTCGGATTCAGTGTACTGCGGCGGCTCGCGCGTGTCTAATGCTCCCTCTCCAGTGGGGTTCCCTTCCGACGAGCTGATGGGCGAGCCTCTGGATGCGCCGCGCTCGGCCGATAGCATTTCGGTGACCATTCGGTTTAGACCGTTGAGGTAACGATAGATCTGTCTTCATCGGATCAGATCTAAGGGGGATTCGAGTCGGCAAAAGTTTACTGATATGGTTTTGTTGTTGCCTTTTCTGTGCGCGTGATTAAATGCTGTGGATTTTGCAGCGAGAGAGAGTATCAGAGAGGAGACGAGATAGCGTGGTATGCCGATGGGGATAAGATTGTCAGGAATGAGTTCAATCCAGCTACTTTCTATGCATTCGGTATGGTGCAACCTCTGATTTGCTTATTGCAATGTCAACTCACGTCGTTGGATACGAGACGAAGGGAACTGCTGAACTGAAATTTGGCCACTATTTTCTATTTGAGTAGATGTAAATAGATTACGATCGAAGTGATTAGCTAAAATTAAGTTAGTAGGTATATTTTGGATTGATTTGATGGCTTGTTATGGCAGATAAAGTTTTTGGGCCGCATACTGCCTCGCAGGAGGTATATGAAGTGGCAGCAAAGCCAGTCGTCAAGGCTGCTATGGAAGGTGTTAATGGTAAGTTTCGGCTGCACTTTGAGTTTCTGTTTGTGTCCAATGGAAGAAGTTTTCAAAGAGAAGTATTGCAGTTGCTATGATGATTTGCTAGTTGAGTGGTGTGAAGCTCCATTATTGGTTGATTGGACTCTGCTTGATCAAATGCAGGAACTGTTTTTGCATATGGCGTTACAAGTAGTGGGAAGACGCACACTATGCATGTAAGTTCAGCTGCTAACCCTGATAGATCTCACATTCTCTCTCTCTCTCTCTCTCAGTATTTCATTTGGCAACCTGGCGACAGGAACTCTTCTACTCACGAGCATTCATTCTGACCGAATAGTGTCTGGTTGTTCTTAGGAACCCAATGTCTACTCCAGTGGGTTTTCATTGACTTACATATTTCTCGCCTTTCCATCTCATAGATGTACCTATATGGTACACAAGCTGTTGAATGGCCAAGTTATGTCAGTATAGGGGGAAGGAACTTAGAGAGTTTTGGCATAATTCAGACCACATCATGACTCGTGCCAAGTTTCCGTGTCAATTCAAATTATCGCATTATTCTGAGTAGAGTTCCTCAATTTGCAGAGCAGAGTTCCAGATGGATGGACACTAGAAAGGGCTATTGACCCACTTAGACATTCGATTGGGAATGTAGGCTATTGTTACATTCGAGACTCCCTTTGCTTATGTTTGATTAGTTAGTCCTTAAGGGATTTGTGGTTATTTCTAATTTTTTGAACTTGACACTCTGGGTTATGTATACTTATATTCAATCAAAATGGCCAGACTATTTACTGCATTTATCTAGAGGATTATGTTTATACTGCATATTAGTTTGGTTGTTTATTCTTGTCCATTGTCTAGTTTATTTTGCGAATTCCATTCAGCTGATGCTTACATCATGCTTGTTTTCTAGTAAGCATATCATCTTGTGAGAATACTTGGGGAAGGCTGAACTTTACCAGTCTCAGCCTCTGCTATATGTTTTTTTAAGTTGGCTCATAGGACATTTTTACAGAGCTTTTTGAGCTAGTTGCTGCCTTTACCTAATGTTAAATTGTCTGTCTTTATAAATCTTCAGGGTGATCAAAATTCTCCTGGTGTCATACCGCTGGCTATCAAGGATGTTTTTAGCATGATCCAAGATGTAAGTGACTTTAAAGTTTACTGCATCTTTAAGGCACTGCGTGTTCACGTAGGTTCTCTTTTGTTTGATAGAACTAGTTTGATTTCTGTACGTGGGACTGCTAAAATCAGAGGTCTAGTTTGAGATTAAGATGGCATGAGTATATTGGAAACTGGTTCAACATCTGTCTTGTTCAACAATTAAGGTCATAGGGGTAGTTCAAGGTTCTGAGGTTAACTATGTATTTAACCATCAAATCTCATTCATTGAGAAATTGCAATCATGTATACAGCTTTCCTGAGAGAAGTGTGATGTTTTCTAGTTTCATTTGTGTATTGGCCTTTTTGTTGTCAAGTGACAATTGCAGGGTACTCTTATTTCCATGATAGATGTATGCTGTAAACTTACATACTGTCATTTATCCATGGTTTGTTGTCACAGACTCCAGGCAGAGAGTTTTTGCTTCGTGTATCATATCTTGAAATTTATAACGAGGTCAGTAGCATTGGGAATTCATCTTAGCTGATTCATGTTTTTTGGCATTAACTGTTTTGACTATTGTGGAAGCTATCTGAACTGCATTGCCACTTACGTTTATTACACCAGGTGATCAATGACTTGCTTGATCCAACTGGTCAAAATCTGCGCGTTAGGGAAGATGCACAGGTTCTCTTATATGCTAATTGTTGGCTGTTCTTGGCATTTTCATATAAGAACACTTTTCATCTCCGCATCTCAGTTTGCACTTTTGTTTGGATTCTTTTTCAAATTATTCTCCTTAGCTTTCTCATTCTGTCATATGGACAATCACTGTAAGCAATGAAAGTTTAAAAGCTTTTCCATGGAGTTCTGTACATTTTTCATTTTTCCCTGTTAAAGAGTTAATGGTATCTCAAGATTTTAATGATTCTTCGTTCTTATTCCTGTTGCTTCATAATTATAATCTATATTATTCTCCATTGATTCTCCAACTGTCCACTTGCTGTTTTTCAGAAATATCTATGATGATAAAATTTTTGCAATACTTCAGCTAAGTCAATAATTAATTCTCTTCTTAGGGAACTTACGTTGAGGGAATAAAAGAAGAAGTTGTGTTGTCTCCTGGGCATGCTTTGTCCTTCATTGCGGCTGGGGAAGGTATTCTACTCTCCGCATGTTTCTCTGTTTTCTTGAGGGTACTTCTGAAAGATATCCTGGTGAAATGTCTAACTTGTATTATTGTTGGTGTGGCAGAGCATCGTCATGTTGGATCCAATAACTTCAATCTTTTGAGCAGCCGAAGTCACACCATTTTTACTCTGGTAAACATCTAAAAATATGAGTTATAAAGACCCATAATGCTCTAATATTCAAAATAAGTGATGTATCACGACATTCACAGTATTCCTTCACAATGTAACTTGATACTGTTAATTCCTTTAGTTTGCTGAGATTTTTCTTTTTAGTAGATTTTCTTATTGCAGCTATTTAGTAAATTCATTTAGCACATTCTGGGTATTACGTGAGCTATATTAATTTCTTTTTAAGTAGTTCTGTAGATTTTGGCATTCACTTTATTGTTAATCTGCAAGCAACTACAATCTGATCAATGGGGGCAAGCTCTGCACCTTGTCATACTCGTATGAAATGATTCAACAATTTCCATTGGGGGAAATTTTTTTCAAATTTTGTGTTCACCTTGGCATGGCTGGAGTAGCCTTTGTGCTGATTATCAGTGCCTATGGTGGGAACTATCTGAGAGAGCCCAGTGCTATCTTTAGTAAATAGTTTTTACAGCAGCTTTTCTTTGCAAATAAACTCCTGGCAGTCATATTTTCTTGCATGACTACTTGTATTCCTGCAGATGATCGAGAGTAGTGCCCATGGTGATGAATATGATGGAGTGATCTTCTCTCAGTTGGTATGATAGAATTAGATTTATTATTTACCTAGCCAATCATGTTTCTGCTGGTATGTATCTCTAATTTTGTTTTCTATTCTCCCCTAGAATTTGATTGACCTGGCTGGATCTGAAAGCTCCAAGACTGAAACAACTGGACTGCGGAGAAAGGAAGGATCTTACATAAATAAAAGTCTTCTTACTCTTGGAACTGTAGGTTCCTTCTATCTTTTTGGTGATAAAATCCTCAATTTCTTTCCTTGTGCCTTAGGGTGATCAATCTGTTTTGTCTGATAGAAATAGAAGTAACTGATCTCACAAAACCAATGCAAGGAATTCAGTAGAAAACCAACATGGAGTGACAAGCATAGTGCATGCTATATTATACTTCAAAATGGTTTTTCCTTTATAATCCAGAGTTTGAAGTGTGTCAAAAGGAGGTCTTTTGCTTATAATTTAATGATCTGCCTGCTTTGTATAGGTGATCGGCAAACTGAGTGAAGGGAAAGCTTCTCATGTTCCATATCGAGATTCTAAACTCACTCGCCTTCTCCAGTCTTCATTGGGTGGGCATGGACATGTTTCAGTAAGTTCTATCTTTTGTAAGCCTTGTGAAATTGTGTAATGAGCCTCTGCTGACCTTTCCTTTCATATGGAGCCTTTCTGAAATCATCTTCTCTTGTTGCTCTGATTGAGCCTGTTTAGCAGTAAACAATTTAAATTTTATCAATCCATTTTAATTTTTGTCATGTAGATCTTTTGCAAATGTTGCAGCTAATATAATCTCTTTGCCTCTTGATTTTGATGTGCTTTTGACAGCTTATATGTACTGTTACTCCTGCATCTAGTAACCTGGAGGAAACCCATAACACATTAAAATTTGCAAGTCGGGCAAAAAGAGTGGAGATATATGCCTCACGGAATAAGGTCTGTTATACCACGAGGCAATTGTCTGGGGAATTGTAAGAAAGTAACATAATTTTGAATTTTCTGATTGTGCATCTCTGCTTGTCTCTCTTTCAGATTATCGATGAAAAATCTTTGATTAAGAAGTATCAGCGAGAAATTTCTGTTCTGAAGCAAGAACTTGATCAATTAAGGAGGGGGATGCTAGTGGGTGTGAGCCATGAGGAGATCTTGAGCTTGAAGCAGAAGGTTCTTTTGATGGACAGTTTCTTTAAAGTCTGCTTATATTTACTTTGACATGGTGACAATATATAGATATTTCATTTGATAGTTAGAGGAAGGCCAAGTGAAAATGCAGTCGAGATTGGAGGAGGAGGAAGAAGCCAAGGCTGCTCTCATGAGTAGAATTCAGAGATTGACAAAACTCATTCTTGTCTCTTCAAAAAATACAATTCCAGGATGTTTGGGCGATATTCCTAATCACCATAAGAGCCATTCTATTGGTGAAGATGAGGCAAGCTTCCTTTCTGCTATGGTTTCATAGCAAGTATCATGGCCCCTGTTATTATGCATGTTTCCTTTTCTCCACTCTGGGGCCATTGTTGAAGCATTTAAGTAAACCATCTCTAGGTTTAAGTCTTCTTTGCAATTTTCCTTCGTTTTGGTCTTCATGTCACCTGCCAAGATAATTGCCACCACAGAAGAATACCGACATTCTTAAAGAATTTGCCGGGACATCTTCTGGTCAAAACCTCTTCATAATAATTCTGCAAGTGACTATTTGATTTGTCCTCATCTTTTTCAGAAATCAGATGGGCTGCGAGATTGTTCTCTGCTTAGCGATGGAGAGAATCAAAAGGATCTGCTTTGTTCTGCCTCTGTTACTATGTCCGATCCGTCTTATTATCCCACGCATAAAAGATCTGGTAGCAAATGGAGTGATGAATTTTCACCTGCTGGCAGTGCAGTTACTGAAATAACTCAGGCTGGTGAACTCATAAATGCAAACAAATTGACACTGGTGCGTAATTTCACCAACTCATGATCTACTTGAAAATGCATTATTATGATTCCCTTGAAAATGCATTATCAAAACATATTGCACAGTATGTAAACAGTTGTAATATTCTTTTGGCTGGTGTTTGCCATGACTGACTGGAGTTTCTCTTTTGTATGTGTTAATGTATGATTTATATGTCAAATTTTTATGTTAAGCACAGATGAGGTGTGCATGAATGAACTATTTGTTAGTTGACCATCACATATGAAGTGCATACATAAACTATACGAGTGCTTAAATCTGACTTCTGCTCGGCATTTGTTAGTCCCAATTTAATTGATCTCTTCCTTTTATCTTGGCATTAGGGTGGGATATCAATGTCAGATCAGATGGATCTTCTTGTTGAGCAAGTAAAGATGCTTGCTGGGGAGATTGCGTTCAGCACGAGTACTCTGAAGCGCTTGGTAGACCAGTCTGTGGATGACCCGGAGAGTTCAAAAACTCAGGTACATTTCGCCCTTTTATGCTCATTTCCCTTTCTGTTTATTATACTGTCCCAAAGCATTCCAATTTATAGTAAGGAAGATGCTGTCTGTGAGTGAAAATAAATAGTAAAAAGCTTTTTTACACAATTGAAGAAATTGATAATGAGCAGAATGTGCCCCTCAAGAAGGGTATGTTTGCGCCATGTTGGAGAATGGGGAGAATGCCAGCCTGCTTAACCACAAGTTTTGGATAAACCAGTGCATAATGGGATTCTACATGTAGCATGATAAGATCAAGAATTATTGGGTATTAGCAGTCTGCATATTTACGTGTTTGTAATCCACATATGCCTCCAACATTTTCATGCATGGACCATGGAATTGAAGATGAGGCAACTGCATTGCAGCTTTAATAACTCGGTTTACCAACATGTCTTCTTGTGCTCAAGATTTTCTAATGAATATTCACTTGTTGATTTGTAATCATTTTTTCCCTGACATAGATTGAGAATTTGGAACGTGAGATTCAAGATAAGAGGAGGCAGATGGGGGCACTAGAACAGCACATTATTGAAAGTGGTGAAGCTTCTATTGCTAATGCGTCCCTAGTTGAAATGCAGCAGGTACTCTGTCTCTGTCTGTCTCTCTCCCCCAAAGTCATGTTCATCATGTGCCATATCACTATTGATTTTGACTCCGTTAATATATTGTAACAGACAGTCATGAGATTGATGGCGCAATGCAATGAGAAAGGTTTTGAGTTGGAGGTGAGTTTCTTGAGTGCTAGATTAATTGAAAGGATGATAATGATTTTGCATTCTTGTTTCCTGCAAGTTGAAGTAGCACTATCGATTGGCCTGTCCATTTATCCTGCCATCCTTATGTAGATGACAGTAATGTTCGTACGGGTTGATATATTATTCATTACAAATGCAGATAAAATCAGCAGACAATCGGATCTTGCAGGAACAGTTGCAGAATAAAGTATGGTCCTATTTTTACTATATATAATTTTTGTATGACAATGCATATTTGCATCTGCTTAGTTCTATATACTTGCACTTTTTTTTTGTTGTGCCTGGCAGTGTGCAGAGAACAGGGAACTGCAGGAAAGAGTGAATGTGTTGGAGCCGCAATCAACTTCAATTAACGTTGGTAAGACTATTAAGACATCAGTCTCCTCTGAACTGAATATTTCTGAAGGTAATAGCGACGAGCTGAAAAGGAAGATTCAAACTCAGGTGATTTCTTGTTCTTTCTTTCTTTCTTTTGAAAGTATAGACAAGAAGCATGATGGAGTTAGAACCTTGTACTAGATGAGTAAAAACTGAAAGATGTCAAGTAGAGCAACAAACTTGAGATGATGGAGTGCATCTGTTATGTCAATATGTTTTGCAATGTTCTTCACTTTGTAAGATTCCTCTGTGCCTTCTCCACAGGAGATTGAGAATGAGAAATTGAAGTTAGAACATGTCCAGCTTTCGGAAGAAAACAGTGGTTTGCGTGTCCAAAATCAGAAACTGGCAGAGGAAGCTTCATATGCAAAAGAGCTTGCCTCTGCTGCTGCTGTTGAGCTGAAGAATTTGGCTGGGGAGGTTACTAAGCTTTCCCTGCAGAACTCAAAGCTAGAAAAAGAACTGTTGGCTGCACGAGAATTGGCACATTCTAGAGCTAATGGTTTAAATCGCAAGTTCAGTGATGGTGTAAGGGCGGCTAGAAAAGGTCGTCTATCTGGTCGTTCCCATGACATGGGATCTGCCTCTGATGAGTTTGATGCCTGGAGTCTTGACCCAGATGATTTGAAAATGGAACTACAAGCAAGAAAGCAACGTGAAGCAGCTCTTGAAGCTGCATTAGCCGAAAAGGAGTTTCTAGAAGATGAATACAGGAAAAAAGTTGATGAGGCAAAGAAGAGGGAGGAAGCTTTAGAAAATGACTTGGCCAATATGTGGGTCCTTGTTGCTAAATTGAAGAAAGATGGGGGAGGCATAACCGAGCTGAACTTGGATGACAGATCTTCTGAAGCAAACAACATCGATGAATTGAAGCCTACTGACAGTAGCGATAGCAATGGTGTTCTCAAAGAGAGGCAAATTCCAGATGTCTCAAAACCAACTGAGGAACTTGTCAAGGAGGAACCTCTTGTCGTTCGCTTGAAGGTAGTGCCTGCAGATGTTCTTTCAGCATCTATGCCTGTACTTCTGTAAGTTTATTTGAGAAACAAACGGTTCTACTGAATATCTCTCCAAAGTATACTCGGGATCCATTGAGTTACCCGATCGGGTCAGCAATATTTTCTTAAGTTATTGTTCACTGTAGTTTGAAATATATATTTGTTTGAGCTGTTTAATTCTTCAGGCGCGAATGCAAGAAATGAGAGAAAAAGAACTCAAATCTGCCGGGAACGGAGATGGAAACTCGCATATGTGTAAAGTTTGTTTTGAATCACCAACTGCAGCTATCCTTCTACCCTGCAGGCATTTTTGTTGTAAGTAATTGAAGATTTTGCCAATTGAAATTCCATATTTCTGCTGATCTTTTTTGATTAATTACTGTACTTGCCATCTCTTGTGCAGTGTGTAAATCCTGTTCTCTAGCTTGTTCTGAGTGTCCTATTTGTCGTACAAAAATTGGAGATAGGCTGTTTGCATTTACTTCTTGACTCTGCCGTTTATTTCCTCCTGAAGGTATGCAAGTTTGGCTCCATCTACGTACTTTTCTTCTTAAATACATGCTTGCTGGACCATCAACTGTTTGTTTTAAGACATGATCTGTGAGAGAGCTAAGCTAAGCAAGAACAAGAGACTATATGGAGACTGTCTATATATCCATAGGACTTTGTTACTAATGCCACATGATTTTGCGGAGTGCTCACATGGTCTTATACATTTGTCTGCTTCATTTGCAGGGTCTTCTTACTATTGGTAGCTATTTTGCTTCCAATGGCGGGTGCATTCTTTTATTACTTTCTCCTGTACGTAGCTCCTGAAACGATATTTCAGCCGATTATTTTCTGTACCTTTCCCATAGAGATGTAAAATAAGCAGGGAAAAGTGCAGAAAAAAGAAGCGAAACATGTCAAGAGAACTTTACTATTTTGAGTTCCTGGAGCAATTTGTTGCTCCATCATTGAACATGTACCAGAATGTTGTGACATGTTCGAAGTTCTGAAACTTGGGTTACATATACAAATGGTGTAAGCCTCTGTAAAAAGAATTCCACCCTTCCAAGTGTAATTTCTATTCTTAAAACAAAGAGGCTACTTTTCTTTGATTATCTGCAAATGCACTATCAACTCTCACTTGTTCATTGATCAGAAGCATAAAGTTGAGATTCTGATCACTAGCCATGATCTCAAGCACGTTTAACAAAAAAAATTGCTGTTTTTGTGTTTGAGTAATTGAAAGCTCAGAACCTTCCTATCTTGGTTCTTCTCATCTCAGTTTGATGGGATGTCTCAGTCTATGAAGGAAACAATCGCAAATCCTTTGCCCTTTTAACTTGATGCAATTAGAAGTGTAAATGGCCTTAAGTTAAGATCGGAGGGTCTCCATCATTCGACTGCCCATGCATGCTCCACTGGAGTATGCCTGGTCTACTCCGTTGCAGTTCGACTCTATTTCTGATTAATGGCTTATCTATATATCTGCATTTGCTCTTGATCACTCTTGTGGGGATTTCACATGCATAGCAGACCATGGGAACGTACTGTACTATGGTATGTGATGACATGGAGAATGTAATTATTTCTTTTTCTTTTTCTGAATGCTTGAAGAATGAATTTGCGGTAAAGGCCAAGGCAGAAAAAACAATTGTTTGTCAAGATAAATGAGAAATCTTGAGGAATCAATTATAATGTTCAAGTCATAACAAACATGCCGGGACTTCTTGCGAGGTTTAGAACTGACATCTGGGACTGTATGAAGTTCACTCCCTATCCTATGATTTTGTGTGGTCTTTGTTCTCGGATGCATACATGCCGATGAGTAAATCACACAGATTGGGAAAGAGGAAGATGAGCGGACTGAGCTGAAACATCGAGTATCCGACACAAGTCTCCGCTAGTAATGTTTCCGTGATCACTATTCTCTGTCTGCAAAAAAAAAAAAAAGTACTAGATAAACCATTCAGAAATATCAATGGACATTGGTGAAATTTGAGTGTCCGTGGGCAGAAAAATTTACTGTGTTCCGCGGACCTTATGGTAACCATTAACGGGAGCCGATGGAGAATCGAGGAAATCGTCGACTCGCCAACCAGGCAGCATCTCGGTGAAGTACTCCGATATGCTGCTTGTCGAGAATGAGTTGGTGTTGATGATATGATTATCGTCTTGGTGAGCATGTGAAGAATTCAAAAACTCCGTCGATCGTCCATTTTCATATGAAGACGGTGGTTCCTTAGTTTGGGCACTGATGGATGTGTCAAGGGTAGTCGACGACGCAGAGGAAGCGTGGCACGGCGAGGAAGAACTGGAGATTTTGACTCCGGAGAGAAGGAATCTGCTGTGCTTCTGCGTGTGCTCATTGGACTTGTGTATGGGAGGGTCGCAGTCTCCGCAAAGAATCGCTCTATCTTCTATGCAGAAAATCAAACCAAAAGATCAACAAAACGAAAAGGATGACACTGGAGGAGTTTGGTGAATTTTTTAGTCCTACCAATTATCTGACTTTTCTCATGAAGTGCCTTTAAAGTCAATCAATCATTATCACACAACTTAAGTTCAAAAAGTCCGCAATCATTTGATAAACACACCCAGACAACCCAGCTGTTTGGTGATAAGACAGAGTCGACCCTTTCCATGAAATAAGATAAGAGTAAGTCAAAAAATTTAGCTATCATATTCCATTATTCATTTTCTGAAACAAACACATCGAAAATTACAAATAATCTCAAATGCTACCTCATTCAAACAAGAGAGCCACCATACTCCATTATCATTTTAACCAATTATCGATCAAGGAGGTTTCTGAGAGGAATGAAGGGATTGCGGAGCGCACCTGGCATATATCGCACAGAGGAAAATCTTGGAAGGCGTGGCGAAGTAGGGAGTGACGCTTGTGCTGGCTCACGAGCTTGTTCGCAAGGTGGATGCGCTGATCGCAGCCTTCGCAGAGAGCAGCTTCATCTGCTGAGCAGAATACAGCAGCCTCTTCCTTGTTGCACACATCACATTGGATCTTCATCATGGTTGAACTCATTTCTCACTCTCTCTTTCTTTAGGCACTCTACTAAACTCTTGGACTATGGATCTACACCCAACAGGTTCGAAGAGAATATGTCTTGGGATTGAGCACTCACTATGCAAAGCGGCCGGCGGGCAGGCAGCGGAGAGGAAGTGAGCTCGATATGGTTTGAAACGTCGAACAGCTAAATGGGTCTAGACATGTAATGGCTTCTCTCGGTACTTATCGAGAGAGCTTTCCGCGAGGGAGTTGGCTCAATGATTGTGTTTATGAAATGTCAAAGCTTCGAGTCTTGTCGTGAATAAGGGGCGTGGCGAGGGAAGCCCTTTTTATCGACCATTTACAGTCCACGCTTTCTTTGCATATCCATGTATTATGCACCCTGTCGAGAAAAGTTGCGGCGAGAGAGAGAGAGAGAGAGATTTGGGGAAACAGACTCGCACGTTAGGACGGTGTGTTTGAGGAATAGGTTTCAAAGTTGAATTGGCATTTCGTGGAATGCCTTGGCTTTCGAGTTGGGGCGGTGTTGAAGGGAGGCGACTGGTCTCGAGAAAATAAGATTGAGTTGACGTGAAAGCGCTAATGGACAGAGTTAACTTTCGGTCGGACTATTTTGCCTTTCTCCTCCGACGGGCAACTCGCTCCGTTCTTGGCCGCCCAAAGAAATTCGTGAAATGGAAACTTTCCATAAGCATGATCCGGGCGTCCGTGGAAAACGGGGTTCACATATTCTTGAGGGTCCACGTCATACACTTTTTCATCTTTAATTATTTCAACGTGCAATGACAACAAAATGTTGCAACCTAAACTCAACAAGAACTTTCAAATTTTTTTCTAGCTTTCACGTGTTGTGATCTTGTGGCAACAACATGCATCCTCATAGCATTGCCACATCGACTTGCTTGTCCTCTGTGAAATACTTCTAGATTGAAGGTGAAAAAAATTGTTGAAACTACAAAGGCACTAATTTTAGACCAATGCCGGTTTGGTTAACACGATCTTATACTTCAATGCAGTGTCTTTGGCAATAAAAATAATATAAAAGATAGAGTAGATTATAATTCGGTGTATCATATGTGGTGTAAACTTGTGAATTTTCATATCTCGTTATGTCCTCTCCATGAATCAAAATGTAAAGGGAGAGTGATGGGGATTCCTTAAAGTAGTAGTTTGCTTATCTTCTAGTGCATGTGAAATTAAAGGGACGAAATAGCCTCCGCCGCCTATCAATCAAACAATAAGCACAATAGTATCGAAAATTTACACCGGTTGTTATATAGACACGGTGGACAATTAATACGTATAGCTGCACTGTACATGTTGGAAATTTGATGTGGCCTATTGCGTTGATGGTATTCTCTTGGGTTCTTGGGTGATTAGCTAGATTCTTCTTGGACATTGGGAGATAGACTTTGAAGTATACCCACATTACAATGCAAGTCAAAGTTAATGTGCAAGATGCAAATAATCAAAACTCAGAATGTGATTTGAGACTTCAGAAGTACCTTTAGCTTCTGGACTTTAGTGAAAAATTGGATAGGCAAATTATTAGAAGGGGAGTTCTAGATGATTTGGTTGCTTAAAGCCAGCATTTCTCTGGTAAATTATGCTTAACTGTGCTTTTCATACTTTTAGGTTTGCCGCCCCCAAAATCATTACTAATTTCGTGCTGCTATGGTATACTATGATACAATATAGTTGATTATATGGTAAATCTGATGACGTTTAGAAAAAAAGCAGTTCAATGCTAATGCATCCTATCTATGTTATCATATGCGCTTTCGAAACGTGAAATAACATGAAACAAAGAAACAAGTAAGATTAAATGATTTTAGGCTTGAACATCCCCGATTCCCTGCGTCAACATTGAGGCGCTCCCCCAAGCGAAATGGGAAATCAAGAAATCACAGCTGGAAGGAACGAACACGTACATTATGCTACAGGACAAGTTTTCGCTTTTTTCCACGTGTGGATCCGGTCCCGGCCGGAAGACGTCTTCAACATTGTCGCTTCGGAGAAAAGAGAGAGAAAACGAAGACATGGAGATGTCAACGCTACCAAAATCTAAGACCGACCGGATTCAAAGGCCGTGTGCTTACGCATTGTTACTGTCTATCTTTTGGGTCAACGGGATTAGACGGCCTAACAATACAAAAAGGCCGTATTTATTTCTGTTTCATGACTAGCTCCTAGGATTGGTCAGGCCTGAACTCCAATATAAAGAGGGCCAGAAACCGGCCCATGGATACTCCTCGTAAGAAAATTACAATGGCACTTCATCTTTATGACTAGTTTTGGGGGGTGGTGAGAGGCTTTGTTTTGCAGGTGTTATGATGTATAGATGAAATTTTCAGCCTCGCATCTTTAACCTCTTAATTGTCTGTATCCCATTCTCGTTTCGCCGCTCGATTGTTTGCTGCTTCTTTTTTCCGTCCAAGAAATAGTCCTCGCAGAATCCGGGAAAATTATTCAAAAAGTCTTGAACTAAAGAAATTTTTTTGTCGATTCAATTATAAACTCTTCGCGTGATCATATGAAATCTTAGTGAATTATATGAAATCTTAACATGATCATATGCTACCATGGCATCTTATCCCATGAATTATTTCATTCAATCTTTTGATTGTACTTATTGTATCTACAGGGGTAGATTGGGAGAATATAGTTGCGGATAGTGTATAAATATGTACATTTAGAATACAAAAATAAATTGGATAAGTTCACATTGGGATATTGCATTTTGTATAATTTCTCATAAATCTTTTAATTGTGCCAATTAAATCCTAAATTTTTTCACATTTTGCCAATTGAATCCATTGGACCGATTTTGGATAGAAATCGTGCCCTCGCCAGGTCTCGTTGGTGGTTGGCGAAGGTCGCTTGTCTTAGACAAGACTTGCCCTTGCCAGGGGCTGGGTAAGGTTGCCCTTGCCTAATCCAATAAGGGATAAGGCCCAATGATGTCCAGCAATGGGAGAGAGGGAAAAAAAAAAAAAAAAAAAAAAAAAAAGAAGAAGAAAGGAAGAGAAAGGAAAAAGTAAAGAAGAAAAATAGATAAAAAATAAAAAATAAAATTTTTGAAAAAGTATCAGTATATCATTAAAAATATATTCACGTCAGCACTAATCATGTTATGTAAAACACCAAACATTTACGTCAATAATTTTCGGTTAAAGCTAATTGGATGGACTTAATTAGTAAAACACAAAAAGATATAGAATTCAATTGATACAGTAAAAATGCTTATAATCAAATTAACAAAACCATGATGGGCGTAAAATTTTTTGGGCAATTTTCCCGCAGAACCTTCTAAGGACCACTTGAACCACTTATATTTGAGCTATCATCATTATCCCGTCAATCGACTAAAAATCATTGCGAAGCCACCACCTCATATGCAACCTCGGACGGAGAAGGGAGGAAAGAAAACGACGGGGGATGATGTTAGATTGGAAGCTTCACTGGGCAAACAAGAAAAAAGGAGGGATCAGACGAAGCTTCACGTAGAGGGTAATGGTTTGTGATTGTTTCCTTCTTTTGGAAGCAGTAGTTTGGACTAATTTGAGAGATATGATACCTTAGGTATGGTAGGACGATCGAGTTGGTGAAGAGGAGAGAGAAAAGCGTTGGACAGAGAAAGGTGAATGGATGTACTATTGATCGCAAAAAGATTGTGATTTAACCAAAATGGGTAGATCTATTCATTCAAAATGAAATCGATGACATGATATTTTTACGGAAAAAAATCCAAGATTCAAATTCGAATATTATTCTCAATAATTTCATATTTTAACGGTTAATTCTATCGATAATTAGTGCAGTACATTTTTTAGTTAATTGTTAGATTATATTCCGATTAAGTAATTTTTCACCAACCAAAAAAAAAAATTTGTTAAAATTTACAGATGCCATTAGACGAGGGTAGCCTCGACATGAGCTTTCTGCACCACCAATTGCAAGAGAGATACTTATAAAAGAAGCAAGCAGCCTTTGGACCATAGCCTTCAAAGCCAAGTATTTCCCTTTTTACTTTACACGTTCATCGGGGCACCTAAGAGTTATAAACCCTTTTTTTTAGGTTGAAAGAGTTATAAACTTAATTCACAAGTATTTTATAGGATATTCTCACATCCATCTGCTTTGTGAAACATATATCCATAGCAGGACTTTGTCATAATAATCATAATATTATCAAGCTAAATAGTAATTACATAATAACTATCGAACAAGTGATGTGTGTTTCTTAAATTATTTATGGACCTAAGTCTTCTAAATATAGAATATCTAAGTAGTGTATATAAGCTATATTTTATACAGTTAAATCTAATATAAATTAATTTCCATAGAAATAAAAATTTCTCTGTTAGTTGACAAGAGTAACTACTGCAGTCATGAATTTTTTGAATTTTGAAAATTCGGAAGATACGGCATGAATTACCAATATCATCGCGATTTGAATGGCCCAAGATTCTCGCTCCGCATCTACAGCCAAAAACCGAAAAATAGGAGAAAAGCAAGAAAAGGGAAAAAGCAAAAGCGAATCGCTCGCACGCATCCAAGGCGTGACAGAAAGCCAAACGCCGACGTGTCGCGAGCCGATTGGGGATATTGACGTGGAGCAAACTCCTTCTTCAGCGACACGCATAGCGATCATTTTCGTTCCCCGCAAACCCACCCCCAATCCGAACTGCACGATCGAGATTTCTTCTGCGAAACACACATCGAGCGAGCGAGCGAGCGAAAGTCAAGAAGAAATCGAATCGGTTTTGATCATGGAGATGAAGATGGAATCGCTCTCGTACGTCGATGAGGACCTCGACTTCGGTTTCTTCCACGTCGAGGCGGAGCTTGAAGACGCCATCTCCGCTCAGTGGGAGCTCGTCAACCCCTCCGACGCCGACTCCGATCGCTCCGATTCCGATGCTCCCGACAGCCCCGCCGCCTTCGATGGCCCTGTGTATAATCTTACCCTTCGGAACGGGATCGCTCGCGTCGGCGATCTTGATTCGCTGGGCTCGAGCCGGAATGGCGACCCTCCTCGCATTTCTTGTCCGGTTCGCCTTCCCGAAACCCTAGAATTGCGGGTGGACGATTACGTCGTGAAAGCGAATGTCGAGCACGATTGGCGCGGAGACGTTCGCGGAGATGGTGATGATGATGATGAAGACGACGATGAAGAGGAGGAAGAAATTCACGACGACGACGACGACGGGCTGGACGACGAGCTTGTGCCGCGTCACCTGAGCGGCAAGTTTGGAAGGCAGAGGATAAGGAAGTTGGGGAAGAGAGTCTGCTCGAAGATGAATTACTCGAAGAGGTCGCCTCATCTTTTTGTGAAGCCTGGGTGTCTGCACGGGAAGCACGGGTTGGGGTTAAAGCACAGTCTTTGATTTGAGGTAAATTTGGGGAGATCTATAGTGGTGGTCGGTGATTGGGTTTGGGTAAGATGTAAGTACTTTGATTGATCAGGGTTGGTTTGACGCTCCGTTAATAGCAGAACTTGTGGATATCATGTTAATAGATCTTTTAATACTGGTCTAGTTCTTTCTTTGATCTTTCTCTTGCCTTTCCCTACTTTGATTTATCCTTTTCGATATCCCAATTGCCATTGTCATTGTTTTTCAATGGTTTTGAAATTGCATGGTTGCATTTTCTGTACATTTTAAACTTCTCCTTGGGCTGTAATCGTTAATTGTCCGTTTCGGCTAATGGAAGAACAAGAAATCTTTCATCGAGATCGACAGATCATTGATTGATCTTGATTCGTGGCCATACTAAAATCAAGTCTGGCTTCTTTTGGAAGTGGGGGAATGGTGCACAATGTAGGAATGGGATCATTAGAATGAAACAGATTGATTGCCGGGCCTTTCTTTGCAATTTGCATCTGCTGTTGGCCTTTAGAAGAGACGTCATTTGGTCACAGAGCTTGTTCTGTTGATAGAGGCCCTTTAAGCTTTCCTGGTTGCAGATGAAATCTTTTTTTCAACTGAAAATGCTGATAAAAAAATTGAAAGAAATGTTCACTATGGGGGCTCTCTGGTTATATTAATTTGATCTTTTCTTCTATCATTGTTTTGTACCCTGCATTGCAAACTTTTAAAGAATGGATCGATTGTCAGTTATCTAGATAACTTGAACATCATCTGTGGCAGTATTGGTTTCTTAAACATCACCTGAATGGAATCTACAACTTGGTCAATATGGAGGAGGTTTATAGAACATCTGCAACATCTATTGTGCCTTACTTTTGTCATTTTATGGTTAGTGGGATTAAAGCGCGCGAATGGTTTTGAGTTTGGTCTGGTCTCCTGTTCAGATTGAGAAGGGAGCTGGTTTTTCTGCTTGCTGCCTTATCTCTCTCAAAAGCTTAGATTTCTTAATGCTTATTTGGATTTTTAACAGCCTCATCATCTCTCTCTCTCTCTCTCTCTCTCTCTCTCTCTCTCTTAGATATCATATTCACTGATGATAGCCACATCTCTTGTTACTCCTCAGACTTATATCTTGCAAACGTATGTGTACAAACGTAGCATGTGGCTTTTACTTGTGACTTTGAGTAAGGAATAGCATCTGCTTCCTTGTTCCAAGTGATGCTTCTTTAGATAACTTCTGGATTTAGCAGTCAGAGCAAAAAGAAGTTTGGATGCTTCGTGAGTTACCATAAAAATGAATTGATGACAGTATCGGCCACTCGCTTGTAGAAAAGATTTATGATTTTAGATACTTCTGGTTTGCAGATTTCTGAACATCTCCATAATTGGTGATTGATGGTGCAAGACTTGGCTTGTAAGGAAATAATTCGAGCTCCTGTATCTTCTCCTTCTAAGGACAACTGATGAGTTCCTTCTGGGAGGCATGTTACGAAGCTTCTCTCTTTTGGTTGAAAGGGGTCGCTTTTACTTTTTCTAGCGAAACTTTTCAAGTTTCCATTCTTTACATGTCGTGGATCGCCATTCGATGAAATCTGCCTCTTTTTCTTTTCCCCCTCCTCTCGTCTAAAGGCTTGTGATAGGAGAACTTCACGTGTTTGGGCTTTACAAGTACAAATCCAGATGACTCTGTTGGAACCATCCTGATAGTCAGAAAGTTCCAATGTACAAGTATGTAGACACAAGTTTGCGAGCAGGCCTACCATCGGCCATACGCAATCTATTTAAATTAATTGAAGCATCTGATTTTGAGGGTGGATATAATACTACTCCACATAGTCATCGAAAAAACTCAACTCTACAAAGTCGTTAGCAGAAAAGTTTACAATCAAATTGTAAAGTCTCTTATGCATTTATGGTCATCCGCAATTACTCAAGAGATTTTCCATTTTGGAATATAGTTATATTGATCTTTTATCTACTTATTTTCGGTGAGTCCACTATGCAGAAGTTGCGCCATGATCGGGGTGCATGAGTTCTGTTTGGTACTGGAAGATCTCATGTGCCAATCGTCATATTGAGAATAGTAGCTAAAGTACGAGATTCATTCTAATTGGGCATGCCTATGTTGTTTAAAGAATGGCTGTCTTCAAGGTACTTATCCACCCCGTCAAAAATAGAAAGGCCCGGTAATTATAGGGGTGCAAATAAACATTGATTTGCAATCAATGTGTTTTATGAAATGATGTTATAAGCATCTCTACGAATAACTAAACAGATAAAACGTTCAAATGAAATTTGTCGCGTGCCTATGTATGTGAATTAATTAGAAGAAGAATTTCAAGATGGGCTCAATAGCAAAATTTGACTTTTTTGAAGGAACTGGGGGTGGTCAAGGTAGCTTTTGATTACCCACTACTTCCCTCGAGTGAGCTTTACGGCAGCGATCGGAGTTTTATTCCATGGGGAGCCAAAGTGGAGTGTCTCAAAATCATTAAAGAATAGACAGAATACAAGGGTAATAATCCCGCACCCCACTCGACGTCCGAAAGAAAGAAGGGAGAGAAGAGACGCGGTTCTTTCGGCACAAGGACGAATAAAGAAAAGCTGTCAGAACGCATTTACGGGCTTCGATGTAAATTTCCACTGCGTGAGGGCTTTGATGTGAATTACTGACAATCATCTTATCTCCTCTTTTTCTTTTCGTCCCCTCTTTTTTCTTCTTTTCATGCTGTTCGGCTTCTCTACTGCAGCTCTACTATAACTACATAACCTCTCAATTCTCAATTTTCTGTACTAAACAAGCTGATTTGCCCATCGATGCAAAATTCGCCTTAAGCTATCGCCATCTTTGTGGGGGTCACGGAGTTGATGAATAACACAAGAGGAGTGCAAATTACCGTTATGAACTCCATGCTGGATTCTGGGCAGCGTTCTTCTGCCTGAAAGAAGTATCTTAATTGTTATGCAAGACGGTGATCAAACTCTCCAATGAAGTGCTACTATGATCTCCGGCATGATCGGAATGGAAAAAGATCTCCGCTTGTCTCAGGTGCCTCACGATCCTCCGGAAAAAAAGAAGAAGAAGAAGAAGAAAAAGCTGGGAGAGAAGAGAGAGGAGAACCTTTCTTTGAGGAAAGAAAATTAATATAACACCGCCCCAATAATGGAGCTTACCATAACAAGCAGATCATCCCCCCTAAAGCCTAAGTCTTTTAAAAGCTACCTCGTATCCTTAACACACACCTCGTCACTCTCTATCATATATATTTTCTTCTTCTTGTACTCAGCTTTGGTTTTTGTTTTTCTGGTACCCGACTCTGGGAATCATAACTCTTCTCCACCCACAACACCCACTATAAAGATCTGAACCCAAGAAGAGCAAGAACAAGAACACATCAAGAGAGTTTTGCGCATAGTGGTTTTACTCTGACGGTCTTCTGCCTTTTCTTCTAATTATATATCGCAATTTGTCTCATTTCTGGGTGGGAGAAGATGATGATGATGAGAGGAGGACAATCTGGGATAGGCACGAGCTCATCGAGGTGTCAAGACTGTGGGAACCAAGCCAAGAGGGACTGTGACTACAGGAGGTGCAGGACTTGTTGCAAAAGCAAAGGCTTTCACTGCCAAACTCACATCAAAAGCACTTGGGTTCCTGCCTACAGGAGACACCAGAGACATCAACAGCAACAACAGCAACAGCAACAGCAACATCTCCTAAACAACGTTCCTGTTCATCAACAGCGTTCCCTCCAACCCCAAAACCCTAAAAGGCACAGAGACACTTCCACATTTCCAGGTAGAATCTCTCTTTTCTTGGAGAGTACAATTCAAAGAACTGTTCAAGATCTTAGCGTCACACGGCGAACAGATCGTTTGCGTGTGATGAACGTTTATTTCCTAATTGTAACCTAGCAGCTTTTACTTATTATTGGGGCGAAAATAGCATTTCATTTGATTTTGTTAGTAATTTTTTTGAGATTTTTATCTTTCGAAAATCTAGGGTTGGGCGCTGAAGGGAATTTTCCTGCAGAAGTGAGCTCAACAGCCACATTCCGATGCGTTCGGGTGAGCATCGAAGATAATGATGCAGCTGAGCATTATGCGTATCAGACATCCGTGAACATCGGAGGGCATGTTTTTAAGGGCATTCTCTATGATCAAGGTCCCGAGAGCTGCTACGGCACTGCCGTTGGAGAGAGCTCTTCGGGTGATCCCGCCGCCTTACCTAGTAATAATGATGATAATAATCCCGCCATATGCACTTTGGCTTCGGCTTCAGCTCCAGCTCCGGAGGAATCGATCTATCCTTGCTCATATCCGTTTCCTTTAAGTGCTTCCATCTCAGGGACGCACTACATTTTCCCGAAATCATAGCCCTCGTGCAGTCAAATTCTCTGAAAAGGAGAGCGGACTTAGAAGTAAGGGCCATGATCAATGGGCTCACGGTTGAATGATTTTCATTGGAGAATCTTTAAAGGAGGTCAGTAGAACATCCCTTGATGTCACTTGTGTGCATCCTCGTTGCAGACAGAGCTTAATTTATCCATCTTTGTCGTGCGCTAACACACAGTGTATGCTCCTCTCCTCCGAAAGAAAAAGCTGGACTTCTCTTTCATCAATTCATTTATTGTTCTGATATACATATATATCCATTTAGATGCGGCGCAGGTTTTGGATAAGTCCCATAATTTGTCCCATTGTCAATAGTTTGATGGTCTTGTCTTGTGAGTTTAAGTTCAAGTTCGCTTCTAAGTTCTTGTTGTTTATGAACTTCGAAGCCGCATTGTTCCCTGTAATCCGCTTGTTTGCCTGCTAGGACATGAAAAAAGCAAATTAGTTTAATCATAAACTTACCTAACATGGACGTCTCAGGGTTGCATCTGTAGGCAACTATAGCTACGTTGTCTCTCCATGTTGTCGCAGAGACAAAACCCCATTGTTTAAGGAAGACATACATGTAGATCTTGGCTTGTCACCGAGTTGCCCCTTTCAGTGCATCGATTTCCACGATATGAACTTTGTCTAAACACGACAAAGATTCAAATTAGCCACTTTGCCGACGCGAATTAGAGAAAAGGGGAGAACGGTTTTGTTTTGCTTATTATATTGTCTATGTGACACACTTTCTACTCATGCAAATGCAAAGCTTCTCTTTTCGCATCTTTTAGCATGTATATGTGTGATTGTTAGAACTACACCATGATATTTTATTAGGGTGTTAAGAAGCCGAGGGGAATCACCCTATGACTATAAAGCAGAAGCTAAAACCCTAAACCTGATTAGTTTAATTGGGATAGAGAGAGAACATTAGGTAGGGGGGGCATCTAGGGGATTTTTGCATGATGATGACATTAAACGAAAAGCTACTGTATATAATATATAGTTTTCGAGTCCCTTTTGTGTTAAAGAGACGTGCATGCTAAAATAGAAAAAGATAGATGCCCCAAATATGAAAATAAAACCAGCTGGAATATATACCTCTGTACTCGAAAGAAATATACCAAGTACAAAAGCCATTGTTTGCGGTGGTTCTATTCTTCCTACTTGTAGTGGGAAAGGGGTTGCCCCTTGAGAAATCCATGCAACAAACTGATGGGTCTAGAACACTTAAAAAACCTTCAATCTCATTTCTTCCCCGATCTTGTCTTTGTCTAAAAAAAAATTGCTAACTTTTACTTTACTCCCGAATTTGTCCCAGTTGTCCCTCTGTCCAAAAGTTGCCACCGGTTTTAAAAAAATGATCAATATCAGGAAATTACTGTTATTCCATGCGAAAGTAAATCTATTGATGAAAACGCATAGTTCTAATAATGAACCTTTACGTGACACTAATTTTGATAATGTTGAAGAAATGAATTATGATTTTTGGAAGAGAGTTAATGGGGATAAATTTTTAGGAAATAGTGTGAAAGTTGGTATTTTTTTCTTAAACAAAAAAAAATGTTTGGAACAAAATTGTGATTGTACCTAAAGTTAGGATTTTCTTAAGGAATTAAGCTTAAATTGGTGACTTTTCTGTTCTCATATGCAAAATGAAATTATTAGGGTATCATTTGAATATATCGGCAGAAAAAAGGGACATATCAATGAGAAACTAATTTTTTAAGTGGCCTAAAATTCTATCAAGTAGACTCAATCCACTTGTGTTGGATAGAGTCAATTATAGTGCAAAAAGTGTTTGGAAACTCTATGTTATTGGGTAGTTACCAATGTGTTCATCGAGGTTCGACTACAGTTGTACAATAAGCTTCTTGAAGCTTAAACTCAGTTAAACTCAAACACACCACACTCAGATGATAGGGGCTACTTTGATGTAGTCCAATAGGCATTATACAGATCCTTGTGGTTTTGCAACTTTTTTTCTCCTATTTTTCGGCTAATAATTGAATTTTTGGCCTCTTTAATTTCTTATTCCCCTAAAATAAATCTAACAATAATCATATCTACTTACTCTTTCTGTAACATTTGGGACCGACGTTGATTTTGAGCTGTGGAGCTTGACACAGATGATTGTGCTCTTAACTATCTTCTTGAGTGCCATGTTGATCAGGACACTGTCATGGAAATACTAGAACGCGCAAGTACATCCAAACGAAATATTTGCTAATTAGCCAGTATCGTGAAAAGATGGTATGCATTTGCATCTCTGCATGCTCTTGCACGAATATCATTGTTTCTCAAACAACTCCACCGTATTCTTTCGGACTTTTGTACAGTATACGGTCGTGTATTCTTTTTGTACACAACCGATACTTATTACCATCAATTGGGCAGTTATAATTTGAAATATCGACCGAGGATCCGTACGAGAGGTGAAAAACACGGGCTATGTGCAAGAACAAAAAAGTATGCAAGCCGTGTATGATGGCATTTGTTAAGTAGTGGCCCGTTGGCACTTGCGAGGGGATAATTATTAGGGAAATGTTATGATTTTCAATATCTCAATTGTCCCAGTGAAATATATAATCAATATATTAAAAATAGAAAATTTTTTTCTACAATATGCTTTTCACCAATGTACTTGAAACACTTGTTAACAAGACCCTTTATATTTTTCCGTTCCTTTCATTGTTTCTATGATTTTGAGCGCGAAGAAGGCTAATGAGTCATGGTCATCATGGACGTAATGAATAGGTTTTTGAATCGAGTAATTTTTTTTTTTGTGAACAATGCACATAAAACTTCATGGCAAATTGATATTACATTATTTTAAGAGTCTCAAAATGGGATAAGTAAAAAAATGGAGCCGAGCAGACTTTCAAAAGGCTTAAGGGATTAGAAATAGGTGGGAAATCCTTTACGGGATAAAAGACCCTACAATGTCATTTCCCGTATTCCCTAGTCGTGGCGTGCGGATATCAATACGTTAAAATAAAAAACTCAACCTAATAGAGCGTGCCATTAGAGACCATCACATGCGACCCTCATAGGTAGACAATCACTCTAATTTAGGGTGAGGTTTAAAAATGATACATGAACTTGTCCTTTCTAGGCTAATGATTTTTAGGCCCTCCGCAAGTTCATGTTCATGTTATGAACAAGAACATGGAAAAGGGAAAGGGGAAGTAAAGACCTTATAAGGGAAAACGAAAAGGGTACGGAAAGGGAGCAAGAGATGCGCGTGAACTTTTCATAGAGGCCATCCATTTTCCCGAGATGTCTTCGTCATTTGAAGTTTCCAGCCGCTTCGCTTTGTCCCCCCCGGAAGATAAGGCCCGTGCTACTTTTTAATGATCTCAATGCATGACCTAAATTCTATATGGACAATCAGATTTTGGTGAGACCCCCCACGGATCCATACTCTTTAATTATTTTCTTATTCAATTCAATATAGATGAATCTTTCACGAGCCAAGTGGCATAGAATTCTAAACATCTTTTATAATTGTTTCGAAATTCCAATCAACTTTTTTTTTTTTTTTTTCGCATTTCAATATATTTGATCACTGCCTATAAGAATGATGACTGGAGATTTACCTTATGCAATTATACGTCACGGATGGATATGGGTAGATATTTCAAAATGGGCTATAGATTTATTTCTTAACTCATATTTAATAGATTGAATTATTATATAAGTTAGTTATATTTAGTAAATCGATTATAACATGTTTAGAATAGTAAAACTCAGAATAATACATATATTAAATAAGTTCATAACTTATTTATAATTAATCTACTTCTGTGATTCTTTATTCCCTCGATCTTTTACTCACTCATTTCGCGTTCTTACCTCAATTTGAGTATAAATTTTCATAGAATTTGTAAAATATAGAAGTGTCATAATAATATGGGTTGAGTCAAGTATTGGGTATGTATCGAATCGCATATAGGTTACTAGATTTGTATTGCATGAAGATGGGTCAAAACAGGTTTAATGGATTTCAATCCGATCCATTCATTTGATAGGTCTAGATGTGAATTGCGTAAATAAAGGTTACACAAGCCGTGTATTTAAGATTAATCCTAATTTTTCATTTTATTAACAAAGCAAATTTATATTTTTTGGTACATAAAGCACCCATTTTTAAGAAAAACATATCTATGGCGCAATGAGAATGGCACGGAATCATAGCTTAATTTCTTTACAGACACGACCGAGATTAAAATATTATTGTAATGAACTAGGATGCTAACACAGCGACCAAATGATGACGACGATGGGGACGCAAATTCACCAGAGCCCATGCCACAGGATTACACGTCTCGGTCTCGGCCCACTCCAAAAAACCAAAGAGAAAAACAACAAGTAAAAGGACAAAACGATAAAATAAGAACGAGAAATAAAAATAAAAAAATAATCAAAGATATCAATCAAAGGAAGGAGGGGAGCCAGGTACGAAACGTGGTGGTGGTGCAAAACTCCAAAGCCATCTCAGTTCCTCGTGATACTTAGATCGATCACCATTCTCTTTTCTCTCTCTCTCTCTGCCCGCTTGTGCTGTTCAGGGCGGTGTTGATATTCGTGCCTCCGCGGCGATCGCAGCGAGCCGAGGGAGGAATCGAGAAGAGACCGAAGGTTGAGAATTCGCGGTAATGGCAGGGCGGCGCGGCGGCGGCGGAGGATGTTGTCCTCCGATGGATCTGTTCCGGTCGGAGCCGATGCAGTTGGTCCAGGTCATCATCCCCATGGAGTCCGCTCACCTCACCGTCTCCTACCTCGGCGACCTGGGCCTCCTCCAATTCAAGGACGTCCGTACTCCTCCTCCCGCTTCTTCTATTCCTCGTCTCCGATTCGGATTTTCTGTTCTCTTCGCGATTACTCGTTTGCTTTTTTCTCTCGCTTCGCTATTTGGATTCGATTCGCTTTTCCCCCCGTCCCCGCGGCCGATGGTTTTTGCGATCGGCGAGGGTTTTTGCTGTCGCCTTCTGTTGTTTGTGGACTTGTTGGGTTTCGACGTGAATTTTAGGCTTTTGGACACTCTAGGAATGATAATCATTCGCTCGGAGTCGAATTGAGGCGCTTGATTTGCTGCAATTGAATTGCTAGTTCATTCGCCGTGGCATCCTGTTGTGTGGCCGAGGCGGTTTCATTGAGCCGCTCTAGTAAATCCTTATGTTTGGTAGTAACCTCGTCATACTCAGACAAACCATTGGAGTAAAATATGAGTACCGGCATCCTAGATATGTAAAGAGTTTCTGGATAGCGCACTACTTGATATAGAGACGGGTATCTGGTAATTGCTTCAGAACAAAGAGAACAAGCAGAAGTTAATGATGTCGGTACATCATCCGTGCGTGATTCAGAATTGATGATATGAAGTAATGAACTATGGGGATATTACACGTGAGCTCTGGCATATCCATTTACAAGTCCTTTGCTGCTTATGGGTACAGAATAACTATTAATCATGTTAATATAGTTTTTTGATATCATACTGCTCTGAATTTAGGAAACTGGAATCTCCTTTGGAGTGAGAATTGTGCAGGAGAATTATTGGCTCTACTTTTTAGATGATTGCAATCATCAAGCTTATATTATACAAGTTATATATCAACTGTTATCTTTGATTCTTTTGGTTATTAAGTTTCAGACAAGCAAATGTAACCTCAAATCAATGTTTAGAGGGAACATATGATCTCTCTTTTTAATGTTCTATCTGAAGCTTTCGGATATATGCATTTTGATAATTATTCGTCTGCAGCTGATTATTTTGATAAAATTGTCCTTTTCAGCTCAATGCAGACAAAAGCCCCTTCCAAAGGACTTATGCTGCTCAGGTACAGAAGCCTTCGTCGTTTACAGCTAAATATACTGTGTACTTTGATATTCTTCACTTCATCTTCTTCTTTCGAGCAATTGCTGTCCCTTAATTTCAAAAATTCAGGGATAAGCTGTTAGAAACTTTGGTCTAAGATTGTGATGCTATGTGTTAACTTTCGTCTAATTCGTGTATTTTCCTTTCACTCTTGCAGCAAGTTATTTGTTGTTCACAGAATATTCTCTTGTTCTTTAGATAAATAGATACATTTATGTAATTGTTTCCATCCGTGAAGATTAAAAAATGTGGAGAGATGGCACGCAAATTGCGCTTTTTCAAGGAGCAAATGTCAAAGGCAGGTTTGGCGCCTTCTTTCAAATCTACTACCCGAGATGATATCAATGTGGATGACCTGGAGGTATATTGGATTTTCATTGGTCTGGTGAACTATGATTCTTCCATTTCTTACTCATAATGGTAGTTTGTTTGCCACAGATAAAACTTGAAGAACTTGAGGCAGAGCTGGTTGAAATTAACGCAAATGGTGAAAAGCTGCAACGTGCTTATAGTGAGATGGTGGAGTATAAGCTTGTCCTGCAGAAGGTATTGCTTCATCCCACTATAAAATGCTGACTGTGTTTGTGCTGCTACTTGTGAAATTTGAATTTTCCCTTGTAAGAGAAGATTTGAACTGTGCAGATGTATTGGTTACTTCTTGTATAATTTAGTGTTCCTTATTTGATGTATTTGGAGGAGAAACCTTCAACCTGTCCTTATTTATAGGGGTAAGCAGCTCCAGGTTCTTTACAGGTTCCGCCTGGAACCTGGAACTTGGAACCTACCTTCAAGTATAGGTTTCTCATGTTTTGGAACTTGAAACCTACACATCGAAACCTGGAACCTGGAACCTACCTTGTTACAAGTTCCATGGTTGGTTTCAAGTTCTAAGAGGTTTTTTTTTTTTCATCTTTAGTTAAGTAAAATGAAAATAAACGCAACAAGAAAAATGAACAAGGATTTTATTATCGATTGTCTAAGAAGGAGTGTCCATATGCACCTGTTGAATAGTATTAAGGAAATTTTATGGTTTTCAATGCAACGATTGCTCTTGTATTATGCAGAAACATGATAACTGCATTAAAGAAGCAATTAGAGCTTCCACCGGTCTCATGGTCTACAAAAATAAAATTCCCAATCATAAAATAGAAGTTAAGACTAGTGGTTCTAAATTATACACTCATTATCAAACGTCATGGAATATCTTAGGATCGCGTTAAGACGTAGATTAAGACAAACACAAAAACTTGTTCTAAGTTCTAGGTTGTAGGCTATAGGTTCTAGGTTGCAGGTTTCATTTTTCAGGCTTTACCAACCTAGAATCTATAATTTACCCGTTGAAATAGGTTCCCTAAATTTTGGGACCTAGAACCTACCCTGCATACTTTGGAACCTGGAACCTACAGGTTCCCACTGGTGTGGTTCTCAAGTTCTAGGTTCTACCCTGGAACCATGCTCATCCTTACTCAATTCTCCTAGGAGGGATTGGTTGTGTATTGATTTTTAAAGTTGCCTGCATGACAAGCATGCTTGCACAAACATAAATATGGTGTCGATTTTTTATGTTACTGTAGATCCTTCCTTGACTATTCAATGAAGTTAGGGTCTATTTTTTGACATGTGCGCGTAAAATTAATATTCAAATTACGGAGTTGTAATTCTGTTTCTTCCAGGTTGGTGAATTTTTTCACTCAGCTCAAAGCAGTGCCACAGCACAGCATAGAGAGATAGAATCACAACATGCTGGTGAAGAATCCATAGACACACCTTTATTACGTGATCAGGTATATAAAGCTCAGTTAGGTGTTCTTGAAGCCATCTTAATAATTAAACTTACTCTTCCTTTGTTATTTTGTTAAACTGCATTGAAGGAAATGGCAAATGATGCGTCGAAGCAAATGAAGTTGGGGTTTCTCTGTGGACTTGTCCCTCGAGAAAAATCCATGGCATTTGAGAGGATCTTATTTCGTGCTACCAGGGGTAATGTGTTCTTGAAGCAGGCACAGGTTGAAGAGCCTGTTATTGATCCTGCTTCAGGTGAAAAGGTGAGGTTATGATTGGTTGAGTCCTTGCTTGCAATTTTCTTTTGATCTGGTGAGATGTAAACTATTCGCAAAAGGAGTATTATCCCATGTTTCCTGTTCTCACTGTACCATTTTCTTCACTAATTTGTTGCATTCTAGAGAGAGGACACAATAGGATTCTGGATTTTGCAGAAGCTGGTCATAAACTGAGTTTATGTAATCTGTTTCATGAAACCTTCAGGCTATGTTTGGAAGGTGCCTAGGAGATGAAAATGAAGAATTAATGCCTATAAATTTTAAATTTCCCTCCATACCTTTCCTGCAAAAATTTATATACATTTCCTATCTAATTTTCATTCTCCCCATTTTCCCAATTTCCCAAAAATCGAATTACTCAGAGATTAAGGTATCTAGTGCTATTATGTTTGATTTTCTACATTGTCCAAATTATTGGTCATTTACAACATATCTCTAAGAAGGGAAAACCATGCTTTTCTTGAGGATGGTAATGGCATGCTTTGAATTCCAATTGACTGTAGATATTTGATTGAGTTTTGATGCGATTGGTTAACTAGATCAGTTAGATAAAAAAAACCTCTGAACATTTAATTTGGTTTGGAATTGTGGGTTTGTGGACTGTGGACTGGAGACATGTTCCTGTGTCTTATGGCATATAGTGCAGGCTTCTGTTTCTGACTTAGTTTTTACAGTGTTTGGGCAGGATTTATTTCATACTCTTGCATGATGCAGTGTCCCTGTGTTATTTGTTTGATTAATGGATAATTTAAGTGATGTCCTTCTGGGCACATTTTTTGGTTCGATGGCGTTTATTTCCCCTGACTCAAGACATCAATTTTCAGGTTGAGAAGAATGTTTTTTTGGTTTTCTATTCTGGAGAAAGGGCAAAGAATAAGATATTGAAAATTTGTGAGGCTTTTGGAGCTAATCGCTACCCTTTCAATGAGGACATGGGAAAACAAGCTCAAATGATTTCAGAGGTATTCTGAGTGCTCATATTGTTTTATATATTTATCACTCAGAATTGTCGTCTCCTCTCTTTCCTCCATTCTGTCCAATTCTCTGCACTGCCATTTATGGTCAATTTTACTAGGGCACCACTGCCAGAATGAATCCATCTTGCTAGTGATAATTTTCTATTTATGATGGTTGCTAATGCCATCTGTTGATTGATTGTGTTGTAAATATGGCTTTGTGACATTGTGGTTCAGTTTTTTCCGATTTGTTGAATGATTGAAACATCATGTTCTTCTCCAACAATAGCTCCAAGCATACATTTGTTCACATTTAAGCGTGATCTTGATTAGGTAATGGGGAGACTTTCAGAACTGAAAACCACTATCGATGCTGGACTTGCACATCGTGGCAACTTGTTGCAGACCATTGGAGATCACTATGAGCAGTGGAGCCGCTTGGTAGGCGTAATAATTATTACGATGATATGCTTAATTATGTATTTAGAAAGCTCAATAGTATTGCATAGAAAGTATCTTGTTATAAGTTGGCTACAGTTTACTGACTGAAGATTTTTATTCAATTTGTCTCCCCAATCTTACATTAGCACAAATATTTCAGATCTTTGTAGAGAACTTTTGTTCTTTAGGATGAACAAATGTGTACGTTACCTAATATTTTCATCTAATTTTGAAGGTGCGGAAGGAGAAGGCTGTCTATCACACATTGAACATGCTTAGCCTTGATGTGACAAAGAAATGTCTTGTTGCAGAGGGTTGGTGTCCTGTATTTGCGTCAAAACAGGTTTTTGTGGCACTCTAATAAGTCTATTAGTGGGTGATTAACAAGGTAATCATCTGAATGTTTGTTTGGGCAAACCTTGGACTTGTTGCAGATTCAGGATGCATTGCAGCGAGCTGCATCTGACTCCAATGCTCAAGTTGGAGCCATTTTCCAGGTTTTGCATACGAAGGAGTTGCCACCGACATACTTCCGCACAAACAAATTTACTTCAGCATTCCAGGAAATTGTTGACGCATATGGGTATGTTTTCAAAAACTTGGAACTACACAGGGATTAACTTATGGCATTTCTGAAGTTGGAAATGTTATCTGACTTATAGAATTGTGTGATAGTATTCTCGTGTTGTTTTATCTTTTTGCTAGTTGAAGTCTTGTGTCTCTCCATTTGTCTGTTATGCTCTGTGATGTTCAGTTGCATGCTGACAAGGTTGATCCTTCTCTTGGTTATGCAGGGTGGCTAGATATCAGGAAGCAAATCCTGGAGTATTTACAATAGTTACATTCCCTTTTCTATTTGCTGTCATGTTTGGCGATTGGGGACATGGAATATGCCTGTTACTTGCGACATTAGTGTACATATTTAAGGAAAAGAAGCTTTCTGGTCAGGTAATAGTCCAATTCAAGTTATATCTTGTATCTTAGTTCCAACAAATTCTCAAAAATAATCCTTGTCTTTGCTATTTTGGAGAATTATAGAAAGATTTCCCTTGAGTGGGAACTCGTTGAAGTTTCTTTAATTTCCTTTATTAACATGGGCGAGGCAGGTTCCTTAAATTTGAGATAAGATCCTTAAGCTTGATTCGTCTGATAGTTTATTTTGCTCAAGGACTTTTTGTTTGGTTAAATAATCCTGTAATGAGTTTAATGTCTTCACGTGACCTGGGATTAATGCTCAGTTTCAATGTTAATTGTTTGGCATGTAATGGAAAATGCAATTAAAATTTTCAGATTTGAGACTAGACCTGTTAGTGATGAGCCAAACCAATAGATGAATTGAAAATATTTTCATTTGTGGACTTTGTATCCTCTATTCTGTAGACCACAAGTTTTGAAAGCTTATCCCAGAGATGCTTATATATCTGCTTTGATGCCTTTTGGGAAGAGCCACTATCTAGCATTGTATGTTTTGGGAATGTTAAATTAATTGGTGTTGAGAAAATCTCAGAACAGAATGTCAAATGATACTTTTCTCATCTTCGTCTATTTTCGCCAAATATCCCAAAAAGGCATGAACTTCATGCTTTCTATAAAAATGCCATGTTCAAAGGAGATGTCCGAATTTATTATCTCATATCAAATTAAGCCTTTATTAGTTTGGCCATCAAGGACGCCATTAAAATTGTGACAAAGCAGCTGAAGTGGTACTTTTTTGTTCTGATTGATACTTGTTCTTAATCGAATTGCATGGGAGTTAATAATTTTACTCATAATGGCAATAACAGAAACTTGGAGACATCACAGAGATGACCTTTGGTGGCCGTTATGTTATTCTGATGATGTCGCTCTTCTCAATCTACACCGGTTTGATCTACAATGAGTTCTTTTCAGTTCCATTTGAACTATTTGGTCTCTCGGCATATGCATGCCGTGATTTGTCTTGCAGGTTTGTGGATGTATTCTTTTGACACGCAGTTATATCATAAATTGATTGTCTTGCTTCTACTTTTTGGTGTATATTTGCTTTTTCACACATCTTGTGTTGTTTCACAGGGATGCTACAACAGTGGGCTTAATTAAAGTTCGTGACACATACCCATTTGGTGTGGATCCTGCCTGGCATGGCTCAAGAAGCGAGCTGCCATTTCTTAATTCTTTGAAGATGAAAATGTCAATTCTGCTTGGTGTGGCTCAAATGAATCTTGGAATTATATTGAGCTTTTTTAATGCCAAATTCTTTGGCAATTGCGTGAATATCTGGTAATAGAAGTCTCTGATATTTACAAGCTTCAAGCTTGATCTCTTTTTAAAATTTCTTGAGTTATTTTAGCTCTGATGCATCTTTCTTTTTAAAGTTTTGGATATAAATGTAATGATGCTTTGTTAATGCATTGTCTCAGGTTCCAATTTATTCCCCAGTTGATATTTCTAAATAGTTTGTTTGGGTACCTATCCCTCCTAATCATTGTGAAATGGTCCACTGGTTCACAAGCTGATCTATACCACATAATGATTTACATGTTCCTAAGCCCCACTGATGATCTGGGTGAGAATGAGCTTTTCCCTGGCCAGAAAACAGTGCAGGTATTTTTTTTTTTGGTTCCAACTGGCACCTTTCATTTCACAATAATCGACCTATACAATATATCAGATGCAAATATCCTCAATTCATACTTGTTTATTGCAGCAAGTGCTACTATTGCTGGCGCTTGTTTCTGTGCCATGGATGCTGCTTCCAAAGCCCTTTCTTTTGAAGAAGCAGCATGAAGAGGTCTGTTTTCCTTTTTGCCCAAGCCAATTTAGATTTTTGGACTCTGCACATATTTTTAATCACTCCTGATTTACATTTTGCAGAGGCACCAAGGCAATTCTTATGTGCCACTAGAGACCACAGATAACAGCTTGCAGCTGGACACAAACCATGATGCCCATGGGGATCACGAAGAATTCGAATTTAGTGAGGTCTTTGTCCACCAGCTTATACATACCATTGAATTTGTACTTGGGGCGGTCTCCAATACTGCTTCATATCTTCGTTTGTGGGCTCTTAGGTATGCTGCTTGGACCCGCGTCATTTCTCAGTCTTCGTCTAGCAATACTCTGAGCCACTGTGTGTTCTATCGTATTATGTATATTTTCCTGCAGACAAAATAGTGACTAATTTGATTTCTTACTTTACCTACACATTTGTTCAGTCTCGCCCACTCGGAGTTGTCAAGCGTGTTCTATGAGAAGGTTCTGCTGCTTGCTTGGGGGTAAGCCTGCTCATTCGTTTTGACTTCTCAGCTTGCTAGTGATAGTTTGTTATGAGGTTCACTAAGGATTTTTACAGAATAGATAGGCAAGTGACATGGGTTTATACTGCTTGTTGACTTGTTCCTCCCCATTTGATTTTCTGCACTGGTCTTTTAAGATAGTTTTTTGCTGGTAAACTCTATATACGGTATTTAAGGTCTAGAGGGCATAACAACACTGGAATAGACCTTCCATGTCCCTTGGAACCCTTGCAATGAAAGCATTAGCTGTAAGCTGAAATAGCAGGATTTGAGTGAAGAATTTCTGTGTTATTTTTGCATCAGATGCGTGATCTTTGGAAACTGATATGACGTGTTACAGGTTCAACAACGTGATCATTCTCATTGTTGGCATCATCATCTTTATCTTTGCAACTGTTGGCGTGTTGCTGGTGATGGAGACTCTCAGTGCTTTCCTGCATGCTCTGAGACTTCACTGGGTGGAGTTCCAAAACAAGTTTTACGAGGGAGATGGTTATAAGTTCTATCCATTCTCCTTTGCATTGGCCAGTGATGAGGATGATTTCTGATTTCTGATTTCTGACTGTATTTACCCAATATAAATGATGGAGTGGTGTGTCGCATGCATCCTGCATGTTCGGTTGGGTCTGCATCGATTCTTTTATTGAGAGTGATGGGAGGCCATTTGTCAAGTTTCACCTGGAACCTCCATGGCACGAGCCTCCTCTTCTTGGTTCGTATGTTATTAAAGAAATAAGTTATGATCGGGCTAATGAGTGTAACGATGATTTGTCATCACCGTCGGTAAATTATTGATGTATGTATTTATTTTAGATACTCAGAGAGCTGGAATGTACTTGGTAAGCTGTTGGTGTAGTATTAGCTTTTGTCAGGCGGGAGAGTCGTGGTGGAGCTCGTTAAGATATTTGTGGTGCAGACGGCCGAACGAATATCTGGCCCCAACGGAGTCTGGACGTGTGGCTCGAAAGGCCCATCAGTAGGTTAAACCGCATGTGTGTCAATCTGTCAGCACCCAATATACCCACCTAGCTGGGCCTCATGTTGCGGAGGCCCAGGCTCTAGAGCAGGCCGAAGCCCGGCTTTTTTTATAATGTTGGTGGTGGCCGAACTACGATCCATTATCTTAGTTCGGGAGAGCTCCAACTTGGGCCCATTATATCGGCCCGACATCCGGCCCAGACGTTGGGCCGTGGCCCAGCACAAGTGGTCTAAATGCAGGCGCATGCCCAAAATACGGCCTTTTTATGCCCAAACCGGGCCCGTTTGTCCATCGTACGGCTCATTTAATGGCCCAACGTTGGGCCCAAATTCCGGCCATACTTCGGCCCCTAACTAGGCCCAACAGGTCCAATACGGCTTAGGCCCAAAGCACGGCCCATTAAGGCACAACCCTGGCCCTTGTTGATAAGCTCAACCTACAACCCCTTCTGAGGCCCCACAGGTTTACTAATTCGGCCCATACTGTGCCAGTTTTCTGTAAACGCGGCCCATTTACGCAGGCCCAAATCCTATTATCCCAAAAATGCGGCCATAACTAGGCCCAACAGTTTCAATCTGGCCCAGGCCCAAATCACGGCCAATTTACGAAGCCCAAAGCCCAAAATGTGGCCATAACTGGGCCCAACAGTTTCAATCCGGCCCAGGCCCAAATCACGGCCCATTTACGCAGGCCCAAAGCCCATTAGCCCAAAATGCGGCCATAACTGGGCCCAACAGTTTCAATCCGGCCCAGGCCCAAACCACGGCCCATTTACGCAGCCCAAAGCCCATTAGGCCCAACAGTTCCAATCCGGCCCAGGCCCAAAGCCCATTAGCCCAAAATGCGGCCATAACTAGGCCCAACAGTTCCAATCCGGCCCAGGCCCAAATCACGGTCCATTTACGCAGGCCCAAAGCCCATTAGCCCAAAACTGCAGGCCCAACACTTTCCATCCGGCCCAGTCCCAAATCACGGCCCATTTTAGGTACAGCCCTGGCCCTTATTTGATAAGCCCAACCTACAACCCATTTTGAGGCCCCACAGGCTTACTAATTCGGCCCATACTGCGCCCGTTATCCGTAAGTGCGGACCATTAACTAGGCCCAATGATACAATTAGGGCCCATTTACGCAGGCCAAAATCCAGGCCCATTTTGAGGCCCACGGGCCCAAAGTCCGGTCCATTCGGGCCCATGGAAGCAAAGTTTGGCCCATTTTCAGACCCAAACCCAAAGCGCGACGCGTTTTGAGGCCCAACATTCATCTCTGACTATTACATGGGGCAACGTGAGGCAATTATATAAGGCCTAGACATTCCAGCATTTTACCCAAAAAGACCTAACATGAGCCCGACAGGCCCAAACTATAGCCCACTAAGTCAGCCTCTAAGGCCCAAAAGCCCGCGACCAGCCCACATTTTTTACGGCAAGTCCCTGGCCACCTTTGTACAAGATTTCACGCATTTGTGTGTCGACGTCAATATTCTTCCTGTTTTAAATGTTTCTCTACCCATACTTTCGCTTCCCCTAGTGGGCCCATTTGCGTGCTTATTTCTAACTGATTTACAGTGAGTTAATTGGGCCAAATTCAAGGAGGCTTTCTTCAATATCTCCAGTTCAGCAATTGGACTTAGAATTTTTGTAATTCAAAGCTTGCTTTACATTATAAAACAACAATCCCTAAGGCAACTAATCGAACCAGGGCGAATGCTGCAAGAGAGTCATCCAATCCCCAATAAAATTTGGTAGAGCAGGTCATAAAACTAAATTTTACAATATTTTGACACTCACACTTTCATAACTTAAGACCAGACCAACCCTAGAAGCATAAAGTAATATTTTCTTTGTCCTGGACATCATCAGATTGGCACACTATACTTAAAAACTACTACAGCTTGACAGATGTGGTAATTTGCCAACCCTTATATACAAGACAATTACCTCTAGCTCAGAGTCTAGTGGGAGCCAGGGGTGGTGTGAACAGCAGCAGCCACAGTAGAGACCATTGAGTCTACTCCACAGATATTGCGGCCCCTGCAGATTTTATAGTATCCATTCTCTCCCCAGTTCTCTCCCCATGAGTTCTTTATGATCCAGTACGGCTTATCCTTCATCCTAATGGGAGCATAACCTGCAGAACCATACCCAACCAACAACACCCCATGGTCCAATCTCTTGGAGCATATGTATGGGCAGGAAACCCCTCCGATGTAGGTCTGCATGAACACGGCATTGATGGCCACTGTTTCGAGCAAGGAAGAGTTAAGTCAATTACCATTACCGTAATATAAGCAGCATGCACATGATGTGAGTCAAACATGAAAAGGAAAAAAAAAAAAAAAAAAAAAAGACTAGATTGGATCATGTGTCATGTACCGGCAAGAGGCCCATTCTTCACAAGATTTGCTGCAATTTGATCTTCATCAAGGGAAACAACACTGAAGTTGGCCACTGATGCAGCAATCTTGGACTTGCTGAATTTGCAAGTTCCACGATCAGTGCCAGTGTAGGGGTAGTCGCCCTCTCGCATAAGCCCACCTGCTTTAAGAGTGTACTCAAAAGCACTGTTCATCAATCCGCCATTGCATCCAGAGTCACATGAACCAGGTTCATCCGGATCACACTGCACAAACGTAGAACCTCCATTTGGTAAATTACATAAGTTAAACATAAGGAAAATTGACAAGTGATTTAACAAGGCATGCACACTGAACAGAGTATAAGGCCTTTTGATGCTAGGAAAGAATAAGGTACTCTTACAAGGGAAATATAATAGGTTAGAGAAGAACTGAGTTAAAAGGAGTAAGCATCATATAATTTCAGCTTTCCTGACATAATCATATTACCAGTGCTATTAGAAAGGTTTCATAACTCACTGCACATATTGTTTCCACTTTCAGTTTCATACAATCCAAGAGGGAGTAGAGAGAGATAGCACACAACACGTGACTACATACTTACTCCAATGGCCAACACAGAGGGTGGTAGTGAGAGATTTATTGCTCTTAGGGATGAGAGATCTATTGCTCTTCACATTTGCAGAGAAAACTCTTCTCACGAAAAAAATACTTGCAGAGAAACATGGAAATGGAATAGGACAAAACCTCTAATCCTCGGTTCACTTTAGGAAACTTCATTGCCAGTTTCATTTTTCCTCACCCTCTGCTAGCTTTACATCCTACAGATGAAACTTCAAGTTTCCCATTTGTGGAAGCTTGACTGCATTCCGATTTCCTACATAACTTGGCTGTTTTTGTGATCGACAAGTCACTTTTTCCTATTGGTATGAGATTAGGAATTGATGATTCTTTCACTTGCCATTATTCAAGTAACTTTCACACATTGGAAATTTATTAGATACTCCTTATTTAAGTAAATCCATTAACAAAATTTTGTGTCCATAGAATTTGGTAAATGGCTTGTATGGTTGCAAACAACTCAAGCATCTTATGCACCATTCAAGCTGGAAGACTACTCAAGTTAGCCTCGATTTCCTTTAAGATTTAAGTTAGTTGGATTAATTCAATACAGATTGACCCAAACTGATTCAACCTCAAAACAACACTCGACTCAAATAGCTCACATGTATATTGAGTAATATACTTTGACATGTTTCGTTGTGCATTTTCATACATTAATACACACCATGCATACAAATAATTTATTAGTGTATGGTTCTTTTAACATTTTGATAATGAGTTATGATAATCAAGGTGAGGTCATATGAGTTCAAACTTATTGCAAAATCGAATTGGATGACCTCATGTAATGAATTGTGTGACTCAAGTTGATTACCCTCCTAATTGATTATCACCTGCTTGGTGGTGGTTAAACAAAATCAATGGACTTTTCAACCTAATACCTCCATCATAGAAGAGATTAATCTTACCATGTAAGAATTTGAAACTTCATGAGAAGTCCTATGGGATATGAAGAATCAAGGCATCCAAGATAAATCTAAGAATTTGAAACTTCATGAGAAGTCCTATGGGACAAGAAGAATCAAGGCAGAAATTTATTCTGCAATTAAAAAGATCAACAGTTCCATAGCTATTTTTATGGGATCAATTCTCTTACCAGTTTAAAAAATGTACGTACACATACATAACTCCTTGCTGAGATACATAAAAGCATACACGAGACCTATAAGTCTTTTTCTCTCTTTCTTTTGTTCATGCGGATGTTTACTTTCCAGATAAGTAAGTGGTTCATCAACAGCCAAAAAAAGATTTAAGTGATTCATCACTGTAAATATTTCACACTAGTTAGTGTAATAGTTGTTCCACTGGATTTTCGGCAATACTCGATTTACATTAGGATTGATTAAATGAAACATTTGCAGAAATATTAGCTTAAAAAGATACATTTAGTATGTAAGTACTTTTAAGCTTTTGATTACTCAGTAAAGTCCAATTTTTCTATTCAAATTCTTTAATTATCTCTGAAAAGAAATGCTCCCCACTCCCTCTAAATAATGCTATGCATAACTGAGAATCTTGGTTGTAAAATTTAAGGGGGGATAAAAGCAATACCTGCCTATGAAGCATTAAAAATAACTAACATGGGTCCCCACTGTTCTATTCCAACTTACTAATGTATGAGGTGAAGAGTTGACTAACTATTTGCAAAAGTATACTGCATTAATCAAGGTTTCCAAGGAATCCAACTTGTTGCTATTTCCACCCAGGAATTACCTTAACATCACAAAAAAATTTAGTGTTCTGAAACACAAGCACAATGAATTGCACAGAATCCAAGTGATGAGATGCAGCAAATAGGACCTCTGGCTTAATGGAAGAGTCAAAATGACTATCTGAAAAATAACTCTATGGATTAAAGCATCTCTACGCATGATCATTCAGGATGCAGATGATGCCATGTTAGGAATAGATTAAAATGAAATCCGGCTCCAGCTCCCACTCAAATTCCTATGCCTGGCCCCACTTTTTACATTGGAACAAAATCCCGCAGAATGCTCATCCCCTCATCCTCTTTTAATTCCACAAGATTCTTCACTAATATACCTCGTTTTATCCTACTTCACACATTAGAGGCAAAGTTTTTCCATATAAATTTTTTTATCCTTCTCATTGATGAAAGAAGATTAACAGACGGCAATACCAAATGCAAATGAAGCAACCAAAAGAAGAGACAATGACATTACCTCATGATCACAATCCACGAGCTGTTGCTCGCTGAGGCTGACTAGTTCTCCGGTAGCAAGGTAGTGCGCACCTTCCAGTGCTCCTGTCGCGCTGAAACTCCAGCATGATCCACACGAGCCCTGATCTCAGCAACATAAACAGCATAGTTGGCACTTCATCAGAGGGAAATCAATGAAAGAATATTCTAAGGAGATTCATTGAGCCCGAAGCAATCCAAAATACCTAATCAATTAAACAAGATGAAAAACAACAATCGATTTGCAGTGCCTAGGTTACTTCTCAAAGAACCTGTTCAGACGCATTGGTCTTACGAGTTACGAACAAACGATAAATCCGTATTATAAGTACAATTGACGTCGACCGTCTAACAAATTCGGGAAGAAAAACTCACTTGATTTTTGACAGCGGTGACAGCTCCGTGATCTCTCCAATCGAAATCCTCGGGCAGATCCTCGGTCGGCAGAACCGGAGCCTGATTCGCGTCCTTCGGCAACCTGAGCCCACTCCTAACCCCCAAAAAACTCCTCCTGAACTCGGAGGGCGTCAGGTCGGAGAACTGAGTGACGCCGTGGACTGCCGAAGGATCGAGCTCCTGGTGCCTCCTCGCCCGGCGCAGATTAGCCCTAAACACCTTGAATCGGTGATCGTGCTCCTCCTGAGACGCGTACGACTTGCCGAAGCGCCTCTTGAAGAGAGAGAAGTGGCGATGGTCGGTCGAGAGGTCGCCGTCCGCGGCGGCGGCGGCGTCGTCCACGACCTGCCTGATCAGCGGATCGCCGTCGACCTCCGAGGAAGCGTAGGCCGAGACGAGGACAACGGAGAAGAGAGCGACGAGAGAGAGAAAGCGATTCATGTTTGGTGAAGATTGCGAAGAAGAAGAAGAATTGGAGTGATGGAGAGAGAAGCAGGGGAGCGGGGGTATATATACACGTGTGGGCGTGTGGATGGTGCCTTCAAGCGAGAGAGAGTGGGGATTGCTTGCAGTGATGGGGAAAGGGAAGAGCCAATCAGCGGATGACAAGTGGCAATGCTTTTGAGTGATGGTTTGATTGGGGGGTTGCTTCCTAGTTTTGAGCGTCTTTGTCCTACTCTTATGTCATTGCCTTGGCCAGAGAATCGTCGTCACTCGTCGTAATTTTTCTTTTCTTTTTCTATAAAAAGCCTGTTTTTTTCCTGTTTAGTAGCTAATAAATGAAATATCTTATAAATCTTAGCCTACACTTATTTTATAAAACATATTTTTCAAAAAAATATTTTACTCATTTGCCAGCATTTGGAATGCATAAAACAATAAGTCAACAGGAAATATTTTCCTAATCAACAAAAAATTATGTTTAAATTCAAAAAAATAATTTCATTTCAAAATATAACTAGATATTGACGTTTAAACAAAAAATATTACGATTGTGTATAGAAACCCTTACGTTCGTTTTTAGGTCCTAGTGTGTAGGATTAAGTCCAAGGCGCCCACCCCTAGATCCATTGAGGTTGGGCTTAGGACCTCCATGCTAGTGCCAATCAATGCCCATTGGTCCCTAATGCTTGGGCTTTGGTCAATATTGAGGTTGAGCCTAAGGCCTCTGCACCCAAGTTTAGGTCCACAAAAGGCAAGCGCAAGACCTCAATATCCATGCTTGGACCCCCAAAACCCTGGCCTTGGTCCATAAAGGCCGTGCCTAGGTCCCCAACACTAAAGCTCGAGTCCTCGGCACCCTGACCTAGTCACAAAGGTTGTGCCTGAGTCCCCGGTGCTTGGAGTCGGTCCACAATGCCAGTGCATAGACCTTGTGCTCGAGCCTGGGCCCAAAACACTTGTGTCTATGCCTTGGTCCATCAAGGTAGAGTTTGGGATCTTGCCACTTATGCACGAGTTCGTTGAGGCTAGGCTCAAGACCCTAGTGGTTAGACATGAGTCCCCAACAACTGAGCATAAACACTCGTGCTAGTGCCTGTGACTAGATCTCCAGTGCTTGGGTTCGAGTTCATTGAGGTTGGACCCAGAATCTTGATGCTTGTGCTTGATTCTCCGATTGCCCATCAGCAAGTCGTTAGCGCTCGAATTATGTATGTGTATTTAAGAAAATCAAATTACATTTTCATTTTCAAATGACTTAAAAGTTTTCCATTTTTTTTTCAAATTTGAACCAGACATCAAAAAACATTGCAATTTTCCTGCAAAATGACTTATGAAAAATATTTTTTAAAAATATAGTATTTTTGGTGCAACAAAGGGAGCCTTATATGAAATTATAGATTTTAATAGCAAAAATTCTTTTTTATGGACTGAGATATATGCACAGGCCCAAAAAGCAAAACAGGGGATGGAGCCCCTTCTTCTCCGAGAGACCACGAGGAATCGGACCTTACTTGGTCCTTCGCAAGTTTCTTATGAAATAGACCAAAACAACCTAAAAACCAAACCAAACTGGTTGGATTTGATGGATCTAATTGGTTTGGTTAGGTTCAGTTAGGTTTGATGTACGTTGCTAAACCAAGACCCATGTTCACCTCACTAATTATTTCTTCCTCAAACTTCCTTAGATAATAAAAGAAAAGAGAATTATAAGCTGCACTGATTCATTCGTAGTATTCCGACATATCATGGTCGAGAGCATCCTTTTTATGGTTAAAATCCGTTAAACTAGCATATCAATTTATTATCGGGTGAAATCTCCATCTTCAAAATGTCCGTCAGATTGCCAACATTTTCAACTATCGACTCTCGAGGGCCGCAATCCTAATAATCAATAGATAGGACCGACGGATTCCTAAGTCGCCTGGAAGAGACTAAAGATGTCCAATGTCCACTTCCTCCGAGACAAAAATTCGAGGTGCGATGAATTTTAGATTCTGTTGGAGGGGGTGGGGGGAGGGGGAGTGTTTGTAGGTTGGGAGACGGCTATCCGGGTATCGCCTTCTTGCTCTTCTAGTTCAGTTGTTGTTCTTATCCGATATGTTAGAAGAGCTTTTTTTTCTCTGAGTTTAGGAGGTACTCTTGGAGACTTGGGTTCTTGTTTGATGGTTTCTTGATGGGTTCAGTTTGGCAGGAATTAAGGTATAATCTTCAAGACCGCTGTTGGGTCTAGCGAGCGATCGGTAATACAGCTAAATTGACAGCGCACGAATATGGGGAATGTTTCTTAGCTACGCTCCAGATTCGTGGACATCATCCATGGGATCTTGTCCAGAGTTTCGATAACGCGACACACGCACTGTGAATGAAATCCGCAGAAAGGACAGATGGTGCCGTTCATTCGAGACTCGTCACATGCAGATAATTACAACCACGGTGACGCGAGGTGGGATATATGGGAAGGTTTCTTGAAAGAAGCGCAACTTATCACCCTATGGATTTGGACGGCAAGGAAATCGAGAAATCAATGCGCTCCTGAACTGGCGAGTGCATCGAAAAGCTTAATCCGAAACCTTATCTTGATGCGGGGACAGATTTCTCTGGGACTGAAGTCACCCGACCTCTATTCTCCCATGCTAATCGACAACGACAGCAAGAGCTTGGAGTCGACAAGCTCTATTTTCTAGCGTTCGCTTCTTGCTGCAGGGTGAGAATGCACCCCTCAGAGCCCTACGTGAGCAGATATCGGCGTTCTTGTAGAGCAGCAAACGGCGCTGCCCAGTTTTGGTACTCAATTAAGAGAGCTTCAGCACATGTCATCGTTTTATCGTCGTACTTGTCCCTTTGGTTTGGAGCAGATCCATCTTCCTACGGACTAGTTTGATCACCAAACTCCGTACTCATGGAATAGAATTCTAGTCTAGTTAGTCGAGCACCCAAACCGTCGAAACGAACGAAATAAAAAGCTGCCAGATTGATCTTCAGTTAGCTGTGGAAGATGCAAACCAAGGGGAGGACATTGAGAAATATGGAGCTGCTCTTACCGGGCTTGTCCTAGTTGTTATTTGATGCAATTTGCATTCTTACTATTTAGAAAAACGATGTTAGGTAAACTTCTTGTTCTATACTCACTTTAAGTTGAGGATGATATGAGAAATTCTTCTTATAATGATCCAGGGCTACGATCACATAGGCCCAATGAGAAATTATTCAGTGAATTCAGTATATGTATGGAAAGGACTGTCCAGATGACAACGATTGTTTTAAGTATACGATCATAAAACGACTGTCCGGATGACAACGATTGTTTTAAGTAACCGTAAATTGTGGACCAATTTATTTTCCTAGTACTAGAAAAGTTGAGGAAGGCCGTTGTGACGCGTCGGTGCTCGAGGCAAACATCGTGACTTTTCCTTCGCAATAGTCTGGCGAGTATGAAATGAGTTTACTCACTTGTATGGTTACCCAATTAACGCCGGACACGAATGAAAAGCAGGGTCCGAAATTAAGGATGTAAGAAGTATAGATGTTGACAAGGCAAGAGACAAAAACCAGAGAGGAAAGGGTCAACTCGACGCATTCACGCGATTCTCATTGACAATTCAACTTTATTCACGCGGTAGCAAGGTCCCTCGTGGTTGGTTGGGGATGATCATTGGTCCTTGTTAGCCCAGTCTTTACTTTGTTGTCTCGTGAGGATTTCAGCGGTACACATATCATTGTCTCACTATAAATTCAATCAATTCATCATACCATGTGAATTTTATCACTAGATGAGATAATTTATGGAATAAAACAAAGAAGGCACGTCAAGCATTTTCGTGTGCATGAATGTATTGGAATATTGTCTCTTCCAGTCATGCAAAAAGAAAGGGTAGCAATTGCGATGACAACAATTTCATCATGGAATAATCTCTCTTTAAGATACCTAACAAGCAATCATGACTTCTTTTGTGGTTGGTTTCCATTGTTCTGTATACTTTCCCAATAGAGTCGAAGCAAAATATTAATGTGATTAAGTTAAATTAGATATTAGTGAATAGTGTGAAGTGCATTACGATTCTAAAGAATCTAGTAGATCTTCCTTTTCTACATTATGCTTAGACATTCCACCCAAATAATTTTTCTTGCACCCCCTTCTTTCTTGAAGAATAATGATAGGAGTTATCGCAGACTATTTGATATTCATCATGCCCGTGATGTAAAATTAGAAATTTTATTATCTTAACTACCACAAATTATGAATGACATGACAACATGTCACAAATTGTCATCCATGTCGGCCACCATGTAGGACTATAAACAGCGAGTTTTTGATGGAAAACCTAATAGATACCAAAATCGTCCCACGAGGATATAGTTCTTCTTTAATCTAAAGACATTTGAGCTGTCATGTTAGAAGTGTCTTAAGTATAAAAGGAAATGTGATTTCAAAGTATTTCTAGGGCCGGGTTAAAAGTATCATGGAAATAATAATATCGTCGTTTGAATTTGGTAATTAGCCGAAAAGGGATTTAATAGATGGGGTTCACATGATTGGATACCGATCGACATGAGAATGACGATGAACATATCTCTAGGGGAACTTCTATTGGTGGCTTTTGACTTTAGTAAAAGGAAATTGATCCCATGGGCATATCCCGTGCACCGACTTTAGTGTCATGTAGGCCTCTTGTCCAAGCGGATATCATGCAATGAATGCATGTAAAACGAACACTTTGCCCTTTGGCGTAATAAGAAAGTTCTATCTGATTAAGAAACGGGTCGTACGATACTCGTGATGGAAGCATACATGCTTTCAAAGCTAAGATCACAGACCTAGCTCTTTCTTCTTCAGACAAAGTCCTAATCCCAGATTCCATAACGTCACCACCACCAAATCAGGTCACCACTCTTCAGAGTTTCAGAGTCATTTCTCGTTATTCTACGTTTCTTTACAGAACTTGGCAGTGGCCGATTCTTCGCCTCTTCTCTCGATGGTCCAGACCAGTTGCACGCAAAGAAACTGGCAGTGGCGACACCCAATTGTTGTCCAAAGCTTTATTGCCGCGTGCTCCTTGACCGAAGAAGAGTCAGTCGGTATATTTCAGCAACGGGTCGACGTCAACTGCATACGGAAAGAAATAGACAAAGATATTTGCGTGTTCTTATTTTGAGTCAATGTCAACTGCATACGGAGCTGTGAAATTCTTATTTTTTAGCGTTCAAAAGAGTTGATATTTATCCCGTTCATGCGTGTATCGTCCCGTGGATATTCCCCGAGTTTTGGGCAAATCCCTCCTTCTTTCTATCTCGAAGGGGCGTGTTCCTCGGTATTACATTCACCGAATGGCTGTTCTGGGATCTTCTTCTTCTTGTCGTTCAGTCGCTGTTGTGGCGGCTGTTCTTGTTCTTGTTCTGGTTTTGAATGGGGCTGATTTGTGCAATGGAGGGAAGACCAGCACTTTCGTCCGTAAAGTGGAGAAAGCTGAGGACATGCCTCTGGATAGCGATGTTTTCCGAGTGCCTCCTGGCTATAATGCCCCCCAACAGGTCTCCACTGAGCTTGTGTTCTTGCTCTTTCTCCTTGTATAGCACAAGCTTTTCCTTCTGTTCTCTTGTGACTCGTGAAATGGTTGACATCTACATGTAGAGACACGCCGGGACGAGCTTGAATCAAGTTCGCTCAGTTTTGTATTCGATGTGATCTAATGTTAGAGGTTACTGTTATTAGTTTCGTTCTACTGTTCGTGGTTTCTGATTTGGGTTTTGGGATTGGCGTGAGTCTTTAGGTACATATAACACAAGGAGATCATGTGGGAAAAGGAATGATCGTGTCATGGGTGACTTTGGATGAACCTGGGTCCAGTGTAGTGCTCTACTGGAGCGAGAACAGCGAGCACAAGAAAACAGCAACGGGCAAAATTTATCGTTATAAGTTCTACAATTATACTTCTGGTTACATCCACCATTGCACCCTCAACAGCTTGATGGTTAATCTCTTGATTCCTCCAGAAATTTTAATTTTTTGATGCTTGCTCGGTAAAATTTGGTAAATGTAGCTGATTTTCATTTCGTTTACTGGCAGTACAACACCAAATACTACTATGAGGTTGGAATTGGACACACGGTCCGACAGTTCTGGTTCATTACTCCTCCAGAGGTTGGCCCTGATGTTCCATACACTTTCGGTCTCATAGGTAAGTAAATCAGATTATCATGCATACATGGTAAATGACTCAAGAGTACCTCAAAAGCTCATTCCTGCATATGTACTATATGTCGTGCAGAATCATTTACTTTTAATAATCAAGTTCATCAGCGAGTCGCAGAAAATTTAGTTCTGCAGTTTATTTACATGCATCCAGGGTTCTACTCCTTTCTATGCTCACTGCAAGCCGATGAACATTGCAGGGGATCTTGGTCAGAGTTTTGATTCAAACCTGACGCTCACTCATTACGAACATAATCCACAGAAAGGACAGACTGTATTGTTTGTTGGAGACTTGTCATACGCGGATCAATATAACGACAGTGCGAGGTGGGATTCATGGGGAAGGTTTGTTGAAAGAAGTGTAGCTTATCAACCCTGGATATGGACAGCAGGAAATCACGAAATTGACTTCGCCCCTGAACACGTGAGTGCTGGCATTATACTTCCACCAGGACATATCTATTTCACATTCAGAGTCACATAACCCTTAATCCCTTAATTTCTGTGATAATTCATTACAGCAAAAAATCTCTGCTATCCGATCAATGTGTAATTTGCTCTGATACTGGTTGTTCGATCAAACCATCCTCTGCCACTTTTGGTAGTTAGGAACTTCTATCCAAGTTCAATGTCATCATATTGCGTTGTTCCTCTTCACTGGGAAGTTGGGGAACTGAAGGAAGCAATAAATGCTTCCTTAAGGTTTATTAAGGCGAGACGACGGTAGAACTTAGAATGTCACCCAATGTAATTTCACAATACATATGTATGCTTTTCAACGTCAGTGTTTATGATGTTACAGGAAATATGCAGGGAATGAAGTCCTTGCCCTTTCATTCTTATCCTGAAGTTTCAGGATGTTTGAGTTCACATAATGACACGACTGATGATGTTGTACATTGTTTTTTCCTGCAGGGCGAAAATAAACCCTTCAAGCAATTTACGCACAGATACCACGTCCCTTATAGAGCATCAAACAGCACCGCACCTTTTTGGTACTCGATAAAGAGAGCTTCGGCATACATCATTGTCTTATCGTCATACTCTGCATATGGTATGATTTCTACATCCTTGACTATCCTGCCGACATAGATGGGAATGAGATGCAACTCTACAGAACCTTCCATGTTTTCAATGAATTTTTTTTTTGACGTAACAACAATATTAATTTATATGCAATGTGGAAAATAGAGAAAGAATCAATAGGAAATTCTATTTTGATATCCGTGGATGAAAATGGGTCCCCTTCTTTCAAGATTTCATTTGATGTAGTAGACTGCTCAACTTGGGGGAGCAAATATTTCATTGATGAAGTCAAACATCCAGTAATGGAATGAAAGTTGTTATGCGTTAAAATCGTTTTGATTTGATGTTATGATGACATGTACGGTTATACCAAGAAGAAGAATAGAGGCATGTCTCTCAGAATGCCAATTCATATCAATTCATATCGAATGTCACGGCTCACTTCTGCTTATTCCTTTTGCCTCTGTTTGCTTCTAAGGTAAATATACTCCCCAGTACGAATGGCTTGAACAAGAGCTAAAAAAAGTTGACAGGAATGAGACACCGTGGCTGATTGTTATGATGCACTCTCCGTGGTACAATAGCTACAACTATCACTACATGGAAGGAGAAACCATGAGAGTGATGTTCGAACCGTGGTTCGTGAACCACAAAGTAGATGTGGTGTTTGCAGGTCATGTCCATGCGTATGAACGATCTGTAAGTTGAAATGTTTCCTTTTCCTTACCATATAATTTTTCAGCTTTATTTCGGTAATAGCCTTTCCATAGGAAGATGCATAAAGCCAAGTCTGATGAGTTCGTCCAATCAAACTATAAATTTCAATTTTCTCCAAGGAGATGGAAATTATCATGTCGACAGAAATAGTGATTTCTGTCCAAGGAAATCAAAGTACACAATTTATTTTTTCCATGTATGAACTGTCGAGAGGATGAGTAGGAAACCAGAAATTCTGTTTGTTTGTTTGTCTAGTTTGAATGTTAGAACTTGCTGGCTGATTGATAAGTGTCACAGGAACGTGTATCCAACATTGCATACAACATTGTGAACGGCTTGTGCGTCCCTATTCGCGATCAATCAGCTCCAGTGTACATAACGATTGGCGATGGAGGCAATATTGAAGGTTTGGTCACCAAGTAAGATGAATTACCTTACAAATAACTGCCTAATTTATTCATGACTATTTTGGGTTGCCGTTGGATCATGTGAATATCTGATTTTGCTATGCAGCATGACGGAACCCCAGCCAAAATACTCAGCCTACCGCGAAGCCAGCTTTGGTCATGCGATGTTTGATATTAAGAACCGAACGCATGCATATTATAATTGGCACAGAAATCATGACGGATATGCAGTGGAAGCCGATTCTATGTGGTTCTTCAATAGAATCTGGCATCCAGTTGACGATTCTACAAGCGTTTAGTGGTTATCATGGGGCAGGACAAGTTTTCCCTTTGGATTTCCTCTATACATTTCCAAGCAAATTAAAGTTCATCAATTAGGCTTGTTCGAGTTCATTGTACTATGTTTTTGTAACAGAGTTTTCTTGTTTTTTTTTTTTTGAATGAAAGACTCATACTGGAATTTCAATAGACTACATATTTTTGATTGCTGAAGTTCCTAGCAAACATGTCTGTAAAACTTTTGCGAGAAATAACAGTTTTGATTTCTCAATACAATTCCTGTGTTGCGATGATGGGGGTTTGTCATATCTAAAAAGATACATATGAAGGGCATAATTTTCAGGTCATAATCACAATACAATTTCTTAGATTAGCATGCAATAATTCTTAGAATAAATTCCTTTGAATGGACAAAGATATACCTTACCAGACCCGATGATTCACTGACCCAAAAACATGTGAGGTAGTCCTGAGCAGGAGCGTGTAGTTTCAGATCAAATTGAGAACCTTGGTTGAAGAAAACTAATATTGAAGACAGAATCAGGTTGAGCTCCAGGATAAGTGTGTTTTGTTTGTCCTAGAGAGCATGCGATACAATGTGTTTGTGATGATTGTTGTGTTTATCAATATGTGATAGTTGTTGAGTATATCAATATGAGGTTGTAGATTGATATATCATCATAACACGTAACTATAGACTGGAGTTGATTGGATTAACTTCCTATTTCTCAAGGATAGATTCCCAGAAAACTTGGTAGTTCTCCATTATCCAAGAGCAAATTTTTGAATGCGTGAAAAATCTGGATAGATCCAATTAAAAAAAGATCTTTTTTTTGTTTCCACTTGTTTCATTATAAACAAAATATTTGGAAAATTTTTTCTTGAAAATAACCGTTTGAAATAATTAGTTAATAAAAAATATTTTCAATATTGATAATAATTTGTCTAAATATTTTTATAAATAGTGAAAATATTTTTCGATCATTTATTTTTGCAAGCAACAGGGTTGTGCAACTGAACTAGGCTATCATGAAAAATTGGTCCATTCCAGTTTTTGGTTCCAAGTGAAGAACCACTCGAAAACTAGATTAAATTTGGAATTGGTTCTATAAAATTTATAAATCCTAATTTTTCTCGACATTTTCTTTCCTTTCTCTCTCAGACACTTCATGACTGTTTCTCTTGTAGCTTACCCCCGTTCTTCGTTCAAGCATCGCAACCCTCAATTGTTCTTGACTTGTCTTTCTTTACTCGCCCTCGTTCATCTTTTAATTTTAAACCGTTTTATTGCTCAGATTATTTTGCCGTAAAAAATAAAACTGAAAAAAGAGATAAAGCTCTCTTTGTGGGGAATGTTTCTTAGCTAGGCTCGAGTTTCGGGGACATCATCCAGGGGACCTTTGGCCAGAAGTTTCGATAATTACAACCACGGTGATGCGAGGTGGGATATACGGGGAAGGTCTCTTGAAAGAAGCGCAGCTTATCACCCTCTGGCTTTGGACGGCAGTAAATCAAGAAATCAATTCGCTCCCGAACTGGTGAGTGTATCGAAATACTTATAAGTCCGACCAAGGCCAGGGCCACCTGGCCGGGGCTCGTTCTTGCCCGGTGGTGCCTCATTTGTGGCCGTCCAACGACAAAAGGAAGAAGAAAGAAAGAAAAGAAAAGAAAAGAAAAAAATCTTTAAAAATATTATTAAAAATTATCCATATTAGATCGGCCATTCCACGTGATATCGTTAGCATCTATGTTAGTGATTTTCGGTCAAAATTGACCGAATTAACTCAATTGGTAAAATGTGAAAATATTTAGAATTTAATTGCAAAATTAAAAAGGTTCAAAATTGAATTGACAAAATTGCAATAAGTTTAAGATGTTTTGGACAATTTTCCCTTTTTTCGGAGAAATAATGATATAGGTATTACACATTACTGATTTTCATCATGTCAGTAATGTAAAATTAGCAATTTTATAATCTTAGTTACCACAAGTTATGAAACAACGTGAAAATATGAAACAAATTATCATCCACGTTGGCTGTCATGAAGTATCGTGGACGGCAGATTTTCACAGGAAATTCAACGGATGATAAAATTATCCCACGTGTATAAAATAGTGTTTTTCTAAAGATGCTTGATATTCGGTGTTCAAAGTATTATAAAAGGCCATACTTTCTTCAAGACGTTTTAAAGTAAGGCTGTGCTTTTTTGCTGGCTTAAAATTATTCATTATAATAAATATAAACTCGTGTTCTACTTTATTTTATAGTTATATAATTTGATTTATATCTATCTTCATTTCAATTTTTTTTATTCGAACTCAAATAAAATTCTGATCATTCGATAGAGAAAAAAGAAATAATTCTCCTCAGCATGCGTCGAGGGAACGGCCGCGTCCTTTGATTTCCATATAAAACACTTCAAAGGTCGGGCTTCGAGTTCTTGTCTGGTAATTAGCTGAAAAGGGATTAAATAATGGAATTCAAACGATTTGATACTGACATAAAAATGGTGGTCAACAATGAACATATCTAGGGGAGCTCCTCTCGGTGGCTTTTAACTTTTAATAAGAGAAAATTGGTCCCTTGGGCATATCCCGTGTCCCAACTGGATTGGTTTTGGACAGGTCCTAGTCCAATGGGTTGCTTGTCTCAATTCCCTACGTCTGGCCGGCCAAGTTGACAGTGCCATGTAGGTCTGTCCCGATTAAATAAAACAATAATACATAAAACTGCAATATTTGTTAAACAATAAAAACACTACATGCGATATATCGAGCATATAAATACAAATCAATAAGAAACATGATAGCACTAATAAGAACATAAATTCTCTTCTCTTAATAGTCTTCCTCCGATCTGTCGAAGTCTTTAAACCTATCATATAATCTTCCTCTTATTAATAAAGTATGAATTGATGAGCTTATAAGCTACTTGTCTGAGTAGAGATAAAGAACATGGACATGTGGTGCAATTAATAAATGTCAACAAAAACTTTTCCCTTTGGCGTAATAAGATCGTCCTCATCAAGAAGGGAAGGAAAGAACTAGACAGGATCATTTGCATATTCCCTTAAAAAAAAGCTAAGCCTCTTTTCATATTTGAGGAGCTGCGGAATTCTTTGTCTAGCGTTCACAAGAGTTGACATTTACCCTGTATACGCGTTTGGTCCCATGGATATTCCCCGAGTTTTACGCAAATTCCTCCTTCTATCTTGAAGGGGCGTGTTCCTCAGTATTTCATTCACCTATATAAGGGGTAGTGCACTGATGTGAGATTTTGTGGGGGGTGAGCACGTAGGTTCTTCCGTATCCCAGAATAAGACCAAGATGGCTGTTCTGGGATCTTCATCTCGTTTTTCAGTTTCTGTTATTGGGGCTGTTCTTGTTGTTGTTCTGGTTTTGAATGGGGCTGATTTGTGCTATGGAGGGAAGACCAGCACTTTCGTCCGTAAAGTGGAGAAAACTGTGGATATGCCTCTAAATAGCGATGTTTTCCGAGTGCCTCCTGGCCATAATGCCCCTCAACAGGTCTCAACTGAGCTTGTGTTCTTGCTCTTTCTCTCAGTATAGGACAAGCTTTTCCTTCTGTTCGTTTTTGACTCGAGAAATGGTTGACGTCTTCGTAAAGAGACACTAGCACGAGCTTGAGTTGCATTAATTCGCTTTCAGATTCGATGTGAATTTATGTTAGAGGTTACTGTTGTTTATTTCGTTCTATTCTGTGGTTTCTGATTTGGGTTTTGGGTTTGGCGCGAGTCTTTAGGTACATATAACACAAGGAGATCATGTGGGAAAAGGAGTGATCGTGTCATGGGTGACCCAGGATGAACCTGGGTCAAGTGTAGTACTCTACTGGAGCGAAAACAGCGAGCACAAGAAAAAGGCAAAGGGCAAAGTTTATCGTTACGAGTTCTATAATTATACTTCTGGTTACATCCACCATTGCACCCTCAAAAAATTGATGGTAAATCTCTGGATTCCTCCGGAAACATTAATTTTTTGGTGCCTGGTCTGCAAAATTTGGTAAATGTAGCTGGTGTTTATTTTGTTTACTGGCAGTACAACACCAAATACTATTATGAGGTCGGAATTGGACACACGGTCCGACAGTTCTGGTTCCTTACTCCTCCAGAGGTTGGTCCTGATGTTCCATACACTTTCGGTCTCATAGGTAAGTAAATCATATTATCATGCATAGATAGTCAATGACTGAGAGGAACTTCAAAAGCTCATTCCTGTGTGTGTACTATAGGTCTTTGCAGAATAATTTAGTTTTGATATCAAATTCATCAGTGGGTTGTGGCAAATTTAATTCTGTAGTTAATTTACATATATCCATGGTTCTACTCCTTCCTATACTCAGCATGCTGATGAACATTGCAGGGGATCTTGGTCAGACTTTTGATTCAAACCGAACTCTCACCCATTACGAACATAATCCACAGAAAGGACAGACTGTATTGTTTGTTGGAGACTTGTCATACGCGGATGATTATCCTTACCATGACAATGTGAGATGGGATACATGGGGAAGGTTTGTCGAAAGAAGTGTAGCTTATCAACCCTGGATATGGACAGCAGGAAATCACGAAATCGACTTTGCTCCTGAACTCGTGAGTGCTAGCATTATGCTTCCACCAAGAAATAAACTATTTTACATTCAGAGTCACATACAGCATAAAATCTCTACTATCGGATCAATGGGTAATTTGCTTTGATACTGGTGGATTGATCAAAAAATCCTCTGCTGCTTTTGGTAGTTAGGAACTTCTATCCAAGTTCCATGTCATCATATTGCATTATTCCTCTGCATTGGGAAGTTGGGGAACTGAAGGAAGCGATAAATTCATTTCTTGAGGTTTGTTAAGGCAAGACGATGGTCGAACTTAGACTGTCGCCCAGTGTAATTTCACATTACATATGGATGCTTTACTATATCGGTGTTCATGATGTTACAGGAAATATGCAGGGAATGAAGTCCTCGCTCTTTCATTCTTATCCTGAAGTTTCAGGATGTTTGAGTTCACATAATGACACGACTGATGGTGTTGTACATTCTTTTTTTTCTGCAGGGTGAAAATCAACCCTTCAAGCCCTTTTCACGTAGATACCACGTCCCTTATAGAGCATCAAACAGCACCGCGCCTTTTTGGTACTCGATCAAGAGGGCTTCGGCTTACATTATTGTCTTATCGTCATACTCTGCATATGGTATGATCTCTATATCCTTGACTATCATGCCAACATAGATGAGAATGAGATGCAACTCTAGGGAACCTCCCATGTTTTGAAGATGTCTTTTTTTGATACAATGACAATACTAATTTATGTGCAACGTGGAAAATAGATGAAGAATCAATAGGAAAATCTATTTTGATATCTGTGGATGAAAACGGATCCCTTCTTTCAAGATTTCGTTTGATGGGGTAGACTACTCATATGCGGGGGGGGGGGGGGGGGAGGGTTGCAAATGCTTCATTGGTAGACTCAAACATCCAGTGATGGAAATTAAAGTTTGTTAGGCGTTAAAATCGTTGTGATTTGATGTTATTATGACATGTACGGTTACACCAAGAAGAACAATAGGGGCATAAACTCTCAGAATGCCAGTTCTTATTGGATGTCGCTGCTCTCTTCTGCTTATATCCTTTTGCCTCTGTTGGCTTCTAAGGTAAATATACTCCCCAGTACAACTGGCTTCAACAAGAGCTACCAAAAGTTAACAGGACCGAGACACCGTGGCTGATTGTTATGATGCACTCTCCGTGGTACAATAGCTACAACTATCACTACATGGAAGGAGAAACCATGAGAGTGATGTTCGAATCGTGGTTTGTGCAATACAAAGTTGACGTGGTGTTTGCAGGGCATGTCCATGCTTATGAACGATCTGTAAGTTGAAATGTTTCCTTTTCCTTATTATCGACTTTTCAGCTTTATTTCGGTAATAACCTTTCCATAGGAAGATGCATAAAGCCAACTATGATGAGTTAGTCCAATCAAACTATCAATTTCAATGTTCTCCAAGGAGATGAAATTAGCACGTCGACAGAAATAGTGATGTCCATTTAACGAAACCAAAATACACTATTTTATCCACGTATGGAGTGTTGCCAGGATGAGCAGGAAACCAGAACTGTTATTTGTTCGTCTGGTTTCAATGTAAGAACTTGCTGGCCGATTGATGAGTGTCACAGGAACGTGTATCCAACATTGCTTACAACATCGTGAACGGCTTGTGCACCGCTGTTCATGATCTATCGGCTCCAGTGTACATAACGATTGGTGATGGAGGCAATATTGAAGGTTTGGCCAACAAGTAAGATGAATTACCTTACAAATAACTGCCTAATTTATTCATGACTATTTTGGGTTGCCGTTGGATAATGTGAATATCTGATTTTGCTATGCAGCATGACGGAACCCCAGCCAAAATACTCAGCCTTCCGGGAAGCCAGCTTTGGCCATGCAATGTTTGATATTAAGAACCGAACGCACGCATATTTTAGTTGGCACAGAAATCAGGATGGATATGCAGTAGAAGCCGATTCTATGAGGTTCCTCAATAGATTCTGGCATCCAGTTGACGATTCGACAAGCATTTAACGGTTGTCACAGGACAGGACAAGTTTTCTCTTTGGATTTCCTCAATACATTCACAAGCAAATAAAAGTTCTGCAATTAGGCTCGTTTGAGTTTACTGTACTATGTTTTAGTATCAGAGTTCTTTTTTTTTTCTTTTTGGTGAATGAAAGATTCATACTGGAATTTCACTGGATGCATATTTCGATTGCTCAAGTTCCTGATAAACATGTTTGTAAAACTTTTGCCACAATAAATAATAATTTCGATTTATCCACACAATTCCTATGTTGCACTGATGAGTGTTGTCGTAACTAAAAAGATACCTGTGAAGGACAAATTTTTGTCATAGTACAGTTTTTTTGGGCTTAACATGCAATAACTGTTACAATCAAATCCTTCTAATGGACGAAGATATGCTTTACCATACCCAGTAAACAAATATCTGATGATTCAGCAAACCAAAAACATGTTAGGTAGTCCTGAGGAGGAGCGCGTGGTTCCAGATCAAATTGAACGCGTGAAAAATCTGGATAGACCCAATAGAAAAAGATCTTTCCTGTTAAGTTCGCTGCTTGCGTACGATCCGGATTCTAAGTGATCAAATTCAGGGGAACTAAATTATCCCTGAAATTCCTGGGAAGGTCAGAATATTCCCCCTATATTCAGGTGAACCTACCACATAAATAAGAGCACTTGACTCCTGACCGAAAGTTGATGAAGAATCACGGGCCGAGAAGTGATGGGTTCGCCATTCGCACCCGTTTGCGCCCGTCTCGACCGCCTTGACATATTGTCTGGCGGTTCTTGAATGTGTCCTGATTGTTGCTGTGTTCGGCGAAGGAGAAGCCACGAGTCTTCTGTAAGGAAAGTTTGGCCATCTGTATATATGCCTTTGACAGCGATGACTTTGCTGCACCTCCCGGATAAACTGCGCAACAACAGGTGTGAGAAAAATGGTTCCCGTTCTGCAGGATCGATGATTACGTTTAATTTCGCCTCGAGCAGTGTGTTTCAGGTTCACCTATCACAAGGAGATCATGTCGGCAAGGCCGTGATTGTGTCATCGGTGACTCGTGATGAACTCAGCTGTAGTAGTGCGCACTACCGGAGCGATAGTACAAAAAAAAGTTATAAATTTACCATATTGATATCAATTTAATTCTAAATCTTTTAATTGACTTAATTTAGTCATAAACTTTGTTACATTAATACCGATTCAATCCATCTATTACTAATTTAGGCTGGGAATCGCTATGGATGCTATAGCCGTGTCCATAGCTAAATATTGTGGTACGGTCAACATTGATATGGATAATTTTTTTTTAATATATTTTTTTCAATTTTTAATTTTTTTTCCCTTTTTGTTCCCTTCTCTTTATGGCGACACAGGCCATGGCATGCGAGGTGAAGGTGAGGGTGAGCACTGGTGACTAATGAGGTCGACCGTTGCTTGGGCGAGGCTTGAAGCGGGAGGTGGTGGGATGTCATTAGGCTCCTTAGATGTTTCTTCACTTCCACACGCAATTGAGCTCCAATCCGCGAGATTAGAGCTTTAGGAATTGGAACGACATCACATGGGGTCCATCACTACAGCGATAGATATCGACATAGATTTCGACTCTAGGAGCTATGTGTCGTAAGAGACGATACGACGACTAATCATGGTTCAATTTCTGTGAAAGTCGAGCTCATGGACGATGGAAATGAGAATATTGAAGAGGGCATGGACTTCTGCTTCGATAGTGCATCCTCTCACCGTGAAGCTAGGTGAGGCCCTCGATGAGAGTCGGCCTCGCCATATCTAGTGAGGGGGTCTTGTCGGTGCTTGCCCTTGCCTAGGTATGGATTGGTAAGGCCAACCTTGGCTTGTAGCAGGCAAGATCGACCCTTAGCAAGCGGGTTCAACTCTCTTCGATCACTAATAGGAAGAGAAGGGAAAGAAAAAAAAAAAGGAAAGAAAGAAAAAAAGAAGAAATAAATTCTCAAAAATTATTTTAAAATGTCTATGTCAACACTTTATGACACATAGAATAACTGATGTCAACATCAATAATTTCTTCACGTAAATTGATTAGTGGACTGAATTGGTATTAATATAAATTTTTTTGATTTAAATTGGGCCAATTGAAATGTTTAGGACCGAACTTAGGGTGCGAATGATAATCGTTCTGTTCTTGAGAATAATTTCTTTTAAAAAATGATTCTTTTTTATTCTACTCATGAGAATAATTTCTAAGTATTTGAAAACGCTTGGTAATTATCCAAATTTTATATTCCCGGTATGGAAATGTGTTTGATAAAATCTTAGATTCTTTTGTGACTTATAATTTTTAAAGTTTTTTAAATACTTTTATTATATTTTCTGTTTTTAATTTTCTTTTTTCATTTTCTCCTTCATGCTTCAGCTAGTTGCTGGCCTAAGGGTGGCCGGTGACCGACTAGACAAGGTTGGCGACCTCATAGGAGGGTCGTTGGCCCCCGGCAAGGCCTAGCTTGGCCGGGTCACCACGAGGTTGGCCTCACCTTGGCCGAGCGACATTGACCTCGTGGTGGCCTAGCAAGGTTGAGCTTGCCTAGCTACTAGCAAGGCTCAACCTCACCAAGTCACTGCGATCTTGGTTTTGTCACCGAGAGCTCGATTTTGCCTAGCTAATCTCGCAATGGCCCGCAAGGTCAAGCTCGCTGGCAGCTGGGCGAGCTTGAGCTCACCCGACCACTAGCAAGGCTTGGCCAACGAGGCTCGGCCTTGCTGGGGCCTAGCAACCCTCCAGCAAGGTTGCCAGCCCTAATCTGGCCGGTTGCCGATTGAACATTGAAGAAGAAGAAGGAAAGGAAAAGGAGGAGGAAGAATAAGAAGAAGAAAAGGGAAAGAAAGAAAAAACGAAAATTGATTTTTGAAATTATTCCCAGGAACAATAAGTAATTTTTTGTTATTTTTGATTCGGTTCCAAATCTATTTTTGAGAACATAAAATTTAACAAATAGATTTATGTTCCAAATATGCTCCTGGGAACAAAAAATAAAATCAGTTGTTCTCGAGAGGGTTAACAAATAAATCTTTATAATATTGCAGTATATTTAGAAATTTTGAGGTACTTTTTCCTTAATTTATACAAAAACTACAACTACACTTCTGGTTACATTCGCCACTGCTCTATCAAAGATTAAGAGGTGAATAATAGCTTCTTTTGGGTTTTGCTTAATTAGAGCTTGTCGCTCTTCGGCTCCTTTTGTTTGAAGCACGTAGTGAAGCGATATCAGCTTTGGCCTGCCGGCTTCTTTTTAATCCATCTACATGATTGCAGCCTGATACAAAGTGCGAATCCATGGGGGTCATCATTGACTCGTTTTCAAAATAGTCATTTTTTAGTTTAGCCTAAGATAATGTACGTGTAACTCAATATAATCTACTTAGACAAGATAAAAATAGACAAATAAGGTATATACGATGTACAAGAATAGGAAAACAGATGATGATATTTTGATTTAGGGAATTGTAATAAAAAAAAAGAAGGAAAGAGATCTAAAAGATCTTTTTCCTAAAATTCTTGCTTGGCCCATTTAATTTATATAATAACTACCCCTAATAACTATTTTCTATTACTATTTTATTTAATAAAAAATAAAAAATATAAATTATATATAAAAATAAAAAATAACGAAAAAAATATATAAATAACAAATGGTATGAACTTTTCCTTTTAAATCAATGAAATACTGATATTTCTACTTATGCTATTCAACTGTTCGCTACATAGTCGGGTCTGGACACGTACGGCGACAATTCCGATTTTCGGATATGAAAAAAATGACCGCTAATACATGTAAGAATAAAATTAATTCGATCCCATCATGTTCACCGACCCAGATTCAATTTACCACGTCTTTCAGTTTCATGTACGAAATTTCATGGATTGTTTGAAGTAGCTGTAAATTGTGGACCCCTTTCTTTTCCTAATCTGAGAAAAGATTAAGGCCGTCGCCTCCATGCTTTAGGCAACGTTAGAATCTGCCTTCTTTACAGTCAACCGTAGGGGTGTCAATGGGTCGGGTCGGGTCGGGTCTTAATGTTACTCGACCCGACCCCAATTGTAAAGGGTCATGCTTTGACCCAACCCGATCCGACCCGAAACACATTAGACCCGAAAAAAAAAAAAAATCAGATCGGGTCTGGTTGGGTCAAAGCATGATCCTTTACAAGTTTGGTTTCAATTTCTTGTTTAGCTTAAAAACTCTAGAACATTATATTCTTTATTATGCTCATTTCCCGTTTAGCTCAAAAACTCTAGAATTTCCCCAGAATTTCCAACTCTGCTGGCCTTTGATCTAGCAAACGGCTCGGCGGATCCTTGAATGCGGCAAAGCTAGAGTCGAGGCTATCCGAAAGGCAGCTACATCTGCAGTAGCAATGCAGAGGCGGCTCTTGCGAAAAACCGCCTTGACCTCTTCCAAAGACCGATCAAACACATCCAGTGTAGCTCTCTTCACCAATTCGCCAATCCCACCACCACCACCACCTAAGCCGGTAGTCTCATTCAAGATCACGACCCCGTCCTCTTGCCTGCCGAAACCGCAATCCACGTTCACCTCTTTCATCTTCAGGCATCCTTGACAATCGCCACGCACCACATCAGACGACACTCATGCATAAATGATCTAGCTACTAAAATGCGGTCATCCGCGTTATCGAAACTGGGGAACCGATTGGCACCCGAGCCCAACACGATCGGCTCCCGAATGCACAATCCGGACGGCTCTATACCACGACACTGTCGGTCAACGAAACCAAACAATGACCGGTTCTCGATGGCGCGCGAGGCGAAACCGATGAGACCCGAGACATGCAGCGAGCAAGTATCGAAGAAGAGACGGCGCGAGGACAGCATTACCCGGAAGGACCAGTGATCGCCTGCATCGCGACGAATCATCCCCTCGCTTCGGAACCTTTTGAAAAAAGCGCAAGAAGAAGAAAGTGACGTGCGTTTCACAGAATGGGGTTTTGACTAGGGGTGTCAAAAAGGCTCGCCGCCGGATTCCGGCCGACCCGACCCGGCTCTAAATAATACCGGCTCCATACTTTGATAAAATTTTGACTCGACCCGAAAATACCCTAAGTTTAGGGTCGGGTCGGGTCGGGTCGGGTCGGGCTGGGTCGGGCCGGGCCGGGCTGGGTCGGGTAGGGTCGGCCAGGGCCTTTTTGACACCCCTAGTCAACCGAGTATCGCCCGAACCTTCTTATGTAATAATACTGCTGCAGCAATTTAATCAATTATCGCTTGACGCCGGACCCGAGAGGAAAGTTGGGGACTACCACAAGCATTGTTGATGGCTTGGGGAGATTTTGGTCAGTCAACTCTTGAAGGCAATCATCGAAATTTATCCTAATGGCCACTCTTCTTATATAGAAAGGGAGAGGGGTTCGAATCCCCACCTTCTTAAGGGGGTTAAAGTGGGGATGATTTTATTTTAGGTATGAGTTGCGACTTTCACACTCTATAAGAAGACAAAACAAAAGTCTAAAAGTGAGAATTAGAGTAGAAATAAAATCAAATATCAAAGGCATTCACATGATTGTCATCGACAACTCCACTCCATTCGTTCGGTACTGATATTCCTCGTGGTTGGTCATGGATGATCATAAGTCCTCGTCGATAGTCTATCAGCGAGTGCTCAATCTTTACTTTGTTGTCCTGTGAAGATTTCCATTAGTCTGCATAAAAATTTAAACGACTCATCTTATCATGTGAATTTTTATCACTAAATAAGACAATTTAGTATATAAAGCAAAGGAGGCATGTCGAGTTTTTTTGGGTGCATAAATGTATTGGATCATTGTCTTTTCTAGTCATGTAAAAAGGGAAGCGATCTCAACAATATTACATATTTGAAACCCGATACTTAGCTTGATATTGGCTTATGACTTGTGTGTTGATATTGTATCAATGTGATCATTTAGCGTGTCTGTTTATGAGCAAAAATGGGCTCGAGCGTAGTAAGGGGAATTGGAAATCTCTTCTTGATTTGTTTGGACAATTTTCTCATTGATTCTAAATCACCATGGAATAATCTCTTTCTAAAATACCAAACAGCAATCATAACTTCCTTTGTGGTTGGTTTGTATTGTTAGGACTAGGTGAGAGTTACTGTTGTCGTGCATGCTTTTTTGATAGCGAGTGGAAGCAATATATTAATGTGATTAAGTTAAGACTGACAATTAGTGACTAGTTGGGAGGGCATCATGATTATACAGTGCAGTGGACCTTCCTTTTCTTCATTATTCATTGACATTTTGAAAATTTGTGTTCCCGCCCCGAATCATTTTTCTCGCACCCTCTTTCTTTCTTGGAGAAATAATGACATAAGTATCACACACTATTGATTTTTATGACATCAGTGATATAAAATTAGCAATTAAATTATCTTAACCACCAACGAGATAACATGTTGCAAATTATCATATGTAGGACTATAGATAGTAATTTTTCAAGGAAAATTTAATGCATGTTGACATCGTCCCATACGAATATAAAATAGTACTTTTTATTAAAGATATTTGATATGTCGCGTTAAAGGTGTTTTTTTTTTTTTTTTCAAATGCCTAAAAGGCTATACTTTCTTGAAAACGTTTTATAGTAAGGTTGTACTTTTAAAAGCATTTTCAAGTGTCCGGTTAAAAGTATCACAAAGGAATTAAATGATGGGGTTCACATGATTTGATACTGATTGATATAAAAATGGCAATGAACATATAGGGGAGCTTCTATCATTTTTGTTGAGATAAGTACATTAAAAATCCTAAAACTTATCACAAAAATACATAAGACCTAAAACTTTCAAAAAGTGCAATTAAGTCCTAACTTGTTATGAAAATGTGATCGAGTCATAAAATTTTCAAAAAATGGTATCAACAAGAGAACTTGATTTGATTGATTTCACAAATTTTAGGACTTAATTGTATTTTTTAAAAGTTTTAGGACTCAACTGTACTTTTATGACAAGTTTTATGACTTAATTGCACTTTTTGAAAGTTTTAAAACTATATTATACTTAGTTGACAAGTTTTAGGACTTTCAATACACTTATCCCCATCTTTATTACATTACTTTAGGTAATGGTATTGACATTTTTTCACAAAAAAATAAATAATAAAATATAAAATTCACATTAATCAAATTATCAGCTAGAGTTTACATGGAGCTTTATTTAAAGTGGATTCAAATTACATCAAGTAGGTTTATCCTTTACTTTAAAGAAAACAATAGCACCTATAATTGTGATACGTATCAAATAATAAGACAAGTCTATGCAACATTTCGAGCACGTAAAATAATATGAATTGATAAGAAAGATGAAAGCAAAAAGAACAATATAACTTCCTCTCTCTTGATAGTTTTCGTTAAATTTGTCGGAATAGTTAAGCATATCATATAATCTCCACCTTGTCATTAATTATGAATCGAGGAGCTTCTTATAAGCTATTTGTTTGAGTAAAGAACAAGAGCATGGATATGTGGTGTAAAGAATGCATGTAAACAAACGCTTTGCCATTTGGCGGGATAAGAAGTTTAATTTGATAAAAAAACGTGTCGTAAATGTTAATGTTTAAAGTCGGAGATAAAATAATGACAAAGTATTTATGGTGGCTCAACCTCAATTCATGTTATATGATATGTATTTATACTTTATAGGAGTGACTAATTACAGTAAGGATACAAATAGAAACTTAATTACAAAAACACCCCATAATACATATAAGTTACACATTATTACTCCCATTCAATCCGAAATAGTATACCAACTGAGAAATTGGATCTCAATTGTGCATGATGCGGACTAGGTAGTTTGTTGGTAAAGATGTTTGCACTTAGCAAACATGTAAATCGCTGGAAGCAAGCCGTTCTCGAAAAAAGTGGTAATCCAACCCACATGATGAATAGGTCTTAGGCTAAATGAATTACCTAATTAGTTTTGAGTTAATTACAAATAGGTTTTTGTTTTTTTTTTTTTTCCTCTCTTTTTTCCCTCCCGTCGATGGCCGGCCACAGGTAAGGACGAGCTCATAAATCCAACCTTGGTGAGGTCAAGGCTTATCGACCTCTAGTGTTGGTGAGACTTGAGCTCGCCATGCCAATTTGGTGAGATTGAAGCCTTACAGACCTCTAGCGAGGCTCTAGGCTCGCTAATTTGGCAAGAGTCAATCTCACTCGTCTAAAGGGAGCTTGAGCTCATTGATTTAGCGAGGTTCGAGCTCATTTGTAGCCGCTCACTACCCGTCACCATGGCTAGCGACTTGACAAAGAAGAAGGAAATTTTAAAAATTAAAAAAGAATTAATATTTTGGTATTTAATTATTTTTATTTCATTTTTATTTTCAATCAATTTTTTAATTATTTTATTTAAAATTTTTATTTTTAAATAAAAAATATGAAAAAAAAAATAAAATAAAATAAAAGACCATAGTCACCTTTGGTCTCTTTAATTTTATTTTATTTTTACATTTTTACATATGCATATTTTGTAATAAAATTTTATCCAAGTAACACTTTCACATGAAGTGCTTATAATTAAGATTAAGTATGGATGGAATGTATTTTACCATAATGCATTGTATGATTGGAGGGGATCAAATGAACCTTTGGGCTTTTGGAGCAATTTGCTGTAGGCAAGCATAGATTCAAAATTATCTTGCATTGTATTTGAACATTATTATTCAAATATGGTAAATGGAGGTTTGGGATCATATTTTTTACACCCTAAAATAAGAAGGGCGCGGACATTTGCATGAACATTAATGTATCTTTAGGGAGGCTTTTGTATTTGAGCAATTTGCTGAAAGTTTTCACTTTTGGAAAGCATATGCTTTCTTGTTGCTTAGTGGTGAAAGTGTCAATTAAACAGTCAACTCACATCAAAGCTAAGATCACAGACTCCCCTCTTTTTTCTTCTGACAAAGTCCTCATCCCAGATTTCATGACGTCACGACCAAATCCCGTCGCCACTTTTCGAATTTCACTGTCATTTATCATTATTCCAAATATTTTTTTTTTTACAGAATTTGGGAGTGGCCATTTCTTCGCCGCTTTCGATGGTCCTAACCAATTGCACGCGAAGGAATATGGCAGTGGCGACCCCAATTGTCCAAAACATCATTGCTTCCTCTCCTTGTCAGAAAGTCAAATGATGCGCTTTTTCGTTGTTATTATTACGAAATCTCCCATGGTTTCTAACTTCAACTGAATACTCAAGATCATCCTCATCAAGAAGGAGAAGAAAGATATAGACAGAATTATTTGCGTATTCCTATAAAAAAAGCTAAGCCTCTTTTCATATTTGAGGAGCTGCGAGATTCTAATTTTAGCGTTCAAAAGAGTTTAGCATTTACCCTTTATATGCGTGTAGTCCCGTGGATATTCCCCGAGCTTCAAGCAAATCCCTCCTCCTATCCATCTTGAAGGGGTGTGCTCCTCGGTATTATATTCACCTATATAAGGGGTAGTGCGATCGATGTGAGACTTTGTGGGGGTTGTGTCACGTAAGTTCTTGTGCTCTTCCTTATCCCAGAATAAGACCAATATGGCTGTTCTGGGATCTTCTTCTTCTTCTTGTCGTTCAGTTGCTGTCGTTGGGGCTGTTCTTGTTCTTGTTCTGGTTTTGAATGGAGCTGATTTGTGCAATGGAGGGAAGACCAGCACTTTCGTCCGTAAAGTGGAGAAAACTATGGACATGCCTCTGGATAGCGATGTCTTCCGAGTGCCTCCTGGCTATAATGCCCCTCAACAGGTCACAACTGAGCTTGTGTTCTTGCTCTCTCTTAGTATAGCACAAGCTTTTCCTCCTGTTCTTTTGTGACTCGTGAAATGGTGGACATCTAAATGTAGAGACACGCTGGGACAAGCGTGCATCGAGTTAATTCGGTTTCGTATTCAGTGTGATCTACTGTTAGAGGTTACCGTTGTTAATTTTGTTCTATTCTTTGTGGTTTCTGATTTGGGTTTTGGGTTTGGCACGCGTCTTTAGGTACATATAACTCAAGGAGATCATGTGGGAAAAGGAGTGACCGTGTCATGGGTGACTCAGGATGAACGTGGGTCCAGTGTAGTGCGATACTGGAGCGCAAACAGCGAGCACAAGAAAGAGGCAAAGGGCAATGTGCATCGTTACAGGTTCTTCAATTATACTTCTGGCTACATCCACCATTGCACCCTCCGCAACTTGATGGTAAATCTCTCAATTCCTCCTGAAATTTTAACTTTTTGGTGCTTGGTGTGTAAATTTGGGTAAACGTTTGCTGATGTTTGTTACATTTACTGGCAGTACAACACCAAATACTATTATGAGGTTGGAATTGAACACACGGTCCGACAGTTCTGGTTCATGACTCCTCCGGAGGTTGGCCCTGATGTTCCGTACACTTTCGGCCTCATAGGTAATTAAATCGTGTTTTCATGCATACATAGTCATTAACTCAGAGAAACTTCAGAAGCTCGTTCCTGTGTGTAGACCATAAATCTTTGCAGAATCATTTGGTTTTGATAATCAAGTTCACAAGCGAGTTGCAGCAAATTAAGTTGTGCAGTTACTTTGCATGCATCCGGGGTCCTGCTCCTTTATATGCTCAGCGCATACTGATGAACATTGCAGGGGATCTTGGTCAGAGTTTTGATTCAAACCTGACGCTCACCCATTACGAACATAATCCACTGAAAGGACAGACTGTATTGTTTGTTGGAGACTTGTCGTACGCGGATCAATATCCCAACCACGACAATGCAAGGTGGGATTCATGGGGAAGGTTTGTCGAAAGAAGTGTAGCTTATCAACCTTGGATATGGACAGCAGGAAATCACGAAATTGACTTCGCCCCTGAACTCGTGAGTGCTAGCATCATACTTCCACCAGGACATATCTATTTCACATTCAGAGTCACATAACCCTTAATCCCTTAATTTCTGTGATAATTTGTCACTGCAAAAATCTCTACCATCCGATCAATGGGTAATTTGCTTTGATACCGGTTGTTCGATCAAACCATCCTCTGCTGCTTTTGGTAGTTAGGAACTTCTATCCAAGTTCCGTGTGATCATGTTGCATTATTCCTCTTCATTAGGAAGTTGGGGAACTGAAGGAAGCAATAAATTCATCTCGAGTCCTTACCAAAAAAAAAAAATTCATCTCGAGGTTTATTAAGGCGAGATGACAGTAGAACTTCGACTGTCACCCAGTGTAATTTCACAATACATATGGATGCTTTACAATATCAATGTTTATGATGCTAGAGGATATATGCAGGGAATGAAGTCCTCTCCCTTTCATTCTTATCCTGAAGCTCCTGGATGTTTGAGTTCATATAATATTGTGACACGAATGATGATGTTGCACATTATTTTTTTTTCCACAGGGCGAAAATGAACCCTTTAAGCCCTTTACGCACAGATACCTCGTCCCTTATAGAGCATCAAACAGCACTGCACCTTTTTGGTACTCGATAAAGAGAGCTTCGGTGTACATCATAGTCTTATCGTCATACTCTGCATACGGTATGATTTCTACATCCTTGACTATCCTGCCAACATAGATGAGAATGAGATGCAACTCTACAGAACCTCTTGTGTTTATGAGATAATTTACTGGACACAATAACAATATTCATTTGTCTGCAAGGTCAAATAGGTGAAGAATCAATATGGAATTTTATTTTCATATCTGTAGATGAAAGCGGATCCATTCTTTCAAGAATAGACCGCACATAGACATGGGAGCATGCATTCATCTATGAACTCAAACATTTAGTAATGGAAATGAAAATTTGTTATACTTTAAAATCATTATGATTTGATGTAATTATGAGATGTATGGTTATACCAAGAAGAACAATAGAGGCATGCATCTCAGAATGCCAATTCTTATTGAATGTCGCAGCTGACTTCTGCTTTTCTCCTTTTGCCTCTGTTTGCTTCTAAGGTAAATATACTCCCCAGTACAAATGGCTTGAACAAGAGCTACCAAAAGTTAACAGGACTGAGACACCGTGGCTGATTGTTATGATGCATTCTCCATGGTACAATAGCTACAACTATCACTATATGGAAGGAGAAACCATGAGAGTGATGTTCGAACCGTGGTTTGTGAAATACAAAGTGGATGTGGTGTTTTCAGGTCATGTCCATGCCTATGAACGATCTGTAAGTTGAAATGTTTCCTTTTTTCAGCTTTCTTTCGGTAATAGCCTTTCCATAGAAAGATGCATAAAGCCAACTCTGATGAGTAGTCCAATCAACTATCAATTTCAATGTTCTCAGAGGAGATGGAAATTAGCATGTCGACAGCAATGGCAATTTCTGTCCAAGGAAATCAAAATACACAAGTTATTTTTTCCATGTTTGAAGTGTTGCGAGGATGAGCAGGAAACCAGAAATTCTGTTTGTTCGTTTGTCTTGTTTGAATGTAAGGACTCGCTGGCTAATTGATGAGTGTCACAGGAACGTGTGTCCAACGTTGCATACAACATTATAAACGGCTTGTGCGCCCCTATTCAGGATCAATCAGCTCCAGTATACATAACGATTGGCGATGGAGGCAATCTTGAAGGTTTGGCCACCAAGTAAGATGAACTACCTCACAAAACACTGCCTAACTTATTCAGGACTATTCTGGGTTGCCATTGAATCGTGTAAATATCTAATTTTTTTTATGCAGCATGACAGAACCCCAGCCAAAATACTCGGCCTACCGCGAAGCCAGCTTTGGCCATGCAGTGTTTGATATTAAGAACCGAACGCATGCATATTATAGTTGGCACAGAAATCAGGATGGATATGCGGTGGAAGCCGATTCCATGTGGTTCTTCAATAGAATCTGGCATCCGGTTGATGATTCTACAAGCGCTTAGTGGTTATCTCAAGAGAGCACCGGTTTTCCCTTTGGATTTCCTCAATAAATTTCCAAGCAAGTAAAAGTTCTGCCATTAGGCTTGTTCGAGTTTAATTGTACTATGTTTTTGTAACAAAGTTTTGTTTTTATGAACGAAGGATTCATACTGGAATTTCAGTAGACTACATATTTTTGATTGCTGAAGTTCCTAACAAACATATCTGTAAAACTTTTGCCAAGTTAAATAATAATTTTGATTTCTCCATACAATCCCTATGGTGCGGTAATGACAAATTATCCCATGATTTTCGCCAGCCCAGATTCAATTTACCACAGATACTAGTTTCATGTGAGAATTTTCGGATGACATCGATTGTTTAAAGTAGCCGTAAATTGTGGACCACTTCTTTTCCTAATGACAGCAAAGTCAAGGAAGTCCGTTGCGTCCATACTTTCGGTAACGTTAGAATTTGCGTTCTTAACGGTCAGTCGGCCGAGCATTGCACGAACCTCCTTATGTAATAATGCCACTGCAGCAATTTAATCTGTTACCAACGGCGGACACGAGTGGAAAGTTGGGGAATACTACGAGCGCTGATGATGGCTTGGAGAGTTTTGGGTCAGTCAACTCTCAAGGCATTCACCCGATTGTCAGTGACGGTTAGTCTTCATTCGTTCTGTATACCGAGATTCCTCGAGGTTGGTCGTGGATGATCACAAGTCCTCGTCCACAGTCTACCAGTGAGTGCTCGGTCTTTTCTTTGTTGTCTTCTGAAGATTTTCATCGGTACACATAAATAAATATTTAATTGAGTGATCGTATTACGTGAATTTTTGTCATTTAGACAAGATAATTTATGGAATCAAACAAAGCCAGTAAGTCGAGTGTTTTTGCGTGCATGTATGTTTTGGATTATTGTCTTTTCTAGTCATATAAAAAGGATAGCAATTATGACGATATTGCATATATGAAACCTAGTACTTAGCTTGATATTGGCTTATGACTTGTGTGTTCATTTTTTTATTAATGTGATCATTTGGGGTGTCTGTTTATGAGCAAAGATGTGCTCAAGCATAGTCAGAAGAGGAATTCAAAATATCTTCTTGATTTGTTTTGGTCAACTCTCTCGTAGATTCTGAATTATTGTGGAATAATCTTTTTCTAAGATTCCTAACAAGTTATCATAACTTCCTCTGTGGTTGGTTTCTATAGTTAGGACAGGTGAGGACTTTCTGCTGTCGTGCATACTTTCTCAATAGAGAGTGGAACCAAGGTGCTAATGTGATTAAGTTACATTGAACATTGGTGATTAGTCGAAGTGCTTCGTGATTGTGCAGAATCTAGTAGATCTTCCATTTCGACATTATGCTTCTAGATTTTCACAGTTTGTATTCCAGATGCCAATCATTTTTCTTGCTCCCCGTTTGTGTTGGAGAAATAGTGAAACAAGAGTAGCAAGCTATTGATTTTCATCGTGTTAGTTAGGGGTGAGCAAAAGGAAAAACCAATCGATTCTGGGCGGTTCCCGAGAGAAACAAGTTCAATTCCCAATTCCAATTTTTTGGAATTAGTGCTTCTTGGTCCGGTTTTTGGTTTCATGTGGAACCAACCGGGACACCTTATTCGGAGCGACTTTTTTCTTTAATCTCTCACAAATTTGTAAAAACTAAAAAGCCCTAATCCTTATTGATTACACCCTCACACTGCTCACTCTTTTACATATCTAAAAAGAAAAAACCTAATTGCTCGCTCCAAGCCCTAATTTCTTAAGCATAAAGTCTGTAACGCTTGCCCCTTCACAATGTATTGCGTTAACTAGTGCCTTCTATCAACAAAAGAAAAATGAAACAAATAATTCAAACAATCCACAGAAAGAAACGCAATAATGATTTATATACCAAACATACTTATGAAGAAAATGTTTCACCGTCGCATGGCGAAGCAGTGAGCTTCCTTTCTACACAGAGGAAAAAAATGAAAAACATCAATTCCATTAGCATACTCAACCAATTTTAGAAGTCGAGAATAGTCCCTCTAGTTTGGTTCCCGATTTCTGAGTGGGAATCAAATTGTCCAGAAATTGGATCACCCCTAGTGTCAACGATATAAAATTAGTTATTTAATTATTTTAATCAGTCGTAAGTTATGACACAACAAGACAACATGTCATAATGTACCATTCAAATAGGATTGTAAAAGGCAAATTTTACAAAAGATTTAACAATTTCCAAAATCGTTCCATAAGTATAGAGCTTTGCATTTTTTTAAGACGTTTAAAAGATGGTGTTAGATCTGTTTTAATATAAAAGCTTATGCCATTTTAAAACATTTTAACAGCCGGGTTAAAAGTGTCACGAATACAAAAATGTCGTCGTTTGCACATGGTAAATTAGCCAGAAAGGGGTTTAAAAGATGGGGTTCTTGATACTGATTGACAAGAAAATGGCGGTGATAGTATATCTGGGGGATCTCCTGTTGGTGGATTGGATTTGGGGAGGTGCTGTTGGACAGGTGCTAGTCCATTGTTTTGCTGGTCTCCCTTTCCCTCGTTTGCTAGGCCTCTTGTCCAAGCTATTATCATATTTATTGTATTACCCTGGTATTAACATTTTTTCACAAAAAAGTTAATAACATATAAAATTCACATTATATCAAATTATCGGCTGAAGTTTACGTGAAGCTTTATTTAAAGTGAATTCAAATTCCATCACTTAGGTTTATCCTCTGATTTAGAAGAAGAAGAAGAAGAGCACCTAAAATTGTGATATATATCGAACAATAAAAAGAGTACACGCAACATTTCTAGAAGAAGAAGAAGAGCACCTAAAATTGTGATATATATCGAACAATAAAAAGAGTACACGCAACATTTCTAGCACGTAAAATAATAGGATTCAACAAGAGACATGAAAGCACGTGTAAGAACATAAATGGCGGAATTTTTAAACGTGTCACATAATCGCCAACTTGTAAATAAGAATTGAGGAGCTCCTCAGCTACTTGTATGAGTAGAGAAAAAGAACATGACACGTGCTGCAATCAATGCATGTAAAGCAAACGTTTGTCCTGTCGGCTTAACAAGAAGTTTTTAACTGATTAAGAAACATGTCGTGAGTTTCTCGTTATGGAAGAAGAAACACGAACCTTTGGACTTTTGGAACGATTTCCTTTCGGAAAGCATATGCTTTCTTGCTGCATAGCGGTGTTATTGGACGCTAAAACAATTAGACACATCAAAGCTAAGATCACAGATCCAACAAAGTCCTAAATCCCAGATTCCATAACGTGACCACCGAATCACGTCGCCACCTTTCGAATTTCAGTCATTTCTCGGCATCCTATATCTTTGCAGAACTTGGCAGTGGCCGTTTCTTTGCCTCGTTTATCGAGGGTCCAAGCCAGTTGCACGCGAAGAAGAGTCACTCGGTATCATTATGGAATCTCCCCGGTTTCAACGTCAACTGCATACTTAAGATCATCCTCGTCAAGAAGGGGAGGAAACAGATATTTGCGGGTTCCCTCAAAAAAAGCTAAGCCTCTTTTCATATCTGAGGAGCTGCGAGATTCTAATTTTAGCGTTCGAAGGAGTTGAGATTTACCCTTTTTATGCGTATAGTCCTGTGGATATTCCCCGAGTTTTATGCAAATCCCTCCTTCTTTCTATCTTGATGGGGGCGTGTTCCTCGGTGTCACATTCACCTATAAAAGGGGTAGTGCGTTTGATCTGAGAATTCGTAGGGAGTGTGGCGCTTAGCTCTTGTGCTCTTCGTATCCCAGAATAAGACCGAGATGGCTGTTCTGGGATCTTCTTCTTCTCGTTCGGTAGCTGTTGTTGGGGCCGTTTTTGTTCTCGTTCTGGTTCTAAATGGGGCCGACGTGTGCAATGGAGGGAAGACCAGCACTTACGTGCGTAAAGAGGAGAAAGCTGTGGACATGCCTCTGGATAGCGATGTTTTCCGAGTGCCACCTGGCTATAATGCACCCCAACAGGTCTCAACTTAGCTTGTGTTCCTGCTCTTGTCTAAGTATAGCACGAGCTTTTCCTTCTGTTCTTTCTGGTTTTAAAACCCTTTTTTGACTCGTGAAATGGTTGTCATCAACATGTTGAGACACGCTGGGACAAGTTTGCAGAGGTTAATTCGGTTGCGGATTGATGTGATTAATGTTAGATGTTAATATAGTTGATTTCGTTCTTTTATTTGTAGATTCTGATTTTGGCTATCGGTGCGTGACTCTTTAGGTACATATAACGCAAGGGGATCATGTGGGAAAAGGAGTGATCGTGTCATGGGTGACTCAGGATGAACGTGGGTCCAGTGTAGTGCGATACTGGAGTGAAAACAGCGAGCACAAGCTAGAGGCAAAGGGCAATGTGCATCGTTACAGGTTCTACAATTACACTTCTGGCTACATCCACCATTGCACCCTCCGCAAATTGATGGTAAATCTCTCAATTCCTCCTGAAATATCAACTTTTTGGTGCTTGGTGTGTAAAATTGGGTAGACGTCTGCTGATGTTTGTTACGTTTACTGGCAGTACAACACCAAATACTATTATGAGGTTGGAATTGGACTCACAGTCCGACAGTTCTGGTTCATGACTCCTCCGGAGGTTGGCCCTGATGTTCCCTACACTTTCGGTCTCATAGGTAATTAAATCATGTTTTCACGCATACATAGTCATTAACTCAGAGAAACTTCAGAAGCTCGTTCCTGTGTATAGACCATAAATCTTTGCAGAATCATTTGGTTTTGATAATCAATTTCACTAGCAAGTCGCAGCAAATTAAGTTGCGCAGTTACTTTACATGCATCCAGGGCCCTACTCCTTTCTATGCTCAGTTCATACTGATGAACATTGCAGGGGATCTTGGTCAGAGTTTTGATTCAAACCTAACGCTCACCCACTACGAAAACAATCCCCAGAAAGGACAGACTGTATTGTTTGTTGGAGACTTGTCGTACGCAGATAATTATCCCAACCACGACAACAATAGGTGGGACACATGGGCAAGGTTTGTCGAAAGAAGTGTAGCTTATCAACCTTGGATATGGACAGCAGGAAATCACGAACTCGACTTTGCTCCTGAAATTGTGAGTGCTAGCATTGTACTTCTACCAAGACATCTATTTCACATTTAGAGTCACTAAGCTTTGATCCCTTAATTTCCGTGATAATTCGTTACAGCAGAAATTCTCTAAATTCCGATTGATTGGTAATTTGCTTTAATACTGGTTGTTTGGATCAAACGATCCTCCGCTGTTTTTGGTAGCTAAGAACTTCTGTCCAAGTTCCATGTCATCATATTGCATTATTCCTCTTCGTTGGCAAGTTGGGCAACTGAAGGAAGCAATAAATTCAATTCTTGTGGTTTATATAAGGCGAGACGTTGATAGAACTTAGACCGTCAGGTGGTGTGGTTTCGGTAAAATATGGGACTCTTTCCAGTATCAGTGGTTATGATGTTACAGGAAACATGCAGGGGACGAACTCACCCTTTCATTCTATTACCACCACTTCCCATTCATCTCCTAGACCATCATCTTCTTATCATGAAAGTTTCACGATGTATGGGTTCATATATATGACTCAACTGATGATGTGGTGCATTCTTATTTTTATTTTTTTCTGCAGGGAGAAAATCAACCCTTCAAGCCCTTTACGCACAGATACCACGTCCCTTATACAGCATCAAACAGCACTGCACCTTTTTGGTACTCGATCAAGAGAGCTTCAGCTTACATCATAGTCTTATCGTCCTACTCTGCATATGGTATGATTTTACGTCCTTGACTATCCTGCCAACATAGATGAGAATGAGATGCTACTCTATGGAACCTCGTGTTTATGAGATAATTTACTGGATACAGTAACGATATTCATTTATCTGCAAGGTTGATTGGATGAAGAATCAATATGCAATTTTACTTTCATATCTATGGATGAAAGCAGATCCATTCTTTCAAGAATAGATCGCACATAGACATGGGAGCATAAATTCATCGAGAAGCTCAAACGTTTTGATTTGATGTAATTATAAGATGTACAGTTATACCAAGAAGAACAATAGAGGCATGCATCTCAGAATGCCAATTCTTATTGAATGTCGCACCTCACTTCTGCTCATTTCCTTTTGCCTCTGTTCACTCCTAAGGTAAATATACTCCCCAGTACAAATGGCTTGAAGAAGAGCTACCAAAGGTCAACAGGTCTGAAACACCGTGGCTGATTGTCATGTTGCATTCTCCATGGTACAATAGCAACAACTATCACTACATGGAAGGAGAAACCATGAGAGTGATGTTCGAACCATGGTTCGTGAACTACAAAGTAGATGTGGTGCTTTCAGGTCATGTCCATGCGTATGAACGATCTGTAAGTCAAAATGTTTCATTTTCTTTATTATCTAATTTATCAGCTTTATGATGGCTATAGCCTTTCCATAGGAAGATGCATAAAGCCAACTCTAATTCGTTAGTCCAATCAAAGTATCAACTTCAATGTTCTCCAAGGAGATGAAATCAACATGTTGACAGAGATGGAGATTTCTGTCCAACAAAATAAAAATAAATGATTTTTTTTTTCCATGTACAAAGTGTTGCGAGGATGAGCAGGAAACCAGAAATTCTGTTTGTTTTTTTGTCTAGTTTGAATGTAAGAACTCGCTGGCTGATTGATGAGTGTCACAGGAACGAGTATCCAACATTGCATACAACATCGTGAATGGCTTGTGCGTCCCTGTTCATGATCTATCAGCTCCAGTGTACATAACGATTGGTGATGGAGGCAATCTTGAAGGTTTGGCCACCAAGTAAGATGAATTACCCCACAAAATACTGCCCTAACTTATTCATAACTATTCTGGGTCACCGTTGGATCATCTAAAAATCTGATTTTTTTTTTTATGCAGCATGACAGAACCCCAGCCCAACTACTCAGCCTACCGCGAAGCCAGCTTTGGCCATGCAATTTTTGATATTAAGAACCGAACACATGCATATTATAGTTGGCACAGAAATCAGGATGGATATGCGGTAAAAGCCGATTCAATGTGGTTCTTCAATAGAGTCTGGAATCCAGTTGATGATTCTACAAGCGTTTGATGGCTATCACGGGACTGGACAAGTTTTCTCTTTGGATTCCCTCAATACATTTCCAAGCAAATAAAAGTTCTGCAATTAGGCTTGTGCAAGTTTATTGCACTATGTTTTTGTGACAGAGTACTTTTTTTTTTGTAAATAAAAAGTTCATTCTTGAATTTCGGTAAACTGCATGTTCATGTTTGCTGAAATTCCTCATAAACATGTCTGTAAAAATTGTGCAAATGAATTATAATTTTGATTTCTCAATACAATTCTAAGAAATTTTGGCAAAACATATCGCGTTGATGAGTATTTGCCATATCTAAAAAGATACATGTGAAGGACAAACTTTTTAGGTCTTAATCATAATAAAGGTTTTTAGATTAACAGGCAATAATTCTTAGGGTAAATTCCTTTGAATGGATAAAAATATTGCTTTTACCAGACCATGTAAAAAGAAATCGGATGATTCACTCAACCAAAAACATGTCAGGTAGTCCTCAGCAGCAGCGTCTAGTTTCAGATCAAATTGAGAACCTTGCTTTAAGAAACTAAAATTGAAGAGAGAATCAGGTTGAGCTCGAGGATAAGTACGTTTCATTTATCCTAGGAGAGCATGCGATACACTGCATGTGATAGTCGTTATGTTTATCAGTATGAGATTGTAGATTGATACATCATCACAAAACATAACCATAGGCCAAGAAATTCCGTTAGCTGTAGTTTTAAGGTTACAGATACTTGGAGTTGATATGGATTAGCTTCCTGTTTCTCAAGGAGAGATTTACAGAAAACTCGCACTTCACCATAGTCCAAGTGCTGGTTTTTGAACGCATGGAAAATCTGGATAGACCCAATCAAAGAAGATCTTTTCTGTTTCCGTTTTTTTCATCATTTTTTGGTGTAACCAATATCATTTACACGATGGTTAATGGGGTTGAAAGGAGAGGATTGCAAATATTAGGACGGGTTATTTAGAAGTCCCTTCAGTTCAAGTGGATCCATTCTCTTACAGGCTAGTTTGATCACCCACATTTGCACCCATGGAAGCAAAATCTTCATGTGTTTACTCAAGCACCTAACGGTCGAAAATAACGAGGTAATAAGCTGCCAGATTGATCCTTAGTTAATTAAGCTTAAGTTAGATGGGGAAGATGCAAACCGAGTGGAGGACATTGAGGAATATTGAGCCGTTCTCACCATGCTCTTTTTTTATACTCATTTTAGGTCGAGGATCGTTAAAAATATCTCATTATCACTTGACAATGGAGTTATATGTTATTTATATACATGTATATAGACCTATGATATTTTCAATAAGGACAATATGTTACATGAGCATGAAGGCCCAACTTCAAGAACAATATGAGAAATTATTCGGTCAACTTAACACATGTACGATTAAAATGAATTTGATCACATCATTTTCACAAGCCAGGTCCAATTCACCACGTTAGCTAGTTACATGTAAGAATTTTCCCGATGAGATTGATTGTTTGAAGTAGCCATAAATTACTTTATTTTCCTAATATGAGAAAAGTCATAGGAGGCCGTTGCACCCATGCTTCAGGCGACGTTAGAATCTACCTTCTTAATAGTTGACTAGACCTACATAAACTTAATTAGTTATTAATTAAGGTTAAATTCGTTTCGCAAAAAATGAATGATTTGAAAAATATTTTTCCAAAGATAATAATTTATATTGCTTATAAAGATGAATGTACAAAAAATATTTTCATCATCTAAGAAAATATTTGAATAAAAGTTGTTGTTGACAAGGAAACTTTTTTTTATTGACTTCATTGATTAATTCTTTCAAGCTATATAAATTATTATTTTTAGGAAAATATTTTTAAATTATTTATTTTTTGTGAAATAAATAGAGTGTGAGATAAAAGAAGGCAAGACAATAAAAATAGAAGAAAAAAAGGAGGAAAGGGTGGGGACTACTACCAGCACTGATAATGGCTTGAAGAGTTTTGAGTCAGTCGACTCTCAAGGCATTCACACGATTGTCATTGACAATTCTACTTCATTCGTTCGGTCCCAAGATTCCTTGGTGTTGGTCGTGGATGATCACGAGTCCTCGTCCACAGTCTATCGGCGAGTGCTCGATCTTTACTTTGTTGTGTCACGAGGATTTTGGTTGTAAGCATATCATCGTCTTATTAAAAATTTAATCAACTGATCATATCACATGAATTTTTATTACTAGATAAGATAATTTTATGGAATAAAACAAAGTAGGCATGTTGAATGTTTTGTGTGCATATATGTATTGGATAATTGTCTTTTCAGTCATGCAAAAAGAGTAGTGATCCCAATGATGTTGCATTTAGGAAACCCAATACTTAGCTTGATATTAGCCTATTGCTTGTGTTAATCTCGTATCAATTAAATCGTTTGGGATGTCTATGTATAAGCAAAAATGGGCTCAAGCGTACTCAGAGGATGAACTTGAAATCTGTTCTTGATTTGCTTGGCCAATTCTCTCATCAATTTTGAATTACAGAGGAATAATCTCTTTTTAAGATTCCTAACAAGCAATCATAACTTCCTTTGTGTTTGGTTTCTATTGTTAGGCCAAGGGTGAGGAGTTACTGTTGTTCTGCTTACTTTCTCAATAGAGAGGGAAGCGATATATTAATTTGACTAAGTTAAACTGAATATATTAGTGAATAGTTTGAAGTGCATCATGATTGCACAGGATCTAGTGGATCTTCCTTTTCTACATTATTCTTGGACATTTTGAAAGTTTGGGTTCCCCTCGCACCATCTTTCTTTCTTGTGGAGAAATAAGGACACATGCATCACCCATTAATGATTTTCATGATGTCAGTGATATGAAATTAACAATTTAATTATCTTAACCACCGCATGTTATGAATATTGCAAATTACCATCCACATCAGCCTGCCCTGTAGGATCGTAGACAGCAAATTTTCATGGGAAATTTAATGGTGTTAACATCATCCAACTAGTATAAAATAGTACATTTTAATTAAAGATATTTGACATGTCGTGTTAAAAGTGTAGATAAAAATAGGATGCAGGAGACCAAGAACGAAGAAGAATTGTCTATTTTGATTTATGAATTGTGTGTCTATTACAATCAATGATAGACACACAATATCAAGCCGATGCAAAAGTTTGGTGGTCGGTGATTTGTGCTACTATGAGACTTGTCGCTTTATGGAGGATCCAGCCATGGGCCATTTGATCTCGAATACGCAAGGCTTATTAGGTGGGATTGGGAGTGAGTATAGCCTGGCCAAGATTTTGTGGGTTTGGTTGAGAAAGGTGGATAAGTGGCGTAGGTTCATGTGGATATTCTGATTTTGCGCTAATTTTGGTGCAAGTTGGAGATAATGTTTGAATCAATCTGCGATTACTTATCATGCGAATATTCTCTTTGTTTTCTAATTTTGGTACAAGCTGGAAATTACTTTTGATTCTGGTGCAAATTAAAATGACTAGTATTGGACTGGATCAACAAGTGTCTTTTTTGTTGTTGGAAAAGGCTATACTTTCTTGGAGATGTTTCAAAGTAAGGTGTGTACTTTTTTAGAACATTTTCAATAAGGTCGGGCTGAAAGTATCACAGGGTTGTGTTCTTATCACGTATTTAGCTAAAAAGGGATTAAATAATGGGATTCACATGATTGGATATCAATTGACCTGAGAACGATGATGAACAGGGATGTGCAAAGAAATCGGGAACCACTCGGGTTGTCTAGAATAGGACGGGGTCAGCCCAAAACCAACAATTTGCATGGGGCCAGTTTGATTCCCAACTTCGATTTACTGGAATTGGTGCATATTAATTTGATTCCCGATTCCACGCATGGAACCGCCCACCTAGACCGGCCTAGTATGTATGTGTATGTGTGTATTAAAAAAAAAAAGGAATTCTAGCTCAATTACTAAATTATTTTGTAGTTTTTCAATCTATATATATTTTTAATTATTGAACATTATTGACTAATTTTATCTCTTGGGTGTGTAATAGGATTAAACCTCCTATTGTTTGTTCGTCCTAATAATCTATTTACTTGCTTTCTCAACCAAAACAAAATAAATAAACAAAGAGGAAGGAGAGGATTGATTGGAGATGTCCATAAATGTTGCAGCACTTGTCATCATGATACGAAATTAAGAGTCAAAAGCTTATTTTAAGAGCAAAGCCATCCTCATAATTAGTTTAGGTTGACGTTAAAAAAAGATGGATCAAGTGATCTTCTCAGTGTCAGGAAACCCTAAGAGGACCACACCATGACCTTTGAAAAAAAATTAATTTTCTAATTAACGAGCATTGTCTATTCATTTTGCTCTATAGTTTTTAATCATTAATTAATATCAATGTCTTGCAATTCAAACTGAATTCAAGGCCAAACAAACATTGGTGCTCTACATAGAGACTAGGTTTACAATGATATTAATCGATGAATGCAATTTTTTAGGGATTAGAGACCGATTTCTTGGACCCACCCCAAACCCAGACCCAGACCAAACTAGCAATTTGATTTTTGCTATGGATTCTTGGATGGGTGGTTCCCAATTCCAAAAAATTGGAACTAGTCCTTAGTGGATGGTTTTAGTTCCAAGATGGGAACTGCTCACTAGGATCGTGTTCACTCCAAATGATGAACATATTTGGGGGAGCTTTTATTGGTGGCTTTTGACTTCACTAAAAGTAAATTGTCTCTTGGACATTGGACAGGTGCTAGTTGGTCTTTTATTGTTAACTGGATTCTTAGTGATGCTTTCTTTCACTTTCACACGGTTGGCTGACCTCTTGTCCTACCTGATGTTATATTTATTATATCAATCTAGATGATGGAACTGGCATTTTTCCAAAAAAAAAAAAAGAAACTTATTAAAATATAAAAACCACATCAATCTAATTATCAACTAGAGTTTACGTGGAGCTTTTATTTAAAGTAGATTCAAATTCCATCATGTAAGGTTATCCCCTAATTTAAAGAAAACAATAGCACCTAAAATTATTACATAATACATATATCGAATAAGAAGATGAGTACTGCAACATTTCAACGCATAAACTAACAGGGTTCAATAAGAAACATGAAAGCACAAATAAGAACATACATGGGGAAATTTTTATACAAATCGCTAATCTTCACCTTGTCACTTAAATATAAATTGAGGAGCCTATAAGCTACTTGTCTGAGTAGAAAACAAGAACATGGACATGGTGCAATGAATGCATGTAAAACAAACATTTCGCCCCTTGTCAGAATAAGAAGTTTTTCTGATCAAGAAACATGTTGTAAGTTCCTCGTGATGTAAGAAGATACATGAACCTTTGGACTTCCGGGAAGTGTATGCTTTGCGTTGTTGTCAACTAACCAGTTAAGTCACATCAAAGCTTAAGATCACAGACACCACTCTTTCTCCTTCAGAAAAAGTCCTAATCCCATATTCCATAACGTCACCGACAAATCATGTCGCCACTCTTCGAGTTTCAAAGTCATTTCTCATTATTCTACTTCTTGATAGAGCTTGGCAGTGGCCGATTCTTTGCCAGATCCAACGATGGTCCAAACCAGTTGCACGCGAATGAAACTGGGAGTCGTTGTCAGAAGAAGAGTCAAATGAATATGCTTTTTCGCCATCATTATTGCGAAATCTCCCATGGTTTCATAGTCAATTGCATACTCAGGATCATCCCCATCAGGAAGGGAATGAAAGACTGAATCATTTGTGTATTTCCTTATAAAAAAACCTAAGCCTCTTTTCATATTTAAGCGCACAAAAGAGTTGACATTTACCCTGTTATATGCGTATGTCCCGTGGATATTCCCCGAGTTTTATGCAATTTTCTATCTTCAAGGGGGTGCTCCTCGGTCTTACATTCACCTATACAAGGGGCAGTGCGATTGATGTGAGACTTTGTGGGGGGCGGTCACGTAGGTTGTTGTGCTCTTCCTCATCCCAGGATAAGACCAAGATGGCCGTTCTGGGATCTTCTTCTTCTCGTTCAGTTGCTGTTGTCGGGGCTGTTCTTGTTCTTGTTCTAGTTTTGAATGGAGCCGATTTGTGCAATGGAGGGAAGACCAGCATTTTCGTCCGGAAAGTGGAGAAAGCCTCGGACATGCCTCTGGATAGCGATGTTTTCCAAGTGCCTCCTGGCTATAATGCACCCCAACAGGTCTCCACTGAGCTTGTGTTCTTGCACTTCTTGTTGGTAGTTTAAAAACTAGGAGTCGCCTTGTCCCATATTGAAAGGATATAAATGTACACATAGACAAGAATTGACACTAATCAACTATTATTATTATTTATTTAATAAATTCAAATTAATAATTATAAAAGTATCACTGTGTCCTATTGAAACAATGCCATTGTTCATAATAGAGTTACAGTTTTATTTATTTATTTAGTTTTGAATTTATTATTTTTGTTTAACAATTATTAGGCGTTCTTACAACCTTTAGAATGTTGTGTCTATTTGGATATAATGTTTGAACCTTTGTAAGGTTATGTCTGTTCGAACACAACTTATTAATTTTATTGAAAAGTTGTATGTGTTAAAAGAAAAACATTTTCAATTCAACACTTTCAACTTCCAATTTCGTTTTCTTTCAAAAGATATTCCAACCATAGTTTTCAATTGTTTCTTTTTTAGAAATCCTGGTGACATATTAGAATTGCTATTTGGTAATCTCACCGAGACTTTATTGTATCTTGAAGGATTTTTGCCAATAATATTTAGCAACGTTGGGGGGCGAGCAAAAAATTCCTTAAAAAGAATATTATCAAGCCCCGACACTTCTCTTAGTGTGGCAAAAGCTTTTCCTTTTGTTCTTTAGTAGAGACGCTGGGACGAGCTTGAATCAAGTTAACTCAGTTTCGTATTCGATGTGATTTAATGTTGGAGGTTACTGTTGTTAATTTCGTTCTATTCTTTGTCGTTTCTGATTTGGGTTTTGGGTTTGGCGCGAGTCTTTAGGTACATATAACACAAGGAGATCATGTGGGAAAAGGAGTGATCGTGTCATGGATGACTCCGGATGAACCTGGGTCCAGTGTAGTGCTCTACTGGAGTGAGAACAGCAAACACAAGAAAACGGAAGAAGGCAAAGTTTGTCGTTATAAGTTCTACAATTACACTTCTGGTTACATCCACCATTGCACCCTCAACAGGTTGATGGTAAATCTTTCTTTTTTTCTTTTTTTTGGTAAGGTAAGTAATATTGACTTTCAACCAAATAAAATGTACATGGAGAGAACCATGGCACCAACATACACTCATCCGAACAAAGTAAATCTCTTGATTCCTCCAGAAATTCTAATCTTCTGGTGCTTGGTCAGTAAAATTTGGTAAACGTAGCTGATGTTTGTTTCGTTTACTGGCAGTGCAACACCAAATACTATTATGAGGTCGGAATTGGACACATGGTCCGACAGTTCTGGTTCATTACTCCTCCAGAGGTTGGCCCTGATGTTCCGTACACTTTTGGTCTCGTAGGTAAGTAAATCATATTATCATGCATAGATAGTCAATAACTCAAGAGTAACTTCAAAAGCTCATTCCTGCATATGTACTATAGGTCTTTGCGGATCATTTAGTATTCATAATCAAGTTCATCAGCAAGTCATAGCAAATTTAGTTCTGCAGTTAATTTACATGCATTCATGGTTCTACTCCTTTCTATGCTCAGCATGCCGATGAACATTGCAGGGGATATTGGTCAGACTTTCGATTCAAACCGAACGCTCACCCATTAAAAACGTAATCCACAGAAAGGACAGACTGTATTGTATGTTGGCGACCTGTCATACGCAGATAATTATCCCAACCACGACAATGTGAGATGGGATACATGGGGAAGGTTTGTCAAAAGAAGTGTAGCTTATCAACCCTGGATTTGGACAGCAGGAAATCACGAACTCGACTTCACTCCTGAAATTGCGAGTGCTAGAATTATACTTCCACTAAGACATCTATTCACATTCAGAGTCCCATAAGCCTTAATCCATCAATTCTGTGATAATTCATTACAGCAAAAAGTCTCTACAATCCGCCTAATTGATAATTTGCCTTGATACTGGTTGTCAGATCAAACAATCCTCCACTTCTTTTGGTAGCTACAAACTTCTATCCAAGTTCCATATCATCAAATTTCATTGTTTCTCTTCATTGGCAAGTTGGGCAACTGAAGGAAGCCATAAATTCAATTCTTGTGGTTTATATAACACGAGACGTTGGTAGAACTTGGACCTCACCCAGTGTATCTTCACAAAACATATCGACGTTTTACAATATCAGAGTTTATGATGTTACAAGAAATATGCAGGGGACGAAGTCCTCACCCTTTCATTCTCTAACCACTACTTCCCATTTATTACCTAGATCAGCTTCTGATTATTACGGAAGTTATGTATGAATTTAAACAAACGACACCACTGATGGTGTTGTACATTCTTTTTTTTCTGCAGGGAGAAAATGAACCCTTCAAGCCCTTCTCGCACAGATACCACGTCCCTTACAGAGCATCAAACAGCACTGCGCCTTTTTGGTACTCAATCAAGCGAGCTTCAGCTTACATCATAGTCTTGACGTCATACTCTGCATATGGTATTATTTTTACGCCCTTGACTATCCTGCCGACTTAGATGAAAAATTGAAAATGAGATGCTACTCTACGGCACCTTCCATGTTTATGAGAAAATTCTGGGTATATAATAATAATGTTCATTTATCTGCAAGGTCGAAAATAGATGAAGAATCAATATGAAATTTTATTTTCATATCTATGGATGAAAGCGGACCCATTCTTTCAAGATTTCTATTAATATAATAGACTGCACATAGACTTTGAGAGCAAATATTCATCATTTAACTCAAACATCCATTAAAGGAAATGAAAGTTCGTTAGGTGCCAAAATGGTTTTGATTTGATGTCATCATAACATATACGATTATATGCAGATGAACAGTAGAGCCACGTCTCTCAGAATGCCACTTCTTATTGAATGTCGCAGCTCACTTCTGTATTTTCTTTTACCTTTGTTCGCACCTAAGGTAAAGATACTCCCCAGTACCTATGGCTTCAAGAGGAGCTACCAAAAGTTAACAGGACTGAGACACCGTGGCTGATTGTTACGATGCACTCTCCATGGTACAATAGCTACAACTATCACTACATGGAAGGAGAAACCATGAGAGTGGAGTATGAATCGTGGTTCGTAAAATACAAAGTAGATGTGGTGTTTGCAGGGCATGTCCATGCCTATGAACGATCTGTAAGTCCAAATGTTTCCTTTTCCTTTTTCATCTAATTTTTCAGCCTTATTTCAGCGACAGCCTTTCCATAGGAAGAAGCATAAAGCCAACTCTGACGAGTTAGGACGATCAAACTATCAATATCAATGTTTTCCAAGGAGAAAGACAGCATTAGCAATGTCTGTCCGATGAAATCATAATACACAATTTAATTTTTTCATGTACAAAGTGTTGCAAGGATGAGCAGGAAATAAAAAATTCTGTCATTTTTTTGTCTTGTTTGAATGTAAGAACACGCTGGCTAATTGATGAGTGTCACAGGAACGTGTATCCAACATTGCATACAACATCGTGAACGGCTTGTGCACCCCTGTTCATGATCTATCAGCTCCAGTGTACATAACGATTGGCGATGGAGGCAATGTTGAAGGTTTGTCCACCAAGTAAGATGAAATACCTCACAAAACGCTGCCTACCTTATTCATGACTATTCTGGGTCCGCGTTGGATCATGCACATATCTGATTTTGTCATGCAGCATGACTGAACCCCAGCCAAAATACTCAGCCTTCCGCGAAGCCAGCTTTGGCCATGCAATGTTTGATATTAAGAACCGAACGCATGCATATTATAATTGGCACAGAAATCAGGATGGATATGCAGTGGAAGCTGATTCTATGTGGTTCTTCAATAGAATCTGGCATCCAGTTGATGATTCTACGAGCCTTTGATGGTTATCACAAGACAGGACATGCTTTCCCTTTGAATTTCCTCATTACATTTCCAAGCAAATAAAAGTTCTGCAATTTGGCTTGTTCAAGTCTATTGTACGATGTTTTTGTAACAGAGTACTTTTTTTGTGAATGAAACATTCATACTTGAATTCCGGTAGACTGCATATTCTTGTTCGCTGGAGTTCCTAATAAACAAGTCTGTAAAACTTTTGCCGGCGAATTATAATTTAATTTTCTCATTACAATTCTAAGAAATTTCGGTAAAACATGTCGTGTTGATGAGTGTTTATCATATCTAAAAAGACATGTGGAGAACAAACTTTTCAGGTCATAATCATTATAAAGAATTTAGATTAACATGTAATAATTCTTAGAGTAAATTCTTTTGAGTAAATTCCTTTGAATGGACAAAGATATTGCTTCAACAGACCATGTACACGGATATCCGATGATTCACTGAACCAAAAGACATGTGAGGTGGTCCCGAGCAGGAAGTGTAGTTTTAGATCAAATTGAGAACCTTGGGTTAAGAAAGCTAAAATTGAAGATAGAATAAAGTTGAGCTCGAGGATAAGGATAAGTGTGTTTTGTTTATCCTAGGAGAGCATGTGATACGATGCGTGTGGTAGTCATCGTGTTTATCAACACGAGATTGTAGATTGATACATCATCACAAAACATTACCACAGACTAAGAAATTCCATTAGCTGTAGTTTTATGGTTACAGATACTTGGCGTTGATATGGATTAGCTTCCTGTTTCTCAAGGAGAGATTTACAGAAAACTTGCACTTCATCATTATCCAAGTGCAGATTTTTGAACGCATGGAAAATCTGGATAGACCCAATCAAAAAAGAAATTTTCTGTTTCCGTTTGTTTCATCATTTTTTGGTATAAACAATGTCATTTACATGATGGTTAATGGGGTTGAAAGGAAAGGATTGCATATATTAGGACAGGTTATTTAGAAGTCCCTTCAGTTCGAGCAAGATCAATTCCCTTACTGGCTATTTTGATTACCCCCATTTGCACACATGGAAGCAAAAACTTCCTGTATTTACTCAAGAACCTCAACCGGTTGAAACTAACGAGGTATTGAGCTGCCCCATTGATCTTAGTTAATTAAAGCTTTGGTTAGCTGGGGAAGATGCAAACCAAGTGAGGACAATCTGCATTCTTAGGATTTGAAGGAAAAATATATTGGGTAAGACTCATTTTTTATATTCATTTTAAGTTGAGGACCATTGAACATATCACACGTTACTTTACAATAGAATTATATATATGTGATCTCTTTCTACTTAAGAAAGATATTGAAAATGTAAACATGGGATATATTCAACAAGGACTATATGTGATAAAAGTGCGGAAGCTAAACTTCAAGGACAATATAATAAATTGTTTGGTAAGTACAAATTAAATGAATTCGATCCCATCATTTTCATTGACCCGGATTCAATTTACCATATATAATAGTTTCATGTAAGAATTTCCCAGATGACGTTGATTGTTTAAAGTAGGCGTAGATTGTGGACCACTCTCTTTTCCTAATCTGAGCAAAGTCAACGAAGGCCTTTGCCGCTATGCTTTCGGGACAATCAGCCGAGTTTTACACAAACCCACTTATGTTATGATACCATGCATAAATTTAGTCACCTATCAATGCTTTATTTCTTTCATAAAAAATTAATGATTCAAAAAATATTTTCTATATTGCTTACTAAAAGTGAACGTGCAAAAATATTTTCATCATCTATAAAAATATTTAAATATAAATTATTATTGATAATGAAAAAATTTCATCGATTAATTTATTCAAATTGTATAAATTATTTTTTAAGATATTATTTATTTTTTCGTGAAATAAATGAAGCATAAAATAAATGAGAAGGCACGCAGGGAAAAAATACACAAGAAGAAAATGAAGGGGTGGGGACTACTACGAGCACTAATGATGGCTTGGGGAGTTTTAGTCAGTCAACTGACAAGGCATCACCGATTAGAAAAAAACTGACGAGGCATTCCCACCATCGTCATTGACGATTCCACTTCATTCGTTCGATACCAAGATTCCTCGTGATCTGTCGGCATGATCGCAAGTCCTCGTCCACGGTCTACCAGCGAGCGCTCGATCTTTTTACTTTGTTGTTTTGTCAGGATTTTGACCAGTACGCACATCATCATCTTACTAAATGTCTAACTGACTGATAAGAAGACGTGAATTGTTACCATTAAAGAAGATAATTTATGGTAGAAAACAAAAGAAGGCACGTGGAGTGTTTTTTGGGTACATATGTATATCAGATTATTGTATATTCTAATCATGCAAAAAGAGTAGTAACCACAATAATATTGCATATAAGAAACCCAATGCTTAGCTTGATATTGGCTTTTAACTTGTGTTACTTTTGTATCAATTGGATCATTTGGGGTGTTTGTTTATGAGCAAAAATGGGCTTAAGTATAGTCAGAGGAGGAATTTGAAATCTCTTCTTAATTTGTTTGGCCAATTCTCCCATCGATTTTGAATCGTCGTGTAATAATCTCTTTATAAGATACTTAACAAGCAATCACAACTTCCTCTTTGGTTGGTTCCTAATGTTAGGACAAGGGTAAGGAGTCATTGTTGCTGTGCATACTTTCTTAATTGAGAGTGGAAGCAATATATTAATGTGATTAAGTTAGATGGAAAAATTAGTGACTAGCTCGAAGTGCATCATGATTATACATAAAAAAAATAAAAATAAAAATCTAGTGGATCTTTCTTTTCTTCATTATTCTTTGACATTTTGAAAGTTTGGATTCCTGACCTGAATCATTTTTCTCGCGCACTCTTTCTTTCTTGAAGAAATAATGACACAAGTAGCACACAATAATGATTTTCATGATGTCAACAATATAAAATTAACAATTCAATTATCTTACCCACCGCTAGTTATGAATGTTGCAAATTATCCTCCACATTAGCCGGCCATGGAGGATCGCGAATTTTCATAGGAAATTTAATGGATGCTGACATCATCCCACGAGTATAAAATAGTACTTTTTTATGAAGGAAATTTGACATGTCATGTTAAAAGTGTAAGTAAAAATAGGGATGCTGGAGATGCAGAATGGAGAAGAATTGCATATTTTGATTTAAGAATTGTGTGTCTATTACAATCATGATGATTTATATATACTTAAAAATAATCTCCAGTAATAAATATTAACAATAGAAATGGTAACATTGGTACATTTCAATCAATCGTGAATTGCTTATCGTACGAATATTCTAGTTGCGCTCCGATTCTAGGGCAAGCTAGAGATAAAATTAACAATGATGACTAATATATATTTAAAAAGAATCTCAAATGATAAATATTAATAACAGAAATGATAATCACCAGTGGAAATAAGATAACGCTTGAATTAATTTAGAATTGATTATTATGCGAATATTCTGATTTGCTCTAATTCTAGTACGGGTTGGAGATAATGTTTAAATCAATCTTAGATTGCTTATCATGCAATTGTGATTTGATCTTGGTATGAGCTAGATATACCATTTGATTCCGGTGCGAACTGAAACAGGTATAAGTGGAATGGGTCAACAAGTGTTTTTTTTCTTTTTTATTTCAATGTGGGAAAAGCTTTACTTTCTTGGAGACGTTTCAAAGCAAGGTGTTGTCCTTTTCTAAAACACTTTCAAAGGTCGGGCTAAAAGTGTCAAAAAGTTGTGCTCTCAACTGGTATTTAGATAGAAAGGGATTAAATAATGGGATTCACATGATTTGATACTGATTGACAAGAGAATGGTGACAAACATATCTAGGGGCGCCTCTATTGGTGGATTTTGACTTTATTAAAGAAAGTGGTCCCTTGGGCATATCCCTGCACCAACTGGATCGGCATCGGACATATTCTAGTTGGTCTTTTATTGTTATTAGGATTCTTAGTGTTGCTTTGTCTCACTTTCACACATTTGGCCGGCCTCTTGTCCTAGCCGATGTTATATTTATTCTATTACCCCAGATGATGTTATTGACTTTTTTTTTACAAAAAAAATTATTGTAATTTAATAATAACATTAATCAAATTATTATCTAGAGTTTACGAGGAGCCTTATTTAATATGGATTTAAATTCCATTATGTAAGTTTATCCCCTAATTTAAAGAAGACACCTAAAGTTGTTACATATATCGAATAATAAGATGAGTATATGCAACATTTTGACGCTTAAAATAACACGATTTAATAACAAAAACATGAAAGCACAAATAAGACATAAATGGGGAAATTTTTAAATATAGTATAATATTCACCTTGTCATTTAAATATGAATTGAGGAGCGTCTAAGCTCCTTGCCTGATTAGAGAACAAGAACATGGACATGTGGTGCAATTAATGCATGTAAAACAAACGTTTTGCCCCCTGGCGTAATAAGAAGTTGCATTTGATCAGGAAACATATCGTAAGTTCCTCGCGATGGAAGAAGCTACATGAACCTTTGGACTTTCGGAAAGCATGTGCTTTGTGTTTTCGTCAACCGACCAGTTAAGTTGCGTCACAAAAAATAAAATAAAAAATAAAAACTGACCAGTTAAGTCACGTCAAAGCTTAAGATCATCATGGATCCAAACTCTTTCTTCGTCCGACGTAGTCCTTATCCCGTACATCCATAACGTCACCAGCAGATCACGTCGCCACTTTTCGAATTTCACAGTGGCCGATTCTTTTGCCGCATCCATCGATGGTCCAAACCAGTTGCACGCGAAAGAAACTGGTAGTGGCGACACCCGATTATTGTCCAAAAATTATTGCCTTCCTGTCCTTGTCAGAAGAAGAGTCAAATGAATACGCTCGGTTTGCCGTTATAATTACGAAATCTCCCATGGTTTCCACCGTCAACGGCATACTCAAGGTCGTCCTCATCAACAAGGGAAGGAAAGAAAGTAAATCGCTTGCGGATTCCCTTCCTGAAAAAGGCTAAGCCTCCTTTCACATTCAAGCGCTCAGAAGTGTTGCCGTTTATCCTCTACATGCGCATAGTCCCGTGGATATTCCTCGAGTTTTATGCTATTTCCTATCTTGAAGGGGCGCGTTCCTCAGTGTTACATTCCCCTATATAAGGGGTAGTGTGGTTGATGTGAGACTTCGTGAGGCGTCCGTCACTTAGGTTCTTGTGCTCTCCCTCATCCCAGAATAAGACCAAGATGGCTGTTCTGGGATCTTCTTCTTATTGTTCAGTTGCTGTCGTTGGGGCTGTTCTTGTTCTTGTCCTGGTTTTGAATGGGGCTGATTTGTGCAATGGAGGGAAAACCAGCACTTTCGTCCGTAAAGTGGAGAAAACTGTGGACATGCCTCTGGATAGCGATGTTTTCCGAGTGCCTCCTGGCTATAATGCCCCCCAACAGGTCTCCACTGAGCTTGTGTTCTTGCTCTTTCTCTTTGTATAGCACGAGCTTTTCCTTCTGTTCTTTTGTGACTCGTGAAATTATTGACATCCCCATGTAGAGACAAGCTGGGACGAGCTTGAATCGACTTAATTCCGTTTCAGATTTGATGTGATTTAACGTTAGAGGTTACCGTTGTTAATTTCGTTCTATTCTTTGTGGTTTCTGATTTGGTTGGGTTTGGCGCGTCTTTAGGTACATATAACACAAGGAGATCATGTGGGAAAAGGAGTGATCGTCTCATGGGTGACTCCGGATGAACCTGGGTCCAGTGTAGTGCTCTACTGGAGCGAAAACAGCGAGCACAAGGGAAAGGCAAAGGGCAAAGTCAGTCGTTATGAGTTCTACAATTACACTTCTGGTCACATCCACCATTGCACCCTCAACAACTTGCTGGTAAATCTCTTCATTCCTCTAGAAATTTTAATATTTTGGTGCTTGGTCCGTAAAATTTGGTAAATGTAGCTGATGTTTGTTTCGTCTGCTGGCAGTACAACACCAAATACTATTATGAGGTTGGAATTGGACACACGGTCCGACAGTTCTGGTTCATTACTCCTCCAGAGGTTGGTCCTGATGTTCCATACACTTTTGGTCTCATAGGTAAGTAGATCATATTATCATGCACAGATAGTCAATGACTCAGAGTAACTTCAAAAGCTCATTCCTGCACATGTACTATAGGTCTTTGCTGATCATTTAGTTTTCATTATCAAGTTCATCAGCAAGTCGCAGCAAATTTAGTTCTGCAGTTAATTTACATGCATCCATGGTTCTATTCCTTTCTATGCTCAGCATGCCGATGAATGTTGCAGGGGATCTTGGTCAGAGTTTTGATTCAAACCGAACACTCACCCATTACGAACATAATCCACAGAAAGGACAGACGGTATTGTTTGTTGGAGACTTGTCGTATGCAGATAATTATCCCAACCATGACAATGTGAGGTGGGATACATGGGGAAGGTTTGTCGAGAGAAGTGTAGCTTATCAACCCTGGATTTGGACAGCAGGAAATCATGAACTCGACTTTGCTCCTGAAATTGTGAGTGCTAGAATTATACTTCCACCAAGACATATCTATTTCACATTCAGAGTCACATAAGCCTCAATTCCTTAATTTCTGTGATAATTCGTTACAGCAAAAAGTCACTACAATCTGAATAATTGGTAACTTTCTTTTATACTGGTTGTTAGATCAAACAATCCTCTGCTGCTTTTGGTAGTTAGGAACTTCTATCCAAGTTCCATGTCATCATATTGCGTTATTCCTCTTCATTGGGAAGTTGGAACTGAAGGAAGCAATAAATTCAATTCTTGAGGTTTATATAAGGCAAGACAATGGTAGAACTTAGACCGTCACCCAGTGTAACTTGACAATAAGTATGGACACTTTACAATAACAGTGTTTATGATGTTATAGGAAATATGCAGGGGATGAAAAACACCACTTCCCATTCATTACCTAGATCATCGTCTTCTTATTATGGAAGTTATGTGTGAATTCATACAAATGGCACCAATGATGGTGTCGTACATTCCTGTTTTCTGCAGGGCGAAAATAAACCCTTCAAGCCCTATACCCGCAGATACCATGTCCCTTATAGAAGATCAAACAGCACCGCGCCTTTTTGGTACTCAATCAAGCGAGCTTCGGCTTACATCATAGTCTTGTCATCATACTCTGCATATGGTATTATTTCTACACCCTTGACTATCCTGCCAACATAGATGAGAATGAGATGCTACTCTATGGCACCTCTCATGTTTATGAGAAAATTTTGGGGATATAATAATAATAGCTCATTTATCTGCAAGGTCAAAATTAAATGAAGAATCAATATGAAATTTTATTTTCATCTGTGGATGAAAGCAGATTCATTCTTTCAAGATTTCTATTAATATAATAGACTGCACATAGATGTTGGGAGCAAATATTCATCATTTAACTCAAACATCCAGTAATGGAAATGAAAGTTTGTTAGACGCTAAAATGGTTTTGATTCGATGTCATTGTAACATGGACGGTCATATAAAGATGTACATCAGAGGCATGTCTCTCAGAATGCCATTTCTTATTGAATGTCGCAGCTCATTTCTGCTTATTTCCTTTTACCTCTGTTCGCTCCTAAGGTAAATATACTCCCCAGTACAAATGGCTTGAAGAAGAGCTACCAAAAGTTAACAGGACTGAGACACCGTGGCTGATTGTTATGATGCATTCTCCATGGTACAATAGCTACAACTATCACTACATGGAAGGAGAAACCATGAGAGTGATGTACGAATCGTGGTTCGTGCAATACAAAGTGGATGTGGTGTTTGCAGGGCATGTCCATGCATATGAACGATCTGTAAGTCAAAATGTTTCCTTTTCCTTATTATCTAATTTATCAGCTTTATTTCGGTGATAACCTTTCCATAGAAAGATGCATAAAGCCAACTCTAACTATCAATTTCGATGTTCTCCAAGGAGATGACAGCATTAGCAATGTCTGTCCAACGAAAGCAAAATACACAATTTAATTTTTCCATGTAAAATGTGTTGCAAGGATGAGCAGGAAACCAAAAATTCTGTCATTTATTTGTCTTGTTTGAACGTAAGAACTCGCTGGCTAATTTGATGAGCATCACAGGAACGTGTATCCAACATTAAATACAACATTGTGAACGGCTTGTGCACCCCTGTTCATGATCTATCAGCTCCAGTGTACATAACAATTGGCGACGGAGGCAATCTTGAAGGTTTGGCCACCAAGTAAGATGAATTACATCACAAAACACTTCCTAACTTATTCATGATTATTCTGGGTCGGGGCTGGATCATGTACCAATGTGATTTTGTTATGCAGCATGACGGAACCCCAGCCAAAATACTCAGCCTTCCGCGAAGCCAGCTTTGGCCACGCGATTTTCGATATTAAGAACCGAACGCATGCATATTATAGTTGGCACAGAAATCAGGATGGATATGCGGTGGACGCTGATTCTATGTGGTTCTTCAATAGAATCTGGCATCCAATTGATGATTCTACAAGCGTTTAATGGTTATCACGGGACAGGACAAGTTTTCTTTTTGGATTTTCTCAATACATTTCCAAGCAAATAAAAGTTCTGCAATTTGGCTTGTTCAAGTCTATTGTACCATCTTTTTTAAATAGAGTTTTGTTTCTTTTGTTTTTTCTAATTTTAATGAAAGATTCATACTGGAATTTCAATAGACTGCACATCTTTGATTGCTGAAGTTCCTAATAAACATGTCTGTAAAACTCTTGCTAATAAATGATAATTTTGAATTCTCAATACAGTTCCTATGTTACGGTGATGAGTATTGGTCATATCTGGATAATTCTTAGAGTAAATTCCGAATGGACAGACATGCTTCACCAGACCATGTAAAAAGATATCCAATGATTCCCTGAACCAAAAACATGTTAGGTAGTAACCATAGACTAAGAAATTTCGTTAACTTGTAGTTTTAAGGTTAAAGGTACTTGGACTGGGAGTTGATATCGATTAGCTTCCAGTTACTCAAGGAGAGAGATTTTTGAACTCATGAAAAACTCTGGATAGACCCAATCAAAAAGATCTTTTCTGTTAAGTTTGCTGTTTGAATACGATCCGGTTTCTAAGTGATCAAATTCGGGTGAACTAAATATCCCTGAAATTCCTGGGAAGGTCAGAATATTCCCCACAAATTCAGGTGGAACCTATCACTTATATAAGAGCACTTGAGAGTCTTGACTGAAAGTAAAACCAAGTACCACGCAGGCTGAGAAATAATGGGTTCCCACTCGTTCGCGCCTGGCTCGTCCGCCCTGGCGGTTCTTGCATGCGTCCTGACTGTTGCTGTGATCTGCGATGGAGGAACGACGAGTCCTTTCGTCAGGAAAATTTGGCCGTCTGTGGATATGCCTTTCGACAGTGATGTCTTTGCTGCGCCTCCCGGATACAATGCGCCCCAACAGGTGGGCGGTTTCGATCTTCTGCATTCCTCTTGGCAAAAGAAAAAGAAGGTTCACGTTCTGCAGGGATCGGTGATTACATTTTGACCTCTCCTCGAGCGATGTGTTTCAGGTTCACATAACGCAAGGAGATCATGTCGGCAAGGGAGTGATCGTGTCGTGGGTGACTCCTAACGAACCCGGCTCCAAGAGAGTGCATTACTGGAGCGAAAAGACTGGGAAGAAGAAGCACTCGGAGGACACTGTTGTCACTACTTACAAGTACTACAACTACACTTCTGGTTACATTCACCATTGCACCATCAAAGGCCTAGAGGTGAGTAGTTGCTTCTTTCGGGCTTTGCTTAATTAGAGCTTGTCACTCTTCCGCTGCTTTGGTTCTAAGCTTCCGCAGCCGGCTTCTTTTTAATCCCATCTACATTATTGCAGCCTGATACCAAATATAACTATATAGTCGGGTCTGGACAAGTCCGGCGACAGTTCTGGTTTGTGACCCCTCCTGAAGTTGGCCCTGATGTCCCGTACACTTTCGGTCTAATCGGTAAGTTTCTCTATAGAATATCTGATTATGGTTTAAAGAGTTGGTTCTGGTGTCAGATGTCAATATTTGGTTTCAAAGCAAGACATGATGATTTGGTAGTGAAAAAAGAAAAAGAAAGGCAGACTAAATTACATTATTTGATCTCTAGTAAATTCCTGGTTTTAGTCTAAGTAGCGCTCTATGCGGAATTCCCGAGTTTCTCTTTGGAAATTCGATGTCAACTCCGAACTTCTCTCTATCTCGTTTATCTGTTAATTTTCTTGCAGGCGATCTGGGCCAGACACATGATTCGAATGTGACGCTGACTCATTATCAGAAAAACCCATATAATCCAAAGTCGGTGTTGTTCGTCGGCGACCTCTCTTACGCAGATGATCATCCGCTGCACAATAATCTGAGGTGGGATAGCTGGGGGAGGTTCGTCGAGAGAAGCGTGGCTTATCAGCATTGGATCTGGGTTGCAGGAAATCATGAGATTGATTATTGCCCTGAAATTGTAAGCTTTTTCCATAGAAGTCTCCGAACCTCAATCGCAAAGCGGACGCCTTTGCTGTTTCTGTATCTCCCAGCCTTTTAACATTGTAAACTTTCAGGGGGAATACACGCCATTTAAACCGTATCTGCATCGGTACGAAGTTCCATACAGGGAGTCAAACAGCACCAGCCCTTTGTGGTACTCAATAAAGAGAGCTTCTGCTTATATCATAGTATTATCTTCGTATTCGGCGTATGGTAAGGATCTTTACAGGTCGTTATGACTCCATCTTGTTGGTTATGATGATGAGGTGTTAGCAATTGTATAATGCACAGCATTGGTTGTCGATTTAATGCTCCATTCCTCTGTCCTTTCAGCTATATACACTCCTCAGTACACATGGCTTCAAGAAGAGCTGCCAAAAGTGAACCGAAGCGAGACGCCATGGTTGATTGTTCTCATGCACACTCCGTGGTACAACAGCTACAATTACCACTACATGGAAGGAGAATCCATGAGAGTAGTTTTTGAGCCGTGGTTTGTTCAGCACAAGGTCGACGTCGTGTTTGCCGGTCATGTGCATGCTTATGAAAGAACCGTAAGCTTCACTTTATGTGTAAAGTTATGACTTTACCCTTGTGGTTTCTTGAAATATGATGCATTGTCTATCTACAGGAACGCATATCGAACGTAGCATACAACATTACAAATGGTATGGCTACTCCCGTATCTGATCCAAACGCACCTGTCTACATAACCATTGGCGATGGAGGGAACATAGAAGGCTTAGCAAAGAAGTAATAGAATGAAACAGCCCATATTTTTTTTTCCCAATCCAAAAGTTTGTTTGCCTGCATTTTTTGTGCCCGAGAAAACTGAACGTATGATTTTGTGTGGAGCAGCATGACAGAACCACAGCCAGATTACTCTGCTTACCGCGAGGCAAGTTTCGGGCATGCCATTTTCGACATCAAGAACCGAACGCATGCATACTACAGCTGGAACCGCAACCATGATGGAATTGCTACAGAGGCCGATTCTTTATGGTTCCGAAACCGGTATTGGGATCCGGTCAAAGAATGAAGTTGAACTCCCTTCCGGGTTGGATTGACTCCTTACGATTGGAGTCAATGGCACGAATTCCCCTAGATATTTGCTGAGCTCTCTCATATGTGAATCACCATCTCTTCCGGGGTAGCTTTTCTTAGAATAAGCAGTGCTTTTTTCTCTAGTCATTCCGGTTTCTTTGTTTTGCTAGTACAGAAGTTTCTCTCCGGCGTTTCAATCCCTCGTTGGCTCTTCCCATATGTGAATCATCATCTCTTTCAGGGCCGCTTTTGCTAAGAATAAAGGCTGCTTTTTTCTCTGATCATTCAGCTTTTTCTATTTTGCCAAGATACAATCTTCTCTCTGAGTGCGAGCACAAGACCAACTTGCGCCTCGACCATGGTGATATTCACGAATCCACTTGTCCACAATTTGCAAGATGGAATGTCTTCACACGCTTCATGAAAGCGTGCTGACAACAATATCTAAATTCTAGAGATCGGCAACTATCTATGCATTTGCTCCATGAGGTTGTGTCCATTCGATAACAAACGGATGGGGAAAAAGAACCGTGCGAGCCCACCTTTGTACTGAACCAAATCCACACGCAGCACGTACTGTTCTCAGTTATATGCCCAGATCTCGAATTTGATAGATGAAGTCCACGGCACAAGTGAGAAACCAAGAATCGCTTCACAGACCAGTTAAAACTAATATACTCAATCCGAAACACAAGCTTGCAATTAGCGAACAAAAATGTTAGCACAAGGGGACTAAGAGGAAGTGGCAACTCAGCATGTATTATCCCACCAAAGCCCTCGAGAAGAACAAGTAGTTGATCATCAATTTTTCTCTTTTAATGAGACGGAATTGTCAGCTATTTCATATCTATGCTGCACATGGACTAGATATTTATTAAAAATCCTACCCATTTCATAGAACAAACATCAAAGTTTCTGTTACTTGTATGAAAATCAGGACATTCACTGCATTTCCCGATCAGAAAACTACAAATGGACAAAATGAACTACTGCAGCAAATTTTTCAGTAATGATCCACTGCATAATTTTTATAACTTAGCACTCTTAGCTAAACAAATACATATATATATATATATATATATATCATGAATTCCTCAGTCCAAGAGCGACTCAAACTTTAGAGGGATCAATTACCTCTATAACCCAGATGTATCTATTGCTCTTACACAGAGATAAGTTTACTTGTCAGAATGATACATGAGCTACGAGGTGAGATATAAACAAGAAAACCAGAAGAAAGGGTATCTACATAATTACAGATGATTAACACGTTTTCTTGACCTAAAAGCAAAACAGGGTTGACTCCCAATCAAACCAAGTACAGACCACAGATTTTCACACCAGCTTATCCTCCTACAGACTCCAAACTAAAACGGCAGATTTTGTCATGAGGTACTTTAGAATCCAAACTTAGCAGACATCTACCCATTTTATACAGTCGTCACCTCCGCCGACGTTTCGTATCCACCTGAAAATCAGCAAGAGAAATAGAATTACAATGTCAATTAGGGGAATAAAATGGACTTTACCTTCGATGAATTGAACACCAAGCAATAAAAGAACTTCATAATAGACACACAAGGACAGTATATATGACAGGAGAAAACCAATTTCAACTATCAATCTATCTTAGGGAATCACTTGTTCAGGAGGGCACTGAAGTCGACTAGTTCACACGATAATGAACCAAAGAAGTGACAGACCATTGCCGAAATAGCTCAACTAACCTTTGTATCTGCCACAAGCCTGGAAGCAGAGTGAGAATTTTGCAGCTTCTTTCCTTCTGCTGAGCAACTTTCACAGAAGAAGTGATCAAGTTTTTTGGCTTCGTCTACCGACATGTCTATACAAGTAGGATGAAACCTGAATCAAAAGAAGACCATGCTAAAGTTTGCACCGATCATTTTCTTAAAGTCACATGCATACTTCATCTTTACATGTTCTTTTTGTGAAATCGCAAATTCACTGTGCTTTGCATGGAAGTATTTATGCAGCCACTTGGCATTGTTTCTTTGCTTACTTTTGTGGTGCTGCAGTGGAAAGGGTGTTCAAGGACGAGAACCCAGATCCAATCTGGGAAAAAGAGAGGGAGGCAGAGGGGGGGAGAGAGATATGCAGCAAGCCACTAAAGCTAATACGCAAGAGAGAAGTCACTACTCTCACTACTCCATATTTTGTCTATTTGACTTGGCTCCAGCTATCAAGACGACTATCAGCATTATTTTCTGAAACATATCGAGACTATATCTGCTTTCATGAATATCTGATGAAACAGTCAGAAAACAAGGGGCCAACTGTTTTTGAAGAACTTGCTCAATCTTAATTTACGCATGAGTCCCTTCCAAGACGGCTACTGTGATGGATGCCCTACTTGGATTGGATCATACTACATTGTTTCACTATAAATGGTAACGCCACTAAAGGCTCTTAACCTGCACCCTTAATAGGGAAGTGATTCATCCATTGACTGCTTGTTATAATTGCATAATGGTAGCAATCAAAGATAATATTCTAATCCCATCCGCTAATATCTACAGAACTTTAACAAATGCAAGTAAATGATTGCAGTGCCACTCTGGCACTGGCCAAAGTAACAAAAATCAATAGATCATACACCAATTGCAGGTCCAATGATATTGGGAGGTCAGCAATCTTCAACATGGGTGCTGATTACTTAGCTATAAATTGCAAAAGTGACTGAATAAAAACTTGACTTCTAATAGTAGAGTCACCACAGATACATTGAATTTCCACACAAATCACTTTTGAGACTTGCTCAAGAAAACTAACTTTTTCCTCCTTCCATTGAACCTTCCCAAGAAATACAATATTCATGACACTTAATCACTCATCAGGCCAATATCGACCAAAATTACCCCGACATGGGCTTCTCCTATATGATAATAAGGATCCACGCATTCCAACAACCACACAGATATTCAGATGTTCCAAACTAATTTATATAATTAACCTTTAGAAATAGCAACTGTGTGCAATACCAAAAGCCAAAAGAATGTGTGTCTAGGCAAATTATAGAAAATGACAAGTATTGGCCCATAGAAGAGTAGGACACTACACTAAAAACTAGGGATACCGTGCTTAATAACCATTTCTCCGTTGATAAACAGTTTCTTTGCATAAATAGTCTCATCCAAGACATTAACATAATCCTTGGTAATGGAAACATTGTCCGCCCGTTCAACCTTCCAAAACATGTGTGGCATATGCACCACTAAAGATTAATACTTACCCCAACAACTATTGACCACTTAGAGCAGCCCAGTCAGGATTAACACTGACATCATCACAAACTTTAGAAAATGCAGTGACAATGAACAAAAAGTTTAGTAGTAACAAGAACAACCACTAAATCTTGCATTTACTGTCCTCAGATTCCTCCAACTAATCCTTCCTCCCCCTCTAGCATGGATAATACGACACATGAACATGCCAAAAGATGCATATTGCCAGCTTGTGGCATCTATCCTGCGTGCTTATAACTTTGTGCAGGATAAAAGTGGAACTTGGTCTTGGAGGATAATGTCGATAAAATTGTACAGTTAGTCCCAAATGGAGAAAAGCCCACTGTTAAGTACAAAAGTGAAAAGCAGAAACCTATTTCACAAGATCTTTTTCTTTCTCATTGTTTTTTTTTTTTTTTTTTTTTTTGGAGGGGGTGGGGGGGAAATCATAAGCATTCATAGATGCAACCAGAAATTGAGCACAAGAGCATCAAGATGGGCTAAATATATTATTAAGGACTGAAAGTTAATCTTCATCAATCCATGCTATGAGTAACTGCTGAAACCGAACAAAAAGTAGTCACAGTTCCTTGACTGGCACAAAAATTGTCTTATGCCACAAGTAGGATTTTCTGTAAATACATGCTGATTTTATAATCTCTCCTTGCACCCTTTTTCACCCAAAAAAAAAAAATCAAAGTTATACGATCTATGATGTAAAACTTCGTGAAAATGCCTCCAACATATCGCCCATATATGCCCCACCAAAATGTAACTTTCCTTTTATGCCTCATGAGGTGTGCTTTATTAGGTTATCAATCTAGATGATTGACAAACAAAATTAATGAGACCTTACAACCAGGTCAGGTGGCACCTGTAATACCCAACCATTATGATACTCTCCTACTCTTAAAGTCTTTTGCATTTGTTATAGCATAGATAAATTTTCTACTAACTGTCTTTTCACCAAAGAGGAATACATTTCCAATGAACTGATACTTGACTGGTTCCAACATAACCTGCCCAAGGATATGGAAGACCTTTCATCAACATTCCATTCCAGACTCACCAAAAACAAAAGAAAAGTAGATTTATCGTTCTTTATATGAAGTCCACTTTCCAATACCCGCCACAGTTAGATCATGGACAAATGACGAACTTCTGAATCCTTCTTTGCTGAGCTAACACTAGCTGATGAAAGTTTTCAGATGCAGGAAGTAGACAATGAGAAGAAGCATACCAACTTAGACTTTCAAGCAAAGTTGTCGAGGACAAAAAGTCAATAACACTATTCAAGCACCCAGTTGTCTTTCTTTATTTTTCCTTTTTTCTTTTTATGGGCCATCCATCTCAGTGTTAATTTAACTCTGCCCTCATCGACCGAGTGAATAGTACCACCAACTTGAGCCATTGACAAAAACCAAATGAACCCTATGTTTCAAGTAGCCTCATCAACAAGTAAAGTTCTGTCTAGAATGGATCAAGCGACATGTCCAGAGGCTTCCAGCTTACCAATCAGTACAGCCCTCACACTGAACCATTAGATCATCGGGATTGTAAGGCATTTCGCACTTGCAATACCTGCCAAGTCGATATGAGCCAAAATTTAGGGTCACGTCTCAGTCCAGCACTAACACTCAAATCACTAAAGAGAACTTGATTGATGAACATATATAATCCCAGATAAAGGCATTCTTCGCTGAAGATACTAAAACACAAAAACCAAGCATTTCTGTAATCTTCATCGAGATCAATATTTGCTTAACCATTTCCGCACAAGCCGATGAGGGGAAATCGTTGGCCAAGTTGCAATGAAAATGGTCAACAAGAAAAAACAAGAAAGACGACACATTTTTGCTTTCCGCAGAAAAACCATACAAATTCAACGAAAAAACAAACCTAAACTCAATCAACCAGATAAAAAACCAAAAAAAAAGAAAAGGAAACGAGGCAGAAGCACAAAAGACCGAAAATTTTACTTACAAGAATCATATTATACCAACTTACACGGCTACTCTGTCGGGATTAAACGCGCCGGTGGAGGAATTATACTCGAAGCGGCAAAAGAAGTCCTCATTCCCGACGGCGTCGAGCTTGGTGTAGCTCTTGAAGGTGTGCACCGTGCACTTGCCCTCGATCGTGTCGGCGCTCTGTATGTCGTAGTGGTCGGAGAGGAACACCTCCTTGGAGCCGTGGAACTGCCTCCGCCCGCCGATCGACTCCTCGGGCCGGTAGTACCACCGCACGTGCACCTTCACGTTGGCCCCGCGGCCGTCCGACTCGATCCGCTCGATCCTGGCGACGTAGGAGGGCTTCGACGGGTCCGACGGCCGCATCAGGACGCAGTCGTCCGCTGATCGCGGGAAACAAACACGGTGAGGACCGGAGGCCCCGGGGGAGCGAAGCAGGGGAAGTTCAGAAGTTCTTCCCGGGAAAGCGAGGGGGGGAGGAAGCTTACCTCGGATGGTTTTGTTGATGGATTTGACTGTGTAGGAGTCGAGAGTGCGCCTCGGAGCTTTGGCCTTGGCCATGGATTACAGTAAGGGACAAGGAGGGAGACACTGCGGAAGAGAGAGAGAGGAGGAGGAGAGAGAAAAAGAGAGACCGGGGCCAAAAAAAAAAAAAATATTTCGTGTTTTTTTTTTCCGGGACTATTTCGTGTTTGTTTTTTTTCTAAAGGAAATGGTTGGTCTCATGTTACACGACTGGGGCGGCGATCCGGTGCGACGCGTACGGACCGCGTGGGGGCGTATTCGATACGATCGGCGTTTCCAGATTGGGCTTTTGCTTACGTGGAGGGAGGCGATTGGATGGGGTGACGCCGCCAAGCTGCTCTTGCTCCCCCCTGGGCTGCGTTTGAAAAGGTGCGAGGGATGAGAGTCCACGTAAGTCTACATCCTCCTGTCCTGATTTGTGTCCCACCTTTGTTTTTCTTAGATAATGTCTGAAAATTTTCCTCCCTCCTCTCTTCATTGAATTATTTAAAATTTACAACTGCGTTTTAAGACTCGAGATAAAAATTAAAAAATGAGCCACTTAACCCGTTATTAAAAAGTCTCCCATATTTCTTAAAATTGGGGAAGACAAAGATTTAATTGTTAAATTAAATGTGATCTTTCTATTGAAATTATTAGAAGAAATTCGTTATTATTTTGAAATATTACTAATTTAATTGAGTCTTAAAATCTCTCTTCATTCACGCGCGGACATACACAAAAATTCCAAAAAACCTTGAGCAGACATGAATAAATTAAATTAGAAAATTTAAGAATGAAGAAAAGATGACGAGTTTATAGGATATTTACACATCACTTGATAATGAGAATTTGATGGAAAAATCCAAAAAGTAATGGAGGGTTCTCTCTCCCTCTCCTATTATCCTGTTCTCAGAACTACATGTAGAGCTAAGAAATGAGAAGCGTATGAGATCCGCTAATGGGATTGGACCACAAAAATTACAGAAGTTGCAGGGCAATTTATAACATCTTGCAATGTGGAAAGAGATGGTCGTTTAGTATCGAGCAAGCCCACGAGGAAAACATTGGCGCACAAAATGGAAGAAGATTCCTCAATAAATTCGCTAAAAAGTAGCAAGGTTTGGTCACTTGGTGGGGGTTGGCCAATTGGCTTTTTGACAAACGTACCTAGCATTAAAACATAGGTAAACTTGAAAAACCAAAAGAGGATAATTGGCGTGGCGTTACATCAGATCGAGCGTGTCCCTTCTCCAACATCATGACAAGTTGAAATTTTAATATTTTTTTATTATCGATTTTACTTTACTCCTACTCTAATATTCATATTTTTACTCTACCTTATTATAAGGTGTGAGAATTGAAATTCATTTTTAAAATTAAATCGTCTTCACTCTAACCTTTGAGAACGTGGAAATTCGAACTCCCATTTACCCTTCTCATAGAAAGATAGTCGAAATTTCAATCAGAAATCGTGGGATTCCACACGGAAGAAATTCATAGCATTTATTAATACGCCTGAAGTCGCGGGAAAAGGGGGCATGTCTAAAACTAAGGCGAAGAAACATTCGCCTACGATTGAGAAGAAACGGAGAAAAGGGGAAAAAGACATGGAAAGTGAAGTTGGGACTCGTACGGAACAAGATGGGTGGGGTGGGGTCCGTTGTGAATTGCGGGGGTGGGGTGGGGTTGGATACGATCGACCATAGGGAGTGGAATCTCTCTCTTCTCTCTCTTTCTCTTTTCGATCTGCCACCGTCTCTAGAAAGTAGCGAAGTTAGTGGTCGGGACCATCATGGAGCTATACCGAGGAACCCCCGAATTGTTGACCGTTCGGGCCCTTTCCGAATCTCGTGCCGAGAGCAGGCAGGAAGCTGTACCCCCGAAGAACAGGAAAATCTGAGTGACAAAAGATTAGGCATATCTCGATTCAGAAGATAAGATTCCCCCCTTTTGTGAAAATGTTTCCATTCGAAGAACTCGAATCGATCGACCACATCCACCGATAGCCACTCTCCCGTATCAGTTGAACCCCTGCACCGTTCTCCATGAAATTCTCCCATGGCGCTTGCTCTGCGTCTTCTTATGCAGACATAACTTAGTCCGTGCTATCGACATGATGCCGTCGTCCATTAATGTCGTTTTTCTTTTTGGCTATATCGGTGATGGATTCCTAGAAAAACACACGAGCAACAAAGCGGGTCCGAGCCTAGCTTCATGGCAAGCTTCCTACCGCGTGCCGGGCGGGTAGCATCGAGTTCACATGAAAACACTGATGATGGAGTAAGTCACAGAATTTGAAAATGGGGGAGTTGCCTTGTTGGTCCTGCGGGGCTGCAGTGATCAGTGTGACGTACCGAAAAGAGCAGACCCTTTTTTTCTGCCGATGGTAGGACACCCCGTCTTGACTTCTTTTCCTTCCGAGTTTTGAAGTAAGGCTGAGCCTGCTGCAGTTGAAGGACCATCATGGTTCAAAAGCAATGATATGCACGTTTCTTCCGAGAAGAGGGTCGGTGTACTTTCGCCTAAACATGGCAAATGGATAGGAGGTCCGTGGGCTTTTCTAGGATCCATTAAGAGAACGCGGAAAAAACTCAGAAGATATAACGAACGAGCCATGATCTACTCTTCCTTTTCTTTATCAGATGGTTCTAGAGAGACTGGGAATCATTCGCCAAGGATTCTCGGGAGCGCCTTCTAATTAAAAACGACAAACACGTTCTTGAATGAAAGCGATATTCTTTGCATGAACAAGTCAGGACGGAGTCCTTTGATGACATCCCCTTTGTTGAGTTCCGTCTTATCACCCAAATTAGCAAGAAGGAAATATTCTGTAGAGGAAAGAAAAATACAAAAAAAGAAGAATGGGAAATAGAGTCAAGTTGCCATTGAACTTTGACAACATGACTAGAGAATCGGACCGGATGCCCTCAGCGCTGACGGCATGACCCGTAGCATCGCCACTTATGAATGCTTAAAGATGGAATTTCAAATTAGTGCATTAGAAATTGTTTTCAAAGGGATTTAGCCAATTCCAGAAAGTATCGACTGTCGGGTTGATTAAAGCGTCCTCGATTAGGTCAAGAATGTCCCATGATGGATCTGACGGCAGATCTCAAGCCGCTGCAAGCTCTTGGCTTCCAGATAGAGGAACAAAGACTGATCAAAGCGATGAATTTTGAAAGTCTCTGTACTTCGATCATCCGCGGAGACCGCCATTGACCCATAAACTCAAACTTCTTTAAATCCATGTATAGTTTAATTAAATTACATTCCCATGTTTCCAGGGAGTTGACTGGCAGTTCGTGAACAGACAAGTGAGATTTTCATAGATATGGAAAAAGACACCAGATCCTCTGAAGCTATCACTCTGTAAAATACGAATAGATCAACTCTACCGCACAAAGTTTTTTGCTAAAGGGAGAATGCTAAAACACCAAAAGAATACATAAAATGCTACAAAGCCTCAAAACAAAATTAAGACTCAAACCACCGACTTCGCTTCTTAGAAGCATCCTTCAGACCGTCGCCTTTACCAGATCTTTGTTGCGAAAACTTAGCCCTATATTGCTCAATTAACCGATCAAGTTTGTCTACTGCCTCTTTCCCAGGCGGTTCGTTGATTTTCTTCAGCCTTCTACTTTTCTTCAAATTTGTATTGCCATGTTGTTCGCCCATTTGTTCTTGCAGCTTTCTCTTTCTCGGTACCGACTTCAATTCAATCGATTCCTGTTTGCGGTTCCCTCCAGGTGTGACCTCACCTTTGAACAAGCGTCTGCCATCAGCTTGCTTCAGTTCCAGTTTACCCTTTGGTTTCCTTTTTGATCCTTGCACATGCTCCTCATTAAAATTCTCCAATTTTTCTTTGGATGGAATCACCTTTTCCATCTTATTTGCCAGATTACGACTCCGCTTCTTACCAGCAATATGTGCTTTAGCAGCGCCTTCACTAGGTTGCGAACTTTCATCCCAGTAAGCCCCCTGCGAATGTTTCTGTGGTCTATCTTCACCCCTCAACTTCCGTTTCCTGGAATTCTTGGGTGGAGGGGCACTGTCATTATCCTCGGGCCCCATGCCTTCAGGATCATTCCGGGAGCTTTGTTGGAAAGCTTGCAGTTTAGCTTTCCTTTGCCTTATTGTTTGCACATTTTCAAGGGCAAATGCAACAATTGGCCGATGTTGGGGTCCAAAAGTTTCTGGAGGAAATGCACCACAATAAGTAATGACATCAGGCCTAGAGCACAAGAAATTAGTGGAGGAAAATTATAGTAGTCTGTGGAAGGACAACCTCCTCTCTCTCTCTCTCTCTAGTGGAGGAAAATTATAGTAGTCTGTGGAAGGACAACCTCCTCTCTCTCTCTCTCTCTCTCTCTCTCTCTCTCTCTCTCTCTCTCTCTCTCTCATGCACTCACACACTCACACCCAGAAACATACAATTGAATCAGACTTTAGGTGACCTTACCAGGATTATTATTCAGTACTCTCAAGGCCACAAGTGCGTGTTCATGTTCTGTAAATTCAACAAAAGCGACTCCACGTGAGTGATCCTTTGTGACAACTTTACCTTTCTTGATGCTCTTCAGGAACTTGATCTGCATGAGAATATAAATACAAACTACATTTAGTAGACGTGAAATGTCAACAACAGGCTAAGTGTCCTTATTTGATTCTTTATTTGTTGTTTTGCCAAAAGACAGGGAAACGCTTCAATAAACAAAACAACACTTGCTGACCTGTCTAATGTCTGGCTTTTGCTTTGTAGCTCGTGAGATAACTGCTTCAAGGCACAGCTTTTTAAGTTCTTTTTCAGTCATTGACTTCGGTAAGTTATAAATAACAAGTCTGGTCCTTGAAACATGAAAATTTGGAGATTGCAGCTTAGTCATCTTCTCCCTCTCCAACCTAGAAAGGACCAGAATATCACTAACACAATTGCTGAAGACACATACTACAAGAGTCACCATCACGAGCATCTACTAAGAAGTGCCATTGTTTCACCATCATGCATCCTCTTTTACACATACTTCAATTATATTGCATTTGGCAGATTCAATTAACACCAGGAAGATATAAAATGAGTGCAATCACCTTTCTTCATGCATTCAAATCTGCACTATCTATTCTTGCAACCAATAATTAAAATCACAAACCAGTTATCATAAACATAGTGGAAGATCCTCTAGCAAAATGATGCAAATGAAGATCCAAGTTTCAATGAGAATATACTCAGAGCCTAACTTTTAGACATCTTTGAGTACCTGTAATAAAAGATGTTCCAATCGAATCAAATGATTAAGGAGTAACTTTACTGAGGAAAATCAGTCAAATTGTCTGTGATAGTTATGAGACACTTCCAACAAATAATCATTTGCACGGATTGGTAATCAACCATGTACTCAGGAAAGAAGAAGCAAAAGAGGAATAAGAAGGCTGGGTAAAGAGACAAGTTGGAGGTGAAAGTCCAAAGTACAGTCAAGCATGTCCATAACAGAACATGTGGCAAGCAAAAGAAAGAATAAAGCTGCACCAGGAGGGAAGACGCTTACGCTTTACGTTTGGCCAAATCACTCTCTGAAACACCTTCAGCTGCAGCCGATCCTTCAACAATAAGTCCTTCCTGTTTACAAATTGACAACACTCTGTTAGCCAAGCTTTAAGAAAATATTGTGCATGAGCAGGTTAACACATGAGCACCAAGGTTGGACAACTGTTTGAGCTGTCTGTCTACCTTTGCCAGGTAAAGGTTGCGGTGGTCGTGATCCTCAGTTTTGGCCTTGTCCAACTCCTTCTGATGGGCTGACTTCTTATCCAAGGCCCTCAAAATAGTTAATTGTCTACCCCTCAAATATATCCCCACACCAAATGTTTCACTGGCTGCTGATATTGCAGCATTAGCTGCATCCGCTGTTTTAAATTTGAGAAAACCTGTGCCTTTTGGCCGCCTGCCACAATGAATTAGGTGAAACCACAGACAAACAATAAATAGAAGCAAATTGAAGAAAATTATAGTCCATACTGGGTAATTTTGTGAAGAACTGGAACGAACGATTGCACATCCCCAAATCCAGAAAAACGTTGCCTCACTTCTCCGGCGTCGACATCGAAAGGCAGGTTGCTTATAAAAACTGTTCTTAGCAAATCATCATTTATGTCTGTTTGCTCCGCATCTTTTATTTTATGTTTACCAGAACTTTTAGCTTCACTAACAGATGAACAATTGACAGCCTCAATTGCAACATCATTGGTTGCATTAGAGATTCCATTTTCCTCTCTTTTAACCTGCTCCAAACTCTCGCTGTTAGGGTGACTTCCTTTACCAGAGGATGAGATCAAATTCTGAAGAACTTTCCTCGCAATATCGGCTTCATCATCAAAATTTAACTCTGCCTGAGTATCTTCTTTTCCAGTTGCATCCAAATTCTCCACCGCAACATCATCCTCATCAGATAGGAGGGTCGCTTTTCCTTCACCAGCAACATCGTCTTCCAGATCTTCACTACTACTACTACCACCTTCCTCTTCTGTTTCTCCTTCCTGCCCTGCAAAATCCAGCAACCACATTACACTGGATGTGCATTTAAAACATAAGATCCTATACGAATGAGCCATTGAGAGGACACATTAAGAAAAAGTTTTCTTTAAGTTCCAGTTTTCTGAATTTGTTTTCTCAAAGAATAACTTGGATAAAAATAAAGGAAAAATGTTCATCAGTCAAATTCAAAAGTTACCGCCAATTTCCTTAAGAACGACACCATTACATGAAAGATTTGATAACCAAATTTTATATAAGCAAATGCTGACTTACCATCTATAGGGACAGTGGAAACAGCACTGACACCATGATATACCTTCTTAGGAACAGCCCAATCAACCGCTATAGTTCTTTTACCAAACATACTCCCATTGAACTTTAGGATGGCCTGCCAAAAAGAATAGACATCAATTTTATAATGCCAGCCTGAAAAATTCTAGAATTGGTAACATGAAGCCATACATTTTCTGCGTCACTTTTGCACGTGAATTTCACAAATGCAAAACCCTTAGACAACCTGCAAAACCCAATCATAGTTTAGCAAAAAAGCATAGTCCTAGTTATCTTTGTCACAAGTGATGAGAATTTACCCTGTCTCAGAATTTTGAGGGATAAAGACATCCCAAACAAACCCTGCCGCTGAAAACATCTCCTTTATGTCTTTATCTTTGACCTGCACTCACCAATAGAGATTTGCTCAGAAGACAAGCTCCGACCAACAGGAAAGCAGCAGCAGGGCTAGGATAATGTATATAATATCACCTTAAATGGAAGGTTTCTTATAATGAGCTTCCATTTCTGAGTTTTTGAGCCCTGCCAAACAAATTAGACAATCACTCACATTTCTTCATGCAAAAAAGGCAGGGATTGGAACAGATTAGGCTAATAATTTACACTATTCCAACCAAAAAAATTTATTTACCACATAAAAACTGATATATTGCTGCAGTATCAATAAGCAGCATACACAAATTTATCTCCAGCGTGTACATTGGGCAAACTACAAACAATAGAATAATATAAGGTTATGCCTTTACCTCCCCACCCAGCTGTCGCGCCCATACAGCCATTCCATTAATCTCTTTTTGATGTAACATTGCAACAACACTTCGAGCTGATTTAACACTTGTAAAAAGAACAGCAGAAGCATCCATTCTGCATCCATCTTGTGCAAGGCCTGGTATGTTACAAATAATGCTCGGTTCAGAATCCCAACCCAAGAAAGTTATATTTCCAAATTACAACATAACACAACTTCGATTATTTAGGCGTGTTTGACAAGAAACATTGTCAATCCCACAAGCAAAGGAGGAGATATTCTTGCTGGTGCAAGAAGTGCTGGCAACAGAGGGATCGCAGGGAGGGTTCTCATAATGATAGCAATGATGAAAGAATAGCGTGCACATACAACACTAGGCGTAAGGAAAGCAGAAGAAGAGTAGGTACTGGCATAGCGTTGGTTGTGAATGATACTCCTATATTTGTGTCCATCAGGAATAAAGGCAAATATGTTCTTAAATAACATGTTCACTTGGTTGTCAAGTTATTTCGCACCTCTAAGTTAGTTGCTGACACATTGATTGATGACATTCCACTAAAGCAGCACACATGAGGTTTGAGATCTCATCAGGCCCATTAAAATATTACTATTCAACATATTTAACTTAAATACAGGAGAGGAAAAGGCCAGAAGGTGAGAGAAAACCAATCATCAAGAGAAATGAAGAGCAAGACCATGATGACAACAACTAGAGTGTAACAGCAAAGGTGCACTTACCATGTTGTTCAAGATCCTTTTCAGGAAGTGGATAAGACACAGAACACACTGTCCCAATCTCCTTTGCCTTACTATGAACTTGGTCCACAATTTTAGCACTTACAAGACCACCAAATATGACGGTCCTTGCAACCCTTCAGAACACCAACATACAAACTGATGTCATTACTTTCACATTAACACACAACATTCTATAATTCTCTGGATCAGTAATTATAGAAAATGAAAGAGCTCCTAAGCATATTTCAAAGGGACTTTTACAGGGTAGAAAATTTGTGTTCCTCACACAGTTGAATAAAATTTCCTCTACAGAAATAATCAGCAAGATTATATGTACCAATCATCTGACGGAAGACGTATAAAACCAATGCACCAGCACAATCAAGTAAAAACAACATGGTCTTCCCCAGTACAAATGAACATGTCACACCCTAATTCAAACTTAAGATCTATCTATATGCAAGTTCTTTACCCGTAATCAATGGCTGATCTTCATCTTGAAATTCTGGGAGATGTTATCACAAACGAGGGTCAAACCAACTCACTACCTTTTCACTACTATCAGAAAGCACCCACAACTCTGACTCACCCCAGAAAAATGTGCCAGTGAACTTATACAAGGGACACTAATAATTGCCTTTCGAACAAATGGCATCCATCAGGATTTGTCCAAGAAAATTCTAGCAACTTGATAATCATTACAGTATTTCTCGCACAAAAATTCCAGGGAAGAAATATTTTATGAGATTGACCCAAATAAAACAAGTCAAATTTGTTCCTCTCCCACATGATCAATGATCTGAAAAGCTACACAAACAACCATCTTATTCAATAGAAGGTCAAGAAGCTTTATAAGAATCAGTACCTTTGCTTTTCTGAGCATTTCTCATTATCAGATAAATTACGGCACAGTGTAGCTGCTTTTTGAGATACAACAGGTCTATCTGAGTTCAAGGGAAAATATATGGTTAATCAAAGATATGATAATGTGTGATACATGACATACAGTAAATACTGAATAATCAAAAAACGAAACCTTTTTCCTGTAACTCCAGAGCAGGCTCGATTGTCCCGTGAGGTTTACTGTCCTTGGCTTTTTTTGATTCCACGGCATCATCTGAGAAAACCAACGAATAGGAGTGAGCATATCAAATGCAGGGTGCTTGTATTTACTGTAGCTGCTTTTTGAGATACAACAGGTCTATCTGAGTTCAAGGGAAAATATATGGTTAATCAAAGATATGATAATGTGTGATACATGACATACAGTAAATACTGAATAATCAAAAAACGAAACCTTTTTCCTGTAACTCCAGAGCAGGCTCGATTGTCCCGTGAGGTTTACTGTCCTTGGCTTTTTTTGATTCCACGGCATCATCTGAGAAAACCAACGAATAGGAGTGAGAATATCAAATGCAAGGTGCTTGTATTACAATAAGGGCAGCACATCAACCTTGATTGACTTTCGCTCGACGCTGTTCAAGGGGAGCCCGATGCATAGCATGTTTTATTCCGATTTTACGACCCCCAACCAAAGAACCATTCTTAATCTCAATAGCACGGTTCGCGTCTTCAGCAACAGCACTATAAGGCAGTGACAAACATTACAATACATAAAAGAGAATGTGGGCCTTGGGAAATAGTCAGCACGGAAGTAGAGCAATATGTAGATTACAAAAGTTAAAATGAAGAGGTAATGATTCCAGCGTATAAACATGAAATCCATCTAAACAAATAATTTACAACTCTAAATAGCCCATGTGAAATTAAAATATGGTTTAAAAATTACCAGAACATGGTCTTGCAACAAAACTCCCACCTAGAATAGAGAGCATGGTACAATAACTACTGCTATATCGCAACAGATGTGTTCATAGCATTGACGTGACATTGGCAATTTGGCAAGTGATAAAGCAGTATTTTTGTTATTTTGCAGTAACATTCTTATCGATTAGATTTTCAAATCTGCATCAGAAACTATCAAAGTGCATCAAAGAGCACAAAAGCTGCAAAATGTCTTGTCACACATTATTTAAGGCATGTTCAGTTTGTTCTCAAATCAGGACTGTCTCGACATGCATAAAAGAAAACTTTAAACTGTCTGGCCTTGGCGCATTATGCAACTTCAGTTCAGTTTGTATTGAAACATGAATACAACGACATGCATTTCCTTCAATTATAAAAGCAGCCAAGTGTCATCTCTTTCTTATGTTTGGGCTTTACAAAGTTGACCTACACGCCATGATTCTCATTTGAACCTTAAAATAACTATATCACTTGTTGTCATTCACAGTATAATAGCCAGAATCATACGAAAATCTTTAAGCATAAATAATAACTAGTTTTAGAGTCCAAGGAAATCGTGGATAACTTCCAACAGATGTCTCAAAATTTTTAACTTTAGATCAGCTGCACTTAATAGGGAAATTAGTGGTAAATTTGCAACCCTGACTGGAAAAGTAACTAAATTGGAAAGGGAGCTCCTCAGCAGCATCTAGAATCACAAGAGCTATGCGAATATGCAAAATCACAGCAATTAGTGCAGTAATCGCATTAGAATGGATCTTAAATTCCTCTCTATTAAATTAAGCTACCACACCATCTTAGCTTGCTAAATCCTGGTCCTCCGGAGCCCTTCCACATTCAGGAGAAAGTAAAGGAAACGACAAAGTTGACAAAAAGCTCGCAAATAAATTAAAGGAACACAACGAATTCTAGGGCAATGAAGATTCAGCTTATATCATAAGACGCGGCAATTAACAGCCAATAATCGATAACACAATCAAGTCTTCCAAGGGAAGGCCCTCTATGGAAACTTACAATTGAACAAAGCCGAAACCCCGATGCTCATTGGAACCTGCAAGGCGAAACAAGTCAACAAAACCCCTCTCTCTAGTACGCCCGAACGCACGAAAAGCGGAAGCTTGCGCGAGCTCGCCCCACCGCAGAGACATCACAGATTCCCTCACCTTTCTTGGTCACCATGAAACACCGTCTGACTGGACCGACATCGCTGAACGTCTCCTCGAGCTGAAACACAAAGACCGAAACAGAGAGCCCGGGATTCAGAAACACGTCCCTCAATCCAACAAAACGCGCGCGCGAGAAGGGACCGACGAGAGGGGAGTGTGAGTACCTGAGCGTTGGTGAAGGAGTAAGGCAAGTTGGAGACGAAGACGGTGGAAGGAGAGTGAGCGCCGGGAGCTCCATCTTTGGCTCGCTTGTTCTTCCCCATCCCTCTCTTCCCCTCCTCCTTCGTCGCTGCAGAAATCAAACCCCACCCCAGGTTACCAGGGTTTAACGTCCGGACGACATGGAGGGAGGGAGGGATGGAGGTCGGGTTTGGGCTTGTGGATTTTGAATTTGGGCTGATTCGGCCCAGATGGAGAGACAGTTAGAGAGGAATAAGAAGTGTGGGTTGGGCTTAACCGATCGGTCGTGAAAGACTCTTTCTAGGCCCAACATGAGAGAATCTGAAATACTGCGCTTTTTTTTTTATACAAGCGACCTGTAATATTTACGTTGAGTTAGAGATATTTGTTGGCGGAAAAATTCGTTTTATGTATTGAGTATATTTGCTTTCCCCCCAAAGAATTCCAAATTTTTGTCATCAATTTTCCGTTTAATTTTCTAGCAGTGTACTCTCCTCGATATTCAAATGCATGCTTTTACAAAACTATTGTCTCTATTTCAATGGGAATGACCAGGAAATTTTCTAAAATTCGATATGCATCGAGCATGTTCAATCTTTCAAGTTAGACTGTTATTTAATGATAAACGAACAAGATATTTTAAAAGGAAAAATTACAAAGGATCCACATAAAATTTTCGTGAGCAATTTAAATTCAAATTGATAATTTTCTTTTAGGCAAGAAGATCAAATAAGTGGAATGAATAATGACATAAATAATCTATGAATTTGTGTCTAATATATAATCTGATCTCTAGACTTTTAATTTATTCAATAAAGTTCATAAATTTTAGCATGATATGTAATGTGGTATTTGAACTTTATGAATATTTATTAGAAAAAAAAAAAAACGAAACAAGCACACCTTATTCGACCATGGATTTATTATCCCAAATCGACCATTGTTGAGTAGATCCCTCTTATACGAAAACTTTCCAAAGCCCGCGTCATAACATCCGAGTCAAGAGAGATAAATTGAATAGTTATGGGTGTCCTTATTGGGATATATTATTAAATCTAAATTGGGTTTATCTGCTAAAAACTACAGTAGAATTATTACCTCGGAGATGACGTCTCCGTACCTGAAAGAAGAGTCCAATTTCTCGAAGAGAGTGAAAACTCCTTGGAAGATCAACAACCTATGACGTTTAGAGGAATCTTAGCCTAAAAGGTCCAGCCTTGTGCGTTGAATTTTACGAACTAGTGAACTAACGTCTGAACGTCAGAATTGACCACTTTATACGATGTATACGGAGCAAGAAAACTAGTCGCAGGAAAGAATTCATCATACAAAACATGGCCGACATAACTCACAGGAGAGTCCGGACGAACGGGATATGGATGCACATAGCTGAGAAGGGAGATGGGCCTCTCGCTCTGCTCGTCCACATGGAAGCACCAGATCCATGGCTTGGCCGAACGAGGGTACCCCACCGTTGCCCTCGACAAGAGGGGCTACGGCAACTCGGACTGCCCCGCTGACCCGGCGTCCTACACCATCCTCCACCTGGTCGGCGACTTGGTCGGCCTCATCGATGCGCTCGGTCAAGATTAGGTGCGCCACATCGTCACATGGAGTGATTATAATTCTGCAGGGCATTTGTGGCCAAGATAGCTTATTGTTTGTAGAAGATTTCGTTACTTGTTAGAATTTGAATGTTTATGATTATAAAGATTAAAGCTAAAAAACAAGGACAAGAGTGAAATTTGTGTCTTCCAATTTTGTACTTGTTGACCAAGAACTTGTTATTGGATTGGCGAAATGCTCAAAGTCAGCACAGTTGAGTAAAAACCACCACCACGCCCAAGGACTGGCAAATGATCATATGCAAGAGCAGAAGCTACACACACTTTCCTGCTCCAATTTAATAATTCTCACGTTAAAGTCGGTCGCAGCATTCAGCTCGGACACTGCGCATAAGTAGATGTTCTTTCCACAGCAAATGCGGACATGACCTTAAATCTTTTGGTTTTGAACATGTGCCGACTGGGACCGGGAATAGCCTGTACCACGTTGATTCTTCTATGTTGTTCATACTTCTGTCATGAGATGCTGATGAAACAAGAACGGGTTTTGGTCCATAGGCGTACGTGGTGGGTCATGACTGGGGTGCCGAAGTAGCATGGCACCTCTGCCTCCTCAGGCCGGACAGAGTCAAGGCGCTCGTTAACTTGAGCAAGCCTTATCGACCACGGTCCCCACATTGAGGCCGACTGAATACATGGCCGCAAAGTTCGGTGATGGGTTCTACATTACTCAGTTTCAGGTAAGAAAAAATGTCGAACATCGGTTTGGTAAAAGGAGGCACCGGTTTTGGCAAGCTATACAGTACTTGAGCTTGCATTTCTTGCTCCTCTCTGTCGTGGCTAATGCAGGAACCTGGAAAAGCAGAGAAGTCATTTGCCAAGTATGACCGTTTGACGGTATTGAAGAACTTCTTACTGGTGAATGGTCCCGATCTTCTGGCCGCTCCACCAGGCATTGAGTTCATCGATTCCCTGGAGACCCCAGATTCAATGCCCCCGTGGACCACCGAAGAGGAGCTCCAGTACAGGGCAGAGAAGTTCCGGAGCTCGGGTTTCACAGGGGCATTGAACTACTACCGCGCCATGGACAGGTAAAGCCGGCTCAAAAACCAGTTCAATTCGACCCTATTAGATTCGGTACAGCCACCTAGAGCGACCAAACTGGAGCCAAGATCAGCATTTTGGCCAGACTTTGCATCTACAGCAACACAACCTAAGTAGAGATCGAAAGAGGTTATCAAAAGTGATATCTAGGATAAACTTTTTTCGCATTCATTCCTCATTATGGTCCTGCAAATTACACGTTTGCTGTGCCAGGACCATGTTGTTTCTCTCATTTATGAAAATTCCGTTTGGCGGAGTAAGTGCATTCATCTGCTTTGACTGAATGTTTGAAGATGATGCCCCACGGACTGCGAATACGAACACATTCAATTCCGGCAAGGACCGGCAGGCACAATTTGTGAGAGCCTTGCTTGTCCGGAGCCTCTTTCTCCATTTGTTTCCATTCGGATTCGATGCTCGTGAGCCGGATCTTTAATTTCTCAGAGGGGTGGTGGAAACTGACGCTGTCCATTGAATGCAGGAACTGGAGCTGCTCAGGCAATTCATTACCGGGGACAAGGATGTCGGGTTCCAATCATTCGGGACCAAAAGTTACGTAGAGGGTGAATTCTTCAAGGTGCTAGTACCAGGTCTCCAGGTTCTGGTCATCGACGGCCACCATTTTATCCAGGAGGAGAGGGCAGAGCTCGTCACTGCCGAGATCCTATCCTTCTTTGGCGAGAGATCGGGGAATTGAGCGTTGCATGCCAACTGGGTCCATGGGATTCGATTCGATGAATTCAATTTACGTTGTGTTCTACGGTTTGATGATTTCACATGGATGTTGGGATTATGTGACCTAAACTTGCATGAATTCACTTCTATGGACAGTGCTTATTTAATGGTTTGAACACGGATCGTGCAACATGTGTTGGATTCTAGGACGAACAATCTTCTAAAAGTAGAGAATTGGCTTAGGAGAATGCATGTGGCGAACTCGCGACCAAGAAAACTAGTTCGATAGGAAGAGAAACAAGAAATTCGATGAGCCCTTCGTGCTTTAAGAGCGTGCGATTAATCTTAAATGGCTCACCGAAATACAATCCGCTCTTGTGCTGTCCTTTTATGGGCTGAAAATGCAATATTGGGCAGGCTGAGGTAGACATGTGAGGGTGGATGAAAGAAATCTCAAATTGGGTCTATTGCGTAATGTTGAACGGTTAAAATGTTGTGATCACATTACAAAGTCACCTTCAATTGAAATCGGGATTCAATTGAGTTATCGGGTTTCCGTTGCTAGGAGTGATTGGTTCTCAATCCGATCTGATTCCACCTTTGGAACCGGGAACCAGACAAGGAGGATCGGTTCCCGATTCCCAATTTTGGGAACTGGGGACTAGACCATCGATTACGGTCCAATTCAATCTGGTGAAACCGGCTACTTATTTTTCTCATCAAAGAGTAGCCATACACAACAAAAGAAAGAAACAAATTTTAAAATATTGACTAAAGTGACGATAAGTAAAGAGTTATTATGTAATAACTTGCGGTACCATTCAATAAGACAATATTTAATTCACAATTTATAAAAAAAAAAAATTGTAATTGGTCTGGTCCGGTTTTCTTTTGAAACAGGGAATTGAATTGACACTCGCAAAAATCGAACTGGTCCAGTTTGGACGGTTCCCGATTTGCACGCCCTTATCCGATGCATCTACTGACGACGACGATGTACACGGATCTCTCCTCCGTGCATGAAATGAATTCTAAGGCGGTAGACGATTTCGCCCCTGTTTTCCCTGGCATCGTCTGGCGAGGGAATCCAGGGGCTCTCGGGAGAACGGGAGGGGGCGGTCAAAAGAGCAGCAGGGGAACGTTCAGGCATAGGGGCGGAGCAGCCTTGTCGGACTGTCCTTTTCCGTCTCCGAAATGTGAAAAAATCCTTGAGCCCTAGGCCAAAAAACAAATGGTTGCGGAGCCCCAAAATGGGACAGAAGCATTTTCAAATCGTAAATAGCAAACAACATGAGAGCACGAGCTTCTCCCAGAACACCTCCTGTGAAAAAAAAGAACTTGCCTTATCTGAAGGGGTACATCAGTTTCCAATCTGGTCCCATCTACAACTGGTCATTTAGTTAAAAAAAAAATTAAAAATACTAGAGTTGTTACTATTTTAAAGTTTATTAGTATTTTTAAAAAATAAAAAATGTATATTTTTAAAAAAAGTTGGTTTGGTCCAATTACCATTCGAAACCAAAAACAAAATTGAAAATCATCGATTCCACTTTTATGGAATCAAGAAGCCAAATTGATGCCTTTGGGAACCAAACCAAACCTACTGGTCCGAACAATTCTTGGTTTGGTCAGTCCGATATGCTCACTATTACTTGCCTCGACCAAAATTAGGATGGGTTGTTTCAATTTGAACCGTCCGATCATGTGGATCAACATGATCAGCCAAACTCGCTTGATTTGACGTTTGAGATCCATCCAAGCTATATGAATCCAAGTCTATGGAAGAATTTAGGTCAATTCCTTGATTGACTTTCGCTCGACGCCATTCAAGGGGAGCCCGATGCATAGCATGTTTTACTCCAATTTTACGACCCCCAACCAAAGAATCATTCTTACTCTCAATAGCTCGATTCGCGTCTTCGGCAACAGCACTATAAGGCAGAGATAAACATGACAATAGATATAGAGAATGTGGACCTTGGGAAATAGTCAGCACGGAAGTAGAGCAATAATTGATTGATTTATGTACATTACAAAATCTAAAACGAAGAGGTAATGATTCCAGCTTATAAACAGGAAATCCATCCAAACAAATAATTTATGACTCTAAATAGCTCATGTGAAATTAACAGATGGTTTAAAAATTACCAGAATATGATCTTGCAACAAAACTCCAACCTAGAATAGAGAGCATGGTACAATAACTACTGCTACATCGCAACAGATGTGTTCATAGCAAGGACGTGACATTGGCAATTTGGCAAATGATAAAGCAGTATTTTTGAAATTTTACATTAACATTCTTATCAATTAGATTTTCAAATCTGCATTAGAAACTATCAAAGTGCATCAAAGAGCACTAAAACTGCAAAATGTCGTCAAACGCATTATTAAAGGGGTGCTCAGTTTGTACTCAAATCAGGACTATCTCGACATGCATAAAAGAAAACTTTAAACTGTCTGATCTTGACACATTATGCATGTTCCGTTCACTTTGTATTAAATCATGAATATAACAAAATGCATTTGCTTCAATTATAAAAGCAGCCAAATGTCATCTCTTTCTTATGTTTGCGCTTCTTCTTTTTTGTGGAAAAATAGCATTTCATCACTTAACCATTACAGAAACGCAATTAAGTCCGAAATTAGTACATAATAAAACCCATAGTCGGTGGGGGGTTTTGTTCAACCAGTTAATAGGAAGTAGGTTTCTCGATAGGCTTTTGTTGCCCAATTTGCAGGCCTTGTTAGCCTCTCTAGACACATACGACACAAAGACTCTTGTGAGTTGGGCCAGCAAGACCTTGCAATCCTCTAAAATAACTTCCACCATTCATAGGCTCAAGCTTGGCCTGATAACATCTCCACAACTGATAAGCTATCAGTTTGTACTTCAATCTCACAGTTTAGATTAGTTGAAGCCGAAGACTTACGTTTCCTGATCTCCGCCAATCTCGACAAAACCCCATGGAGGGCTAAAGCTTCGATTTTTTAGGGCTGAATCGGTGTTGATTTTCAAAGCAAAGCCGTCAATGAGGACACCTTCATTGTTCATGCAAATCCCGCCGCGGCTGCCTCCTTTGTTCATCAATTGATCCTGGAATCTTGAATATGGACATAGCATATTGAGGCAATGCTTGTACTACCATTTTAATGAGGACTTCCTTACTCGCTTTTGTGATGAGGTTTTCTTTCCACCCTTCAAGTTTCATGTTAACCCTCGCTAGAACCCACGCAAATATATCTTTCTTAGATTGTCCCCAATCCAACAGAATGCCAAGATATTTCCCCGTTTTTTCAAGTGATAGGGACTCTAAATTTTTCTGACATATTCCTCCTCAATTGTTGTGGACAGCAACTATTGAAAAATATGCTAGATTTGTTCGAGTTAATAGCTTGATTCCGATGCATGACAATATCGGTTCAAAAGGTTTGCCAAGTTTTGGCATTCCTTAATAGTCCCATCCAAAAAAAGATTGCATCATTAGCGAAAAGTAAGTGTGAAAGTGTTGGTTAACATCTATTCAATTTAATACCTTTCACGCTACCATCCCTTAGTGCTTTGTGTATAAGCAAAGAAAGCACGTTAGTTATAATGATAAATAGGTAGGGAGAGAGAGGGTCCCCTTGCCTTATACCTCTAGTCGCTTGAATGCTTGGAGAGTTTCCCCCATTAACTTTGATGTTGAAAGTGACGGTTGAGATATATGTTTTCACCAAAGAAACCCGGCAATCACTAAAGCCCATCATTTTCATACATTCACATAAGAAATCTCATTCTACTCGATCATAAGCTTTTTGCATATCAAGTTTAAGTATTGCCTGAAACTTTTTTTTCTTTTCCTGATTCTGAGTTGGCAGGACTTCTTAGACGATTAAAATGTTATCTTGAATTTGTCGTCCACTTATAAATGCACTTTGCTCCATTTCTATCAATTCGGGAAGCTAGGGTTTTAATCAATTGGCCATTACTTTGGATCTTATGTTTGGGCTTTACAAAGTTGATCTACACGTCATGATTCTCATTTGAACCTTAAGATAACTATCTCGGTTGTTGTCATCCAGAGTACGACAGCCAAAATCATACGAAAATCTTTTTGCATAAATTACTGACCAGTATTAGAGTCCAAGGAAATCGTAGATATTTTCCAATGGTTCTCTAAAAAATTTTAACTTTAGGTCCGCTGATATAAATATTCCATATCTGTGAACTGCACTTGATAGGGAAATGAGTGGTAAATTTGCAACCCTGACTGGAAAAGTAACTAAATTGGAAAAAGATCCCATCAGCAGCACGTAGAATCACAAGAGCTTTGCGAATATGCAGAATCACAGCAAACAGTGCAGTAATCGCAGTAGAATGGATCTTAAATTCCTCTGTATTAAATTAAGCTACCAAACCATCTTAGCTTTGCTAAATCATGCTCCTCCGCAGCCCTTCCACATTCAGGAGAAAATAAGGGAAATGACAAAGTTGACGAAAAAGCTCGCGAATATATTGAAGGATCACAACGAATTCTAGGGCAATGGAGTTTCGGCTTATGTCATACTACGTCGCAATTAACAGCCACGAGAACACATTGAGTCTTCCAAAGGAAGGCCCTCTCCGGAGACTTACAATTGAACAAAGCCGAAACCCCGATGCTCATTGGAACCTGCAACGAGAAAAAAAGTCAACAAAACCCTCTCTCTCTCTCTCTCTCTCTCTCTCTCTCTCTAGTACGCCCGAACGCACGAAAAACGGAAGATCGCGCGAGCTCGCCCTAGCGCAGACATCACAGATTCCCTCACCTTTCTCGGTCACCATGAAACACCGCCTGATCGGACCGACATCGCCGAACGTCTCCTCGAGCTGAAACACAAAGATCGAAACAGAGAGCCCGGGACCGACGAGAGGGGAGTGAGTACCTGAGCGTTAGTGAAGGAGTAAGGTAGGTTGGAGACGAAGACGGTGGAAAGAGAGTGAGCGCCACGAGCTCCATCTTTGGCTCGCTTGTTCTTCCCCATCTTCCCCTCCTCCTTCGTCGTTGCAGAAACCAAACCCCACCCCAGGTTGCCAGGGTTTAACGTCCGGACGACATGGAGGGAGGGATGGAGGGAGGGTTTGGGCTTGTGGATTTTGAATTTGGGCCGATTCGGCCCAGATGGAGAGAGAGGAATAAGAAGTTTGGGTTGGGCTTAACCGCTTTGTCGTGAAAGAATCTTTTAGGCCCAACATGAAAGAATCTGAAATACTGCGCTTTTTTTTTTATCTTTATTAGCATCTGTAATATTTACGTTGAGTCAAAAATATTTATTGGCCGAAAAATTCCTTTTAATATATTGAGTATATTTGCTTTCCCCAGAGAATTCCAAATTTTTGTCATCAATTTTCCCTTTATTTTTTAGTAATGCATCCTCCTCGATATTCAAATGCGTGCTTTTACAAAACTGTCATCGCTATCTCGATGGAAATGAACAAAAATATTCCTAAAATTCAATGTGCATTGAGTCTATTCAATTTTTTGAGTTAGACTATTATTTAATGATAAACGACGAGATATTTAAAAGGTAAAATTAAGAAGGATCCACATAAAATTTTCATGATCAATTTAAATTCAAAAGGATATATTTCTCTTGGCTGAGAAGATCAAATAAATGGGGTGGATAATAATATAAATTATTTCTCAATTTTGGTCCAATATATAATCCGATTTCTCAAATTTTAATATATTCAATAAAGTCTATGAATTTTAGCAAAATATATAATATGATCTATGAACTTTATGAATATTTATTAGTGAAAGAAAAAAATGAAATGAAACAAGCACACCATGTCGGATCATGGATTTAATATAATGTTTTATCCCCCAAAAAAAAAAAAAATCAACCATCGTTGAGTATAGATTCCTTCTTCCTATATGAAAACTTTCCAAGGTTCACCCATGACATCCGAATTAAGAGAAATAAATTGAAGAGGGATGGACGTCCTCTATTAGGATGTACTATTAAAACTAAACGAACTCGGGTAGATATTATTATCTTAGAGGATGATGTCTCCGTACCTGAAACAAAAGTCCAATTTCTCGAAGAGAGAGTAAGGAAACTCCTTGGAACATCAGCAACCTATGACGTTTAGAGGAATCTTAGCCTCAAAGGTCCCACCTTGTGCGTTGACTTTTACAAACTAGTGAACTGGCATCTGAACGCCAGAATTGACCACTTTTAATTTTTTCCATAGAATTGACCACTTTATATGATGTACATGTAGCAAGAAAACCAGTTGCAGAAAAGAATTCATCATATAAAACATGGCCGACATAACTCACAGGAGAGTCCGGACGAACGGGATATGGATGCACATAGCTGAGAAGGGAGATGGGCCTCTGGTTCTGCTCGTCCATGGCTTCCCCGAGATCTGGTCCACATGGAAGCACCAGATCCATGGCTTGGCCGAACAGGGGTACCATGTCGTCGCCCCCGACATGAGGGGCTATGGGGACTCGGATTGCCCTGCCTGACCCGGCGTCGTATACCATCCTCCACCTGGTCGGTGACTTGGTCGGCCTCATCGATGCGCTCGGTCAAGATCAGGTGCATCGCATCGTCACTTGAAATGATTATAATTCTGCAGGGTACTTATATGGCCAAGATAGCTTATTGTTTGTGGAAGGTTTTACTGCTTGTTAGAATTTGAATGTTCATGTTTACAAAGATTAAAGATAAAGAACAAAGACCAGAGAGAAATTCGTGTCTTCCAATTTTGTACTTGTTGACTAAAAACTTGAGTTGGATCAGCGAATTGCTCAAAGTCAGCACAATTGAGAGAAAACCATCCCCACACCCAAGGATTGGAAAACGATCATATGCAAGAACAGAAGCAAGACACACTCTCCTGCTCCAATTTAGTTCTTGCGTTAAAGTCGGTCCCAGCATTCAGCTCGGACTCTGCGTATAAGTGGATGTTTCTGTGACAACAAATGCGGACATAACCTTAAATCTTTTGGTCCTGAACATGTACTGACCGGGACCGGGAATAGCCTGTACTGTGTCGATTCTTCTATGGTATGTTCATACTTCTGTCATAAGATGCTGATGAAGTAAGAATGGGTTTTGGTCCATAGGCGTATGTGGTGGGTCATGACTGGGGCGCAGAAGTAGCATGGCACCTTTGCCTCCTCAGGCCGGATAGAGTCAAGGCGCTTGTTAACTTGAGCGTGCCTTATCGACCACGGTCCCCACAATTGAAGCCAATCGAATACATGGCTGCAGAGTTCGGCGATGGGTTATATATTACTCAGTTTCAGGTAAGGAAAAATGTCGGAAATTGAGCTTCGGTATGGTCTCTGAAGTAAAAGTAGGCACCGGTTATTAAAGCATGGTTTGGCAAGCTGTGCAGTACTTGAGCTTGCATTTCTTGCTTCTCTCTGTCGTGGCTAATGCAGGAACCGGGAAGAGCCGAGAAGTCATTTGCCAAGTATGACTGTTTGACGGTATTGAAGAAGTTCTTACTGGTGAACGGTCCCGATCTTCCGGCCGCTCCACCAGGGGTCGAGTTCATTGATTCCCTCGAGACCCCGGATTCATTGCCCCCGTGGACCACCGAAGAGGAGCTCCAGTACAGGGCAGAGAAGTTCCGGAGCTCAGGTTTCACAGGGGCATTGAACTACTACCGCTCCATGGACAGGTAAAGCTGGCTCAAAAACCCATTCAATTCGACCCTATTAGATTCAGTACAGCCAGCTAGAGCGACCAAACTGGAGGCAAGATCAGCCTTTTGGCCAGAGTATGCATTTACAGCAACACAACCTATTTACAGCAACACAACCTAAGTAAATATCGAAAGAGGTTATGAAAAGTGATATCTAGGATAAACTTTCCTCACATTCATTCCTCATTATGGTCCTGCAAAATGCACGTCTTCTGTGCCAGAACCATGTTGTTTCTCTCATTTATGAAAATTCCGTTTGGCGGAGTAAATGCATTCATCTGCTTTGACTGAACGTTCGAAGATGATGCCCCACGGACTGCGAATACGAACACAAATTCAATTCCGGCAAGGACCAGCAGGCACATTTTGTGACAGCCTCGCTTGCCCGGAGCCTCTTTCTCCATTTCTCTCCGTTCAAATTCGATGCTCGCGAGCTGGATCTTAAATTTCTCAAAGGGGTGGCAGAAACTGACGCTGTCCATTGAATGCAGGAACTGGGAGCTACTCGGGCCGTGGCAGGGGGCGCGAATAAGTGTCCCCGCGAAATTCATTATCGGGGATAAGGACATCGGGTGGCAATCATTCGGGACCAAAAGTTACGTAGAGGGTGAATTCTTCAGGGGCTGGTACCGGGTCTCCAGGTTCTGGTCATCGACGGCCACCATTTTATCCAGTTGGAGAGGGCGGAGCTGGTCACAGCTGAGATCCTGTCCTTCTTCGGTGAGAGATCTGGGAATTGAGCGTTACGTGCCAATTGGGTCTTGTGGGATTCGATTCGATGAATTTGACTTACGTTGTGTTTCAGCGGTTTGATGATTTCACATGGATGTGGGGATTATGTGACCTAAACTTGCACGAATTCACTTCTGTGGACTGGTGTTTATTTAATGGTTTGAACACGGATCGTGCAACATGTGCTGGATTATAGGACGAACAATCTTCTAAAAGTAGAGAATTGGCTTAGAAGAATGTATGCGGCGAACTCACGACCAAGAAAACGAGATCAATAGGAGAAACAAGAAATTTGATGAGCCCTTCGGGCAGCGTCCGATTAAATCTTAAATGGCTCGCGGAAATGCAATCGGCTCATGTTGTCCTTTTTATGGGCCGAAAATGCAATATTGCGGGGTTAAGGTAGAATGTGAGGGTGTCGGACGAAAGAAATCTCACTTTGGGCTTGTTGCATGACATTGAACGATTAATATGTTGTATTGCCTTACAAAATCACCTCCAACCAAAATCAGGGTTCAAATGGGTTATCAGGTTTCCCCTGCTAGAGGTAATCAGTTCTCAGTCTAATTCCAAGTGTAATCAGGAATTGGGAATCAAATTGGACTGTCGATTTCGGTCCAGTCTAATGGGACCGGCTACTTTTTTTTCCTCATTAAGAGTAGCCATACATAATAAGAAAGAGTGACAAATTTTAAGATATTGAAATAAATAACGATGAGTGAAAAATTTTTATGCGATAGCTTGTATATCATCGGATGAGACGGTATTTAGTTAATATTTTACTAATTTTTTTGAAAAAATAAAAAAAGTTTTTTTGTAGTTGGTCTGGTTTGGTTTTCTTTTGAAACTTGGTAAATACTGGATGGGTCCAGTTTGGACGGTTCCCGATTTGCACGCCCTTATCCGATGCATGTACTGACGACGACGATGTACATAGATCTCTCCTCCGTGCACGAAATGAATTCCCCCCTGTTTTCCCTTGGCGAGGGAATCCAGGGGCTATCGGGAGAACGGGAGGGGGCGGTCAAAAGAGCAGCAGGGGAACGTTCAGGCATAGGGGCGGAGCAGCCTTGTCGGACTGTCCTTTTCCGTCTCCGAAATGTGAAAAAATCCCTGAGCCCTACGCCAAAAAACAAATGGTTGCAGAGCCCCAAAATGGGACAGAAGCATTTTCAAATAGTAAATAGCAAAAAAAAACAGAGAGCACGGAACCCCTCCTGTGAAAAAACAGAACTTGCCTTACCTGGAGGAATAGGTGAATTTCTGATCTAGTCCCACCTAAGAATACATCCCATCTAATTAAACCGGTTATTTAGCCAAAAATTAAAAAATACTGGAGCTGTTGCTATTTTAATTTTTTTTTTTTTTAAAAGTTACTCCAGTTCAATTCTTTCTCAAAATTAGGAACCAGAATGAAAATCATCGATTCCATTTTTATAAAACTGAGAAATAGATTGGCGGTGCAGATGATTCTCAGTTCGGTCGATCCGATATGCTAATCCCTACTTGCTTAGACCAAATCTAGATGGGTTGTTTTGATCCGAACTATCTGATTGTTTGGATTTGCGTGATCAGCCAGACTCGCTTGGTCAACTATTGAGATTCATCCGAGCTATATGAATCGAAGTCCACGAAAGAATCTAGGTCGATTCCTTAAAAAAACTCGAGCTTTAGGCCTGATCCCGATTCTGCTCCGACATTTTCGTTCTATAAAGTAAAAGAAAAAATTCACAATGACATGAAAACATAAAAAAGAATGCAAAGAATTTATAATGTTAATTGAATATCCTATTTGAATGTGTAAAAAAACCGGACGGCGCATAAATTCAACATCACTATGACGGCACGGTCAAAGTTGCATTTTGTAATACAAAAACTTTTGAAGGTGTTGAGTATCTAAATTGAGGTACGTAATCGAAGCATTTAAGTAATATTTTATATCACATTTAACTTATCAAGTGATAAAACAAAATCTTATTAACCGTTGGGCATGATTCGTCCATTGGGAAAAGAATTATATATGATTTATAATATTATTGAATATGTTTGTAAATAAGTATTTTCGGGGCACTTTTGACTTAAATAATTAAAGAGAATATTCAAATGTTTTTCAAAATCAATATCTTGCGTTTACCTGACAATTTTGGGGCATAAATATTTCCCTCCCCCGAGAGGCATGTTTCTGCACAAGCAATCTCGCGTCACGAACCACGATGCACCCCCGCCCCGCCCCCACATGGGCCCCACCCTCCCCCGTCGCCGCCACGTCACGATGACGCGATACGATCCGGTGGAGCCGATCCCAGAGGATCACTCCTCCCCTCGGGATCAGCTTTTCATCGTCTCTGGTCCCTGAAACTGTGGGTCCCGCCCAAGTTTGATTAATCGCACAAAAGAAAAATTTTAAAAATTTTAAAACCGCTATTTTATTTTTTTCGTTAGGTCCCTTCTCGAACCCCAACCCTCGCGAGCCCGGCAATCGCCTACCGCCACGTGTCCGCCCGCCCGACGTCATCCGCTGCCAAACGATTGGGCGGATTAATAAGAATGATTTTTATCAAATCCCTAATCAAATTATTAATCTGCTCATTACCGACTACCTGCGCGTATTAATCCCCAGCTGGCAACCTCGTCGCGATGTAATATGGTTCCGTTCTCATTCATTGTACGCTAATAATGTTTAGCTAATTGATATAATTAAAAGAAAAGAAAACTCGAATCGAAGGCGCGTGTCACGCATTATAAATGATATTTCAAGAGATATCTTTTTTATTTGGTTTGTCTTAATTCTACGGGCCGGCCCTGGGCGCACCTAATTGGCCCCCATGGCAATTAATGAATGGAAGAGTTTGGAGTAAAAGGCTCAACCAACATACATTTGTTTTCAAACTTAGAAAAATGGGGTTGATATTGATGTTCGGTGTATAATATTTAGACGACGTTGCTTCCCTGGACTTCTCAGCTTGTTCTCTTTCGCGGGATATAATGACTTTCTAGAAGGTATTGAATATCGCTTACGGACGCGGTGTCGTGTTTGTTTCTCCCTCTCTCTTATTAAGAGAATACCGATGCAATTCTCATCTAGTTGATTCTTTTCTACAATTCAAGAGCACGAGCATGAGAGATCTTGCTACTTTTTAAATCCTAGAAACGCCTCATGAGTATGCCGAACCGTTTAAACCTGAATCCGTAGCATCACTTGAAAATAACACTTTTTGAGATTTTTTTTATTGTCATGGCGACAATTAAAGAATGCCTCTAGTCTTTTTATTTAGCAGCACTTCTGCGAGATATAATGACTTTCCATAAGGTTTTGAATATCGCTTACGGACGCGGTGTCGTGTTTGTTTCTCCCTCTCTCTTGTCAAGAGAATACCGATGCAATTCTCATCTAGTTGATTCTTTTCTACAATTCAAGAGCACGAGCATGAAAGATCTTGCTACTTTTTAAATCCTTGAAACGCCTCATGAGTATGCCGAACCGTTTAAACCCGAATCTGTAGCATCACTTGAAAATAACACTTTTTGAGATATTTTTTTACTATCATGGCGACAATTAAAGAATGCCTTTAGTCTTTTTATTTAGCAACACTTTTGGTCTTACACTGACTCTTCTCGGTATTTCCTTATATTTCTTGTGCTCGCATGCGCGTTTTTTTGTTCTTAGACCTGTCAATCGAGTGGTCGGATCGAGGTTGAATATCATCTAACCCAAATTGACCAATTCACATGCAACAAAAATCTAGTAATTATTCTTAACACAATTAATATTACTAAAACACTTCCATATTTAACCCAATTAGGAAAACTCATAACTAAACATGTGGGTTTGGTGTAAGTAAACCTATCAAATTTGGTGATAAGCTTATTTTTTAACCCATGCTTGATAGGTTTAGTTGTTATATAGGTTAGTTATTAAATAAATGGGTCATATATAAGTTTAGAATAACAAATGCCAAAATATTATAAGCATTAAATGAGTTTACATACTTGAACTCAATCCATTTCCAAAACTCTATATTCACTTTTTCTCACTCTCACTCAATCTAACACTCATTTGCTCTATGCTCTCACATTAGTTTTGGTATCTTCTTAGATTGAATTAAATATGGAAGTGTTTAAGCAATATGAGTATAGTTGGATATTGATTGGATATGAGTTGGGTTGGATTGGGATCATTACATTTGTATTGGTTGGAAATTGGTCGATTTGGGTCGAACTATTTTTTACCCAACCTACATTTTTGACAAGTGAGATGTTAATAAGTTGTAAATCCATTTAATCCAATGTTATTTTAGGTTTTTCTTTTTAAAACCCATTTATGACCTATCTATGGAATATGATTAGCTTATTAAACAACTTATTTTATCAAATACGGGTTAAAAAATGGGTATATGCCCCATTTTAACATGTCAACTTGTTGTGATTCTTGCATGTATAAAATAGAATCATAGACTATTTTGTCGCTCAAACAAATCGAGAGTAGAACAAAATTGGAAATGGTTCAATAGCAATGTGTTGGCATAAGGCATCCTTCAAACAATCAATAATTTGGAAAGGAATTTTCAGACGATCAGTCAAAGTAAAACATGATTTATTTTTACCATCTTGATATGGACAGTTTTTTATACTGAAAAAGGGACTTTAGTTTCTTTTGCAGAAATTACCGCGTGCGTCTAGCACGCGTGCGGCCCCTTCGATCTGTAAGGTGCATTGACTTTAAGACAAATTTTAGGAGTAGCCAAGGAAGATGGTGCGAAATTGCAAAAACTAAGTTCTCTGATTTTTAACTCCAACAGTATCTTTGACCAAAAAAAAAAAAATCTCCAAGATCTTCCAAAAGTGACGAATTACCTTGATATTGTTCGTGGATTTGAATGCTTATTGACTTTTTTTTTTAGAAGTCTGCTCGATGGTCGATTTTTATGGAAATCACTTGGCAAAAGTGAAAAAAAAATCGCAATAACTCACAAGAATGAGCAAATATTGGAATATGCTTTAAAGAAAAGCCCGTCAAATTTAGAAAAAGAAAAAAAAATAGCAAGATTCGCAAAAGAAATCATCCCAGGCAAAAAAAAAAAAAAAAGACCTTTTCTTGTCGAAATTTAAAGAAAAATTTATCAAAATCTCAAAAAAGCAGCATCCCTATATTTACTCGTCGAACATTCCATATCGTAACAGTTCCAAATATTACTGGGTAAGAAGGAACCCAGGCGTGCTCCTGACAAAATCCAAATCGATCAAAAAGTTTCAAAAAAAGAAAAGAAAAGAAAAAACCAATACTCATGTAAACATGCTTCGGTACTTATGGTCATTCACCCTAGTCAAAAAATAAAAAATAAAAACGAAAAATTTATCCGCAAGAGCGTCCAAAAACTTGTCCTAAGAAACAAAGGAAGAGGGAGGGGGATGATCATGTACTCGTGAAAGTCGCGGAAGGAACGTAACCCAAAAACAAGATTATCACGTTAATTTTGATGGCCATTACGAGCCAAAACGAGACCCACCTGATCGATCCCAGGATAACATTTGCTGACAACCGCAGTAGTAGGGCCTCGTCTGGGCAAGGTTCCCAGCCATGTCGTGTCAGAAACGTTTCCCCACTTAAATTTCTTTCTCCTCTTTTTTTTTAAAATACAAATTGGGTAAATATTTTTAAATTTAATAATTTCACTTTAAAAAAAGAAAAGAAAATCCTTTCTTTTGCTTTCCACGCCTATCCCGCCAATCGCAGACGCCCCCGCTCCTCGATTAATTTATGAGGGCCCTCCAAATCGTCCTTCGTCGCGAATCCCCATGTAGTCTGCCCGCTGCAGACGTAATTAGATTTCCGCTTCGTCTCCTGCTGCGGGGTTTCTGTTCCTCTGATCCTAGGCAGCTTTCCCGACGTTCCCCTTTTGCCCTCCGCTTCCCCCGCTATTTACCGAGTTTGCCACTCCCTCATCTTCCTCGTCCGCGAATTGTCCGATTTAAGAGAGGCTGCTTAAGTTGCAATTATTGAAACGGCCCTTTGGTTTGTCTTTTAAGCAACTCGGGCGAGGATAAATGCCCGCGTATTAGGTGCCCACCTAATTTCTTTTTCTCTCTCTCTTTTTTTTAATAAAAAACAGCTCGTGGAAAATTGTGGCTTTTGCAATTCCCGTGAATTCGAACAGAAAAATAATAATGATGATGATAAAATTTGATGGGTTGAGTGATCAAGAGATGACAATAATGTACCTAAGCGGGATGGATTTTCCTCGCGCCTCCTCTCGAGTTTTGTGGTGGCAATCGAGGCTGAATTTTGTTTAGGAACTTGGCTTTTCGTAAAAGATTAGTTTAGCCGTTCGGTATCATTATGACGTGATTATGGGTTAGCTATAGCCACGAAACTTGATGGTCATCTTCACCTACAATATCTTTGTGGAAAAGCAATTTGAAGGCATCTATATCACGTGGTACAAAGATTAAAAAGAAAAACAAAGTAAGAAGAGGAAGATGCCTAATCTTCTTCATAAAAAAATCCATAACAGTAAACTCACGGGAATATTTTCCGACTCTGATTTCTTGGCGAATCCCTAGAAAAATTACCTGTCAAATGGATAAAAGGTTCGAAATTTCTCAAAACAAATGCACTCGTGTTCAAAACACGGGCATTGATCATACTTAATATTTGATCGATTGACTTTCCCTTTCGTAAAAATCAATCATTTCCGGAGTAAGTAGAGAACGCTGTGCTAAGTACTAACCAATTTCATTAAGAAAACAAAAGAAAAACGACTAACCACCGGAAAGCAACTCAACAAGAGGAGGTAGGAACAGCAAGATCATAGATGTCCCCATCAAAAGCAATCATGCACGATCTCCTTAGAGCAAAAAAGAACGACAAAGGCGTGGCACACGATCGTGCCTCGTAACATCATCGACAGCAACTCGATCCGCATCCGCTCTCGGAACTCCTCTTTTCTCCCGTCGATCGATCTTTCGTGGGTTCGTTTAGGGTTTCGATCTGCCCATGTCTCTCGAAACCTCGCATGCATAGCTCGGGACCGGACGTCGCTGTACGGAAGATCACGGGGACCGGTCATCGTCGTCGTCGTCGTCCCGAAGATTGCCCCGGCATCATCATTTTTTTTCTTTTTTTGGGGATCGGGTGTCCATGATGTATCCCGAAAGATTAGTATCATATCGACACTTCGCCATCATGGATGCAAAAAGAATACGTTGTTTGGAAAGGAGGGACATCGTACTGCCCCCTTTCATCATACCTAGGAAGCAGCAGATGGCGATGTGGTAGGATGGGTGTCTTTTCATTTTCAAATGAGGAGGAGGTGGTGGTGCTTTCACAAAGATTAATTAGCCCTAAATCCAATCAATTCCGTATTGTGTTTTTCTCCTCTTAGGGCGATGGTTAACGAAGTTCGTCATGCTTATCCGAGAACCCAATGTTAGCCGCATCCTATTTACGACTTCTGGGTTAATTTTTATATTCGAACGGCTTCGAGTTAGGTAAAACCCATTGCTACTTTGGTGACTAATGTGATTGACTCCTTTGGGTTTTTTTTTTCTTTTTTGACGATTTAATGGTAGAAGACGGTGGATTCTAGGTAGGGTTAATGTAAGCGTTCTTGCTCAGAGATGGCTACCGAATCAAATGATCTAGATTACCTCCTAAGCTCGGCACGTGCCCCAATTGAAAAAGAGGCATATAATCGCACGTGCCAACGAAATTTCGTCCCCATTTGATTGCACCCTAAAAGGGGCAAGTAAAATTTTCTTGTTTGGGGCCCCCCCGGCTGGAGAGAGTGCTCCCTTTTCACTTGAAGCGCTTTGAACTCTAGGAAGGAAAGAAGGTATGAAAAAGCAAAAAGGAAAGGACTCTTCCCCACTTCCCCTTTCCCCCTTCCATCATGTTTTGCTCGAATGCTAACTGAGGATCGTGTGGCATTTCTTCGTGATATGTTCATTAGATTCTGCTCTGCAATCATCAGAGTGGCCATGGAAATCTCATATTCATGGATGTGAAAATGACTGTGGTTCCAATTTCTTAACGTGGTTTGGTTGAGTATTAGAAACAGGGGATAAATGCATTAGAAATTTTAAAATTTGTAACGAATGTGTGAATGAGTTTTGAAGTTTTCAAATAATGCAATTAAGTTTTAAAATTTATAACAAATTTGTGATTGAGTTTTTTGTTAACGGCACTTTTTGAAAGTTTTAAAACTTAATTGTATTTTCATTATAAATTTTAAAACTTTCAACGCACTTATCCCTAAAAGTAATAAAAGATCACAGCATATTTGTGGGTCTTCCTTTCGGATACATGGGTTGGGGTTGTTATCTCAACACTTAGTATTAAGGCAAATCGTCGCCAAAGCTTCTCTCTTTTGAAAATGAAAAAAAGTGCCATTAAAATGCAATATTCATTTGAAGGTAATTATTGTCGTTTTATTGCGGAGGGGTCTATCCTTGAGACATCACTCGCCATTAAATCAACTTCAATATATAATCAAACATGAAAGATGGGATTTTTAAATATGCTAGGCCTCTCGCTTGGTGATTGTGTTGAATTTCATGACTTTCGATTTCCACCTTATTATACCCATTGAAAAGTTTTTTGACATGCATGTTTCGTCGAAAGTGATAAAAGGGATTTGAACTCAATTGCCTAGCGATTTGATCTATCTAAAGAGGACGTGCGTGCATTTCTTTGTATTTTTTTTTTTCCGCCCTACACGGCTAATAGATGTCGGATCCTAAATCTCTATCCACAAGGGTTGTCCTGAGGATAGAGCAAAGAGCGGCTTCCAACCATCCGGTACGACAACAGTTAAAAATGCGTACTTTGAAGAGTATGAGCACGACACTGACTCCATGGATGGTGGGTTTTTGCTATAAAGGCTAAATGAAAAAGAAAAGAAAGGAACGAAGAGTTCGATGCTTGATGCTGACGCCTGAGCAAATAGCATTTGCAGTAACTTCAGGCCCCTTCGACATCGACGTACGAAGCCCTTCTGCCAAGCGATGTCACAAGAGTAAAAAATCTGTAAAAATCATCAAAGTTTCATGCTCTCATTTTGGGTTAAGCAAGGTCGATTTGGTAAATCAAAGTGCAAGAAATGCAAAGAGGGGAAAAAATGAGAAGTTTATGGAGCCAAATGGGGACCTACTGTTGCGCCTCCTCCATTAACAAAAAATATATTTTTTCAAATTGGGGAATTAAATAATGGGGGGCAACTAACCACAACAAACAAATAAAAACTAATAGATAAAAGGGGAATAGAATATGCTCATGGGTTTATATGGTGGATATTGAAGCAACCACAGAGAGAGAGAGAGAGCAGAACTTCCATGCTCATGGATGAGAGAGACAGCCACAGGTAGAGAGCGAGAGAGATGGTGTGAGAGATAGAGAGAGAGAGAGACAGAGAGAAGGAGAGGAGAGGGGGTTTAAGAGAGGGTTTAGGTCTACCAACTGGTGGTTAGAGATTGAGCACCTTAACCAAACACCAGCCAGGAATTAGAGGGAGAGGGGAGGGGAGAAGGGAGCGAGGGAGGAGGAGAAGCAACATTGCAGGTTCCAACACCAACTACTACTACTAGTCGCTAGCTCTGTTTCAAGCAAGAACCCAAAGCTAAGCAACCCACGGAGCTTTAAAAGGCAGTGACTGTTTCGGAAAGTGAAGAGTGTTTGTGCGTGGGTTGTGAAGGAAAAAAAAGAACCGACTTTTGCGGGAGAGGGAGAGAGAGAGAGAAAGGAAGAGGGTCTTCTTGTGTGTGGTTCTCAGGTGGGGATTGCTAGATATGATATGGTTGCATGCTAGTATGATTTTAGCAGGCAACGAAAGTGCAAAACTTTGTTGTTCCTCTGAATTATGAAAAAGTTGTATTTCTATCTTCTTCTTCTTCTTCTTCTTTTCCAGCTTTTAATTTCATCTGGGTTTTGGATTCTTGTAGGTGTATGGGCCGGTCTCTTCCATAGTTCAATGCAAATTGGAGTCCTTCTTTCAGCTGAATTCTTGGGATCGGAGGGAGTTTGGTGTCTTGGAAGAGTTTTTAGCCCGTTCTGTTGTATACCCTCAACTGGTACAGGCCTCGGCGGTTCTCTTTGTTTCCAGTGATCTCGACTTTTCTCTTTCTTTGCTGTTCTTTCTCCATCTTTTTATGTGGATGGATGAGCAAGAATTTTCTTTCCCCTTTTTGTTTTCGTTTATCTTTGCATATGCTTCTCCAACTCTGGAGTGGAGATGATGAAGCTAACCACTTGTTATACCTCTCCTGTAATTATCCTTCTATTCTAGCAAGTCCTTATCGAGCTACTTTGTCCTATGAGGCTAACTAAGCAGACCTCTTGCTTGCCAGTTGCTCCAAGCTTGTTCTCGAGATTGTTTGGTCCCACATAGCATGTCTTCTCCTACTTTTGATTAGATTATTTCATCTGATTTATTTTGTTGGTGTTTCTTCCGGTGTGTTTATTTGCTGGACTTGACTTCCTTCCTTACTTTGTTTAATCAGATGAAACGGGACTTGTCTTAAATTTATCAAAGGATCGTCCTTGATTTTTTCCGAAATTCCTGTTTGCATCTCATGCTGGGCAGTCGTCTTTTGATTGTTGAGGTTCTATGTTAGACTGCCTATTTGCTTCGTCAGGCATGACCTTTGATTTTCCCATTGACTTTAAGCTGCTCTTGCGAAGGCATGTCCATCAAATCATCCGAGCTAAACGTAGTTTTAGCATCTGGTAAATTGCTGCGGTATTCATATGCAATCAGACACAGCAGGGTCGATCACTCGTCTTGAGTAGTTATCTTGTCAATTAGCTACATGGTCCATGGCGATACAAAAACTTTAGTAATTGAATCTTGGGTTCCAATCCCATTTATATAAACTCTACTAAATGTTCTTTTTTCCATTTTTCAGCTCTCTCGGTGATTATGAAAGGCCTACTCGGATAACCAGTTGCAAGTAGCATGTCGACTTACTATACCAGTTCCAGTGATCAAAGAGATGCTGCGCCTGTTCTATACTTACGAGAACACGCCCCCACATCGCATGCTGAGGAATCTCTTCTTCCTGGCAATAATAATATGACATATGTAAGTTCCGGATTCTTCTCGAGTGCATTGACCGGGAATCCTCAGCAGCAAAGTAATGGCATGGATATGTCATCTGTTGGAGGTCTGGATTCTATGTCACAGCAACAAGCCATGTTTTCTAGTCTTGGTGGGTCCCAAATGAGTGATCATGGTTTGACTGGGTGGAGGGATGGGAGAAATGAGATGCTCTTTATGCAGCCAATGGCCAGCCACTCAACAGTCCTTCAAGATGGTCAGAACTTGCAGGGACAGGGACTTTCTCTTAGTCTCGGGACACATATTCCCTCAGGCATCCACATTCCTTCGGGTCAATATCGGAGTCAGAACTTGGGTTTAACTGCGTTCTTAAGTCCTAATTCGTCGAAGTCGGCTGAAAGCAACAGCAGAAATGGCTCCACTGTAGATGAACAACCAAGAGGTGCCGAGTTCTTCCCCCACAGTCTAGTGGGAGCCAATCAAGACTTGAACACAGGGAACTTTTCTGTAAATGGAATGTCAAGCATGTCAAGAATGCTTTCGAATTCTAGATACCTAAGGGCAGCTCAACAGCTGCTTGATGAAGTTGTTAATGTTCGGAAAGCTTTGAAGCACTCTGATAGTGAGAAGATTAAGAAGTCTGAGGAGGGAGATGAGGATTCGAAGAAAGATGTGGCCTCAAATCCTCAAGAGTCGGATGGTAATTCCGCTGGTGACCTTTCGCAGGCTGAAAGACAAGAATTACAGAGCAAGTTGGCCAAACTTTCGTCAATGTTGGATGAGGTATGCTTGTTGATATTGCTTAGATTTTGGTGTATACTCTCATTCTTGGTTATTCTAAATTTGTTTTATCATTAAAGCGGTTTAATCTGTCCGTCTCTTGAACTGTGGTTTGTGCTCTGAAAAACTTTCAATTACTATGTATGTGTTTGTTGCTTTCTTTCACTTTGTTATGTTACTATACCATCAGATGGAGGTTTCATCTTGATTTAAGAATAGGCCAGTTTACAGCCAAATGAAGAATGTCAGATCATAATAGATATCTAGCTTTGCAAATTAGACTTGACTACTCAAGGAACTAGAAGGGTAAAAAAACAAAGGTAGCCAAGGGTGAAATTTGTGGTTGATGGAACATGGAACCTTGTCTGCTTGCTGATTCGAGAAGGAAGTACATGGACTCTCAATTCACTCAGTAAATTTAGTGAGATGAATGCAAATCCCTGCCGAATTCTGTTAAGGATCCCTCTTTCTAGTCAATATGCTGAGTTGATTATCTACCTCTTATGCATGGGTAGAAATTCCTCGTGGTAACAGAAAAATTCGGGTGAGCAGATCTAATGCCCGCTGTTTCCTATGTCATGGGAATTTTGCCAATACTTGGCTTTAAAGTTTGTCATCTAGTATTAATTTAACCTAAACAGTTGATTGACATGCTTATGTGCCCCTTGTGTGGCAAGGAAAACACACGTATGCATGTAAAGCTTCCATTCTAGTATTCGACTGGCAAATATTCATAGTGATCATTTGGGGACGGGTGGTCATTGTACCATATTCTGCTGTCTTCTTCTATTCTTGTGCTGCAGATGGTTGTTTTCTTTCCCTTTGCTGAATTCCTTCTCTACTTAAATGATAAAGTAAGAAACTGAAAAGTAATTACACAAGGCACAATCTTTCTGTATCTCTGATGCTTTCTTTTCAACATCTCTGGTAATTAGTAGCATTGTCTTGTTGATCCTTATCTTATGTTATAGTGCGATGTGCAACTCTTCTCAATCTTGGAATCAATGAACCTTTCATGGATGCAGGTTGATAGAAGGTACAAACAGTATTACTATCAGATGCAGATTGTAGTGTCGTCCTTCGACTTGATAGCGGGACCTGGTGCTGCTAAACCATACACAGCCCTCGCCCTTCAGACTATATCGCGCCACTTTAGGTGCTTGCGAGATGCAATCACCACCCAAATTCTAGCAACCCGTAAGAGTCTTGGGGAACAAGATGCTTCAGGAAGCAGTAAAGGAGTGGGAATACCTCGGCTTCGTTATTTGGACCAGCAACTCAGGCAGCAACGAGCCCTACAGCAGCTTGGTATGATGCAACAGCACGCATGGAGGCCGCAAAGAGGACTCCCTGAGAGTTCTGTTTCTATTCTTCGGGCCTGGCTGTTTGAGCATTTTCTTCATCCGTAAGGAGACTGCCATTATGCCGTTATATGTCTTTTCTTTTCTTCTTTTTTTTCCATTAATTGTCATCGAGTATTCTCCATGTCATATATGTCTTATTTAAGTCTTGGCTTTTTGTAGTTACCCAAAGGACTCTGACAAAATCATGCTCGCAAGGCAGACAGGGTTGACAAGAAGTCAGGTGAGAAATGAACTCAAGTTATATCAGCAAACGAACATAAACTGGTGAAGCATGAGCTAATTGAGACATCCTAATTCCTAGAGCTCTATTCAAAGACATTGCTGGAGGCAAACCAGCAGTCTGATTTCATCGATTATGTTATTACAGTTCAAGAATGATTAGGTTGATTTAACATTCAAAAAATTGGACTCTTAACAGTTAAGAAACTACTTGATCACAAGAAAAGGCTTGAATGAAAGGCTAAGAGCGTAGCGAATGGATGAGGTAGTTTTATAGGAGAACAGTCATCTTCACCCTGACATGCCAGTTGTTATCATGATTCATTAACCATTGCAGTGCTTGCTTTGCTGATTGTATCATATAGAGGAAAAGTTGTACGAATCCTCCGATTAAAGTAGACATTATTTTCTCCTATGCATTGACAAACAAAGATATTCTAGATTTAAATGCGCCCAAATGACATTAGTTCCTTTTGCATCATGTAAGATACATTGTACAAGATATGGTAGCTGCTGACATGTCGTATTTAACTGATTAAACGGGTTTTGCTGTGTGCCACAGGTCTCGAATTGGTTCATCAATGCAAGAGTGCGTCTCTGGAAACCCATGGTTGAAGAAATGTACAAAGAAGAGATTGGGGATGCGGAAATGGACTCCAATTCATCCTCCGACACAGCCAAGCCGAAAACTGGCGATGTCAAGGAGGACCGGGTGGAAGAAGTGCAGCAGAGTTCAACAGCTACACAGAGATGCAGCTCGGGCCAGCTCATGGACTCGTTCGACCGGACTCCAGATGTTGAAATGGCAGGCCACCCTGGGGGATTCAACTACCTAAATGGGAGACATGGGGATGTCGAAGCCGAATATGGCCAGATCAAGCTAAATGGAGAGCAAGCGCCCGGTTTCGAGGATTGCGGTCTCTACCAGAATTCCATGGTTCATTCTGGCAGCAACAATGGCAGGTTCGTGACTGCCGCCGCCGCCGCCTACCAAATGGCCGAGCTGGGGAGGTTCGGGGGAGGTAGCGGGGTGTCCCTTACCCTGGGGCTGCAACATTGCGAGGGAGGCAACTTGCCCGTTTCTGCTGGGCCGCACGGCGGCTTCCTGGCCATGAGAGGGGACGAACTGTACAACCAGGCGGCTTCTTCCATAGGCCCCGAGACGACAGAATTCGAAAGCATCAACATCGGGAACCAGCAGCAGAGGTTCGGTTCCACGCATTTGTTACACGATTTCGTGGCGTGAAGACCTTCAGGGACTCATCCTCACGACGATAAATCCTCCGAGACCGTTCCATTGAAGCTGCTCGCGGCGGGGAAGTTGGGGAGATGACATGTAATGTGGCACCAGCACACGTGTCTGTATGATAAATGTTTTTGTTTTTGTTTTTTTGGAAGGTTAGTGAAATCTTGTAAAGATTTAAAGATTCACACACTATTTGTTAAATATGTGAACTGGGGAATTGTATAATTAGGGCCAAGCCAAGCTTAGTACAGAAATAATGAAAAGGGATGTTGGGGTTGAAATTGTTGCAGTGATTGGGCAAAGGATTCTTCTCCTTGTAATGGGCACGAATGAATGAATGAATAATAAAGACCCCATCTTTTCACACGTCGCGACATCAACAACATCAGGCACTGATAGTCCGTCAAAGAACAGATCGCTCTGTCTCTCGGACTTCTCTCGTTCCGTGCTTTTGCATCGATCTTGGTTGCAGAAGTGCATCTCGTTCTTGATCTTGGGTCGCAGAAATTTATGTCATCACTGCAATTAATGGTTTCCTCAAAGCCGGCAACTGGCTCCTTCAGTACGCTAAAAAACTGAACTTTTGTAGTTTGAAATGTTTTGTCCAAAATCCGGCCAATCATTGCCCAAAAAGAATCGACCACTAAAAAAATTTCTGCTCACTCAACCCTGGAAATCGAGCCACGCATTAGGCTGACAGCGCTGATACAATCGCCGGAAAATCGTTTTTCTCAACGGTAGACAAGCCAACAGAAACGTAACAAAATTTAATATTTGTCCGACCTTTTGTCCTCCACATGAAATTCATCGAAATGGAATATTACTCGACATAGTACTTGACATTCTACGACCGACAGAGACCATTACAGGACAACCACCGAACCTCTCGCGACCATCAAACGTAAAAATCCACGTCTATCGCTACGGCAACAAAGCGACAAATCGAACACCGTGACACGATACAAGCCAAGCATGTATGCATATGTTATGTACATATTATACGACAAAGGCGGCTCTTTTAATGGCTATGGTGGCCAGGGAGCTTCTCCTTGATCTTCTCCATCATGCTTTTCTTCTCGTGCGGCTGCTCGTGATGCTCGACCTTGACCGCGATGGTCTCTGTAGCTACCTCCGGGTGCTCGTCCCTGGGCTTCCCTCCGGTGATTTTGTCCTTGAGCTTGTCTTTTATACCTTTCTTCTTCCTCCTGCCACCTTGCCCATCGTCCTCCGACTACAAGCATCCAAAACATTAACGTCAGTTCAACGCGATACCCCGAGCCCTTTGAATCAATTCGTTCCAAACATAGAAATTGAATCGAACGAGCTGTTATTTACTCCTAAGTAAAGAACTGTGACACGCAGCTCTCCTCGCTTTCAGGGTCTAACGGGAAAATGATCATGAAAAAACACATAAAATTTCCCAAGAATCGAGAGGCATGCTCATGAGAACGTTTGATGGTTAATGAAGATTTGAGTTGTGATCCCCCACAAATCAGGGGCGAGAAGAGGGCGAGCTTTCTTTTTCCCCGGGATTACCAAACCCGACACTCACCGAGCTGGAGCTCGAACTGCCAGAGCGGCGGTGCTCTCCGGCCTCGCCCTCCTCACGGCGCTCCTGCCACTTCTCTTGCGGGTGGTGCTGACCCCCTACACCGGTGAATGAACCGCTGGGGGTGGTATTGGTGGCGACGCCGGAGATGTGCATGGGGTGGCCGAACTCGTCGGTCAGCTGCACGGGGTTGCCAAGCCGGTCGGTGAGCTGTACCGGATTCCCACGCTCGTCTCTCAAATTAGCCATTTTCTCTCTCTCTCTCTCTCCACCCACAAACAAGAAAGCTACAAAGCCAGATCTCACAAGAAGCTCTTCATCAAACGCCCTCACATCAAATTCAAGCGAAGAAGAAGCTTTGTTTATAGGGAGACGCAATGACGGTGGAACATGCAAAGCTACACGCGTGGAGCCGAGGGAAACGAAAGCGACAAAACTTCATCCAGCCGCGTGGCAGAGACCGTGCGTACGTGGCGCGTTCCCGTGTCCGCCGGACTGGTTCCCATGTTTGTTCCCTTCCAGCTCTGAGGAGCCAAGAAGCCAAACAGATCACGATGAGCAGACATGGCAGAAAGTTTCAGAGTCATCCGATCGGATATGATGTCATTAGACGAAATTCTCAGCAACTAACAGACATAACTCGAGTTGATTTTTGACTAAATGAACATGCATTGCGTTTCTTCACAGCTCCCTCGCTCTCAGCTAAACACGCCTTGGAAACTTCATCTTAGAGCATAACCTGCGAGAAAAGTGCATGCAGTTCCATCCTCATGCGAACTACAAGTTTTAGGATAGGATATTTTATGAGTGATTATGTCCAGATGGTCAAGATATGATGCGGACCTCAACTTTTCCCCGACAGAAGAAAGAAGAATATAAATTCATGTCAATGGGTAGGTAAGGGAGAGTACCATTAGAGAAAATATTGCCTGCACCTTGCGTAATCAGCGCAATTAAAAAAAAAAAGGCTCTTGAAATCACAATATGTGTCCAAATTAGAGCCCGATGTCAAATTATTTTGAAAACACTTCCATGTGGAATTCTCCTTCACCTGCCCCCACTTTCTGCAGCTGTACTCCCTCTTTCATTCTTTTACGTGATTTTCCCTCATATTTTTTTATACTGAAAGTGTGTATATTTTTATTTACTTAGACAATTGTTGGCACAAGAAAAAATCGATACACTAGATTGCATCGTTTGAGAATACAACTAGATTTAAAATGAGAAAAGTTTCGAGTTCGCATTACAATGCACTTATAACTTAAATTTTTGCCCGACGTGCATGTACTCTTAATTCTTAACATGAAATTTACAACATGTGTTTTGTGGCAATTATAATCGCCATTGGACAAAACTAACTTCAAACAAGTATATCGCTCATTCAACGGTGAACATGTGAGAATGTTTTTATATTGGATATTGGCTTAACGATAAAGTATTGCTGAAGAATAAGTGGGGTTGTCGAAATTTTGTCTCACGTGTTAAAAAATTTTTGTTCAAAAGATCATAGAAAAAAGGCTATGATCAGTGTATAAAAACTCATATCACTTGTAAGGACAAGAAGTGCATTTTAGTCTTTAGTTGTTCCAAACTGAACATTTTTTCGACAGAATTGACGAAAATAAGGAATTCATTTTCTAGATTTACTGTTCATCGCGATGCATCTTTTAGTCTTCGAAATAAGAAGGTATGTATTACTATTCCAAATGGGCCGAAGGCCCGATATTGTTACTAGTCGAGTGTAGAATTGACTTTGGGCTTTTGACATTTTAGTCCAGCTCGTAGTCTGCGATTTTAGGCCCAATGAAGCTCGACGCTCAAAATAACATTCAAATTCCAAATCATTTCGAGACATTTCATCAGATATCATTTGAATGAAAAGTAAAAAGAGAGTAAACGCTCATGTCTTTTCAGTGAAAACACGAAGAAAATCACAACTTACGAGAACTTGGTTGGCTAATGATTGATGGACATTATTATCTTCTAAATTTGAATTCAAAATAATCATCTAGTATTTCGTAAATATTCTACCTTTTGTCTTATAATAACTTAAAATTATATAAAAAGAATGCAATAAAATCTTTACATGTTATTTTGTTCTCTATCAACTTAGTTTTTTTTTTTTTTTTTTTTTTTCATTTTTAAGTATAACTGGCTGCATTTAACTTTGACTAGCCAGAAAAACAAAGCACACACATCTTTGAAGGCAATATAGTGCCCTATATCATAAAGATGCAAAATTTAACGTGCCCTCGTTAGGAAGACCATATTATACACTAGTACAAGATCCTAGATTACATGTGTATATGTATACATATCGAGGCTTGTATTATACATAATTAGGTAAGTTCTCACACATCGCAGCTTATTGATATTCCACAAAATAGCCGCCGGCTCCTCTCAGTTGGGAATGAGCTTGAAAGGAGGCCGAACAAGGGCTGGCGCAGGGTCGTACTTGCCATAGTCGTGGGTGTCCACTTTCAGGATCCTTTCATGAACAGCAGTTGCCTCATCTCCATCCTGTGATCGCTCCTATAACAATAACACCACCCACTAAACTGTAGTTTTCAACTAGAGTTTGGTAAGAAGAAAATAAAGAGAAACAAGAATGGTGATGCCATCTCAAAAGGCGTTGTGAAAATGAGCTGGAAGAAGGTAGGAAAACCTAGATGATGTGCGTGGAGATCATTTTCTCGGCACTTAAGAACGAACCGAAAGGTAAGAAATAATAACCTCATAAGTAACAGCATTTGGATTCGCTTCCTTGGCCAACCTGCTCGTGATCTTGCACGGTCGGCCTGAAAAGTTCACAGAAGGAAAAATGATCACTAAGCAGACAGTTTGTGGAAGATGAGCTTCAAGATTGTCGCTTCCCATGCATGCAGACACGTAGAACATCAACATCTCTAAATAGTCATCAGAATGTTAACAGAACTTCCCAATCCTGACCTTCATAGTGGCTGGCCACATATTATTTGATCACTACGGTCGACGAGTGAAAGATTAATGATATTATAAGTGGTTTGTGGCTAAAGAAAGCCGTGAAAAAGAGACTTAAAAAGCGCACCTGCCAGAGAAGTCGATAAAAGAGAAGCTGACAGGAGGAGAAACAGAAGACTGATCTTCTTCAGGAGCATAAGTCCCATGTTTGGTGTTTCCTCTCTTCTGAAATTTCCCAAGTTCTTCTGGCACTCACAAGTGTTTGAACACAGAGAGAGAGAGAGAGAGAGAGAGAGAGAGGGGCACAAGAATAATGTTTCTTTTCCCTGTATATCTTGGAGAAACATTAGTGGCAGTGGATGGAGATAACGGGAAATTAATATTTTAATTACCTTTACAAATGTAGTCGTCTGCGCTTTGGATTATAAAACTCAAAAGAGAAAAGGTGAAAAGAGGCCACTTTTCCCTTGGAAACCAGCACTATAAGTCTAAGAAGTTAGTGGATCGATTTTAAATGATTAATTTTGTAATGAAGCTAGTCTTGAGCGTGATGTCCACTCAAATCTAATAATGTCCAAAGTGGGCCATTAGTCTGGTTTAAACACTTACCCCATAATTCCTGATTATGGTTCAAAGGGTTGGTATGCTTTTAAGAACCGTAGGGAGACTCCCATGGCAATTATTCAAGAACCAAGCTAAGAATGAAAGTGTCTGAATTTTGTCCAAGCTTTTGCCTTAATGACCCAAATGCTTGCCAAGGAGAAGTAATACGTTGAGCACAAAAACAGAGAGAGAGAGAGAGAGAGAGAGAGAGAGAGAGAGAGAGAGAGAGAGAGAGAAATTTGGAATGTGGAGTTTAGACATATATACATTTATATATCAACTGTGAGAAAGACTGGGAAGGACAGATATTTCCAGGGAGAGAATGTGTCAGCATTAAGATAGTATTAATCCTCGTTAGTCGCGCTGGTTAAAGGAGATGATTAGGTTGTCCTAAAAAACTAATGTGGACGACCTGGGTGCTTCCAATAATCCCTCCACGACAAGGACAACGCACCAAACGTCGCTGAAGGGACATTGGTGGGAAATGAAGAGAAGGCACTTGGATGAAACTCGAAACTTATACTAGTCACGCCAGCCTCTCTTTTCCTCAGAGAGAGATCAAGCCGCGTGGTTTTAGTTTATAGACACAGGCACCTTTTGCAGACAAGCTACGAAAAGAAGGAAAAGGAAACCTCTATTATTTCTCCGCCTATGCCTTTCTTCGATCTTTCTCGCTAAGTCGGGGAACGTGGTCGGCAGATTCGCATGCCCACGAGATGACATGAGGACAGTCGTGGTCTTCCTTGCAATGAATTGCTTGACCCAAGTTGGAGATGAATGGGGAACAGATAGGTCATGCACGATGGACTTATCGCACACACTTACAGTCATGAACACATCTGAACTGTTTGCTCTTGAAACGCGAAAGAGAGCTGCCACTCCCACCATTCTTCGGAGCAGCATTCTGCTGGTCCCTTGTCAAAAGATATGGCACTTTTTTCTGTTCGAGTTGGTAAATTTCAACAAGAAGATAACCGTACAATAACCATTGATAAAAAAATGACAAGCGGCTTCTTCTCCGGATAAGTTGTTTGTACTTATCACTGCTTTTACAACACCTTCGAACTTTTTTTCTAGATAGGTTGCGGATTGTCAATTTTTGTACTAGCTAACTTGTATTTGAATAGCTTACTAAAGTTTCAAATTTACTAACTCTTAAATTATATCTCGGCACCCTTGTTCAAACTTGGCCTACAAAATAATGTCCCAAAAATTAGAATTGGAGAGGGAACTGAGAAGTTTGAAATATATTCACATGACCTTAGGTCATTTTATTTTTGTGGAAAATGGTACAAATAGTTTATAAATTTTGGCCAAATGTGCGTTATTAGAGAAAATTACCAAAAAAGTTATAAACTTATTGTAATTATATAAATTCAGTCATAAACATTTTTTTTTGTTGGCTAATTCAATCCCAATCCTTTGTATTTGTACTAATTCAATCTAATTGCCTAATTTTGACATGACAATTTTCATAATATTTTATTTTATAAAATTCTTATTATTTTCTTATTTTTATTTTTCTTTTTTTTTCTCTTCTTCCTCCTTCAACTTCTTTTCCCTATAGTGGCCGGCGAGCCTCAATGTATTATGTTGTCTTTGAACTTTCAATTTGTTAAGTATAATCCATAAATTTTTGGTACAGATTCAATTTAATCCTTGGATCAAATAAAAATGTTCAATATTATCCATAAATTAAAATTAATGAAAAGATAATATTGAACAATATCATATAGTACATGTACTAGATTGAACATATAGTAAAAGTTTGGCGATCATATTAAATAAATTAAAGGTTTTGAGATGACATTGCACGTTGTGTCAAAGTTCATGGACTGTATTAAACAAGTTAAAACTTTTGAGATTACTTGCGTCAATTATCCCTATTCCTATATTTGCAGACAAAGATGTGTTCATCTTTCTTTGTTTCTTAAACTAGGAAGTGATGATGGGCTTATTTGTTAGAATGGATGGATCCGGACGCAACATTCTCTCTTGTCGGCTCAAGAAAATCTGGACTTGGTTCCAGCGCAATTCGGAATTTCGCACCACTATGGCCATGGCCCAGCTCGGTAAGACGTTAAATGGGCCGGGCTAGCAGATATCCACGTTTTCTTGTCTGAATATGTTTTAGCGGATTTTGCGAAAAGGAGGAGAAGGAAGAAGAAGAAGAAGCAGCAGCAGCAGCAGGGGGCGACGAAGTCATTCGTTCAGAGGCGCAATGGAGATCACCACGATGCCGCAGGCCATGCAACTCCACGCGCAGATCCTCAAATGCCCCACCGCCGCCGGCCCCGACCTCAACCTCTCCAAGCTCTTCACCTTCTCGGCCCTCTCCCCCCATGGCGATCTCGGCTACGCCCGTCTCATCCTCGACTCCCTCTCCGCCCCGAGCTCCTACTACTTCAACACCATGATCCGCGCCTACTCCCAGAGCCCTGACCCCGACCACACTCCCCGCGCCCTCTCCCTCTTCCTCTCCATGCTCCACGACCCGGCCCGCCTCACCCCTGGACCCGACAAGTTCACTTACCCTTTCATATTCAGGTGCTGCGCTCGCTCGAGGTCGACCCGCCTGGGCAAGCAAGTGCACGGATTGGCTGTCAAGTCGGGTCTCGCTTCGGATCGGTATGTAGAGCATGCCCTGATCCATACTTACTACGCTTGCGGCCAGTCGGCTTGTGCGTGCAAGGTGTTCGATAGAATGTCGCAGAGAGATGTCGTCTCATGGACTTGCATGATCGATGGGATGGTTGATGACGATAGTCCTGTGGAGGCGATCAGGTTGTTTGAGAGGATGAGGGAGGAAGGAGTCGGGGTTAATGATGCGACGGTCGTCTCGGTTTTGAGAGCGTGTGCGGACACCGGGGCATTAGAAATGGGGAAGAAGGTACATGAGATTGCTAAGGAGATAGAGATTGATTCGAAGGCTAACGTCAGCACCGGACTCATTGATATGTACGCAAAGTGTGGGGATTTAAACAGTGCGAGGCAAGTTTTTGATGACATTGCAGAAAAGGATGCTTTTGCTTGGACAGCAATGATATCTGGGCTGGCCAGTCATGGAAAGTGCACAGATGCTATCAATTTATTCCGTGAGATGAGGAAAATGGGCATAAAACCAGATCAAAGGACGATGACTGCAGTTTTATCGGCATGTCGATATGAGGGTTTGGGTAATGAAGGTCTGCGGTTCTTCAAGAACATGAGAAGGAAATATGGGGTAAGACCAACAATTCATCACTATGGGTGTATAGTGGACATTCTTGCTAGAGCAGGGCAATTGGACGAAGCTGAAGAGTTCATACGGAAGATGCCTATTGAACCAGATGCGGTCATGTGGAGAAATCTGATTTGGGCTTGTAATGTTCATGGGGACATAGAAAGAGGCGAACGCTTAATGAAGCATCTCCAGCTCGTGGATACGAATGCTGATGATTGTGGGAGCTATGTGCTCATTGGCAATGTCTATGCGTCAGCTGGAAAATGGTGTGATAAGGCAAAGATTAGGGAATTGATGGATAAGAAGGGACTCAGGAAACCACCAGGATCCAGTAGGATTGAGATAGAAGGGTTAATTCATGAATTTGCGGCAGGAGATTCAAGTCACCCTGAAGCAGAGAAGATATATGAGAAATTGGATGAGATTGAAGAGAAATTGATTGAAGAAAGATATTGTCCTAAACTTTCGCAGGTACTGCTTGAAATAGATGACAAGGATAAGGCATTTCAATTGCGCCATCACAGCGAAAAGCTTGCCGTTGCATTTGGGTTGATTAAGACCAATCCAGGGTCTGAGATACGGATAGTGAAGAACTTGAGGTCTTGTGAGGACTGCCATGCAGTGATGAAATTACTGTCCAAGATATACCAGAGGGAGATAATAATGAGGGATCGCATACGCTTCCACTATTTCAAGCAGGGGGAATGCTCTTGCGGCGACTGCTGGTAATGCTGGATCGTTCTGGTTACTCGGAAAGCGGAAAGAATCAAAGAATCCATCTTGAGTACTCCCGTGACTACTGACAAGAGAGATGGAGGAGACTTGGTTATACTTGCAGCTGAGAATGTGGACAGGTTTTATACCTGAATTTGGGGAAAGAAGGGTTGGGGTGCCCATATAAGATGACTGCTCATGAAGTTCCTCTTCAGCAATTTCTTCATTGATTTCAGACTTTCAAGAGATGAATTGCATTGCAGTGCAGCCTTAGAGCATACAATCACCGACACTTGATGAGTGACACAGGAATTATGTTGAAAATGTTCATTGCCGGATGACATTCTTTTAAGCATGTCAAAAGGCGAGTAGCATCCCTTTGTTATTTCAAATGATCATGAACGGGGGGGGCACCTTACTGGGCCCAAGAAAAGTGGACAAACTTGACATCAATTGCACTGCGTGATTAGAACCGTTCGTGCCACGAACTAACAGCTGAAGTTTGACAGCCCAATTTCTAGCCCATTTAACGTGACATTGACATCGATTGCACTTCGTGATTTGAACCGTTCGTGGCACGAACTAACAGCCGAAGTTTGACAGCCCAGTTTTAGCCCATTTAAAGAGAAGTACTCCTAAACCAATGATACATAATCATCCAACCTTTAATCTAGCCAGTCATTTCTAAGCGACATAGGATCATCGTCGTGTAGGGAACCATGAGGACACGTAGGGTGCATTTAGTTTGGCTTTGCGAGAAAAGTCTTTGCAAAAATATAGAGACTTTCAAATTAAAGAGATTTTCCCTTCTAAATGAGAGGGAAAGTCTTTTATGTCCCGAACCCACTTGACTGAGGCATGCGTTATGTCCGTGCTCAAATTGCCATTGATTTGTATCAAGAAAAGTATTTGTAGTTATTAAAGGAAGTGGATGAAGTCCATGCTCGAATTGCCATTGATTTGTATCAAGAAAAGTATTTGTAGTTATTGAAGGAAGTGGATGAAGTTGACGGTTACCTGAATATAAAATGAGATCACTCTTTTCATTATCTAATTGTTTTGAAATAGTGGATGAAGTTGGTGGTTATTAAAAATAGCGAATAAAATCATTTCGGTTTCTATGATTTTCTTAATTTTAAAGTAAAATTTAGAGATAGCACAAAAACGTCCCCCAAATGTGCTTTAAGACATGGAATCCGTTCCGTACAAATTTAATCACTCATGCTCCAACACGTCTTACCTAGGCATGATGAATTTATCATAGATTGATTTCAGTTTGTATCCCGGGGTAATACGTCGGGGGTGTCTATAAATTTTTTCGAATAATCTAGAGGCGCAATCATATACGAAAAGCGGTGGGCCGGCCATGATAAGGGCATAAATCTTCGAAGCAATACCTTCACTTATTAAATTTAGATTTCTATTTTTTTATTGTGGAGATTGGAGAAAACTTATATGCTAATTAATATAAATCTCACCTTTCACGGAACAGGACCCAGCATGGCTGGCCACATGATCTCACCATCTCTTAAGTTATATATATTTTCTGGATCCAAAAAGGCAAAAAAAAAGACAAAAGCAAAAAAGAGAGAAAGGTGCGATGGGTGATTTCGTCATCAATGTTCGCCTTTTTGTGTGATTCGTCCTTTATTAAAATGAGTAGAATGCTTTTGGAAAAAAAAATTAAATTTTTTTTAAGAAACATTATAAAATTATTTTTGTGTGCTGTCAATAAATTAGATTTGAAACCACCATATACCTAATTGCACCGACCCTTTTACTTTACGAAGAGGGTTAGTACCCGTCTTCTTTGTGCTTTCTAGAATATAGCAGCACATTTTTTTTTTTACTTTTTTTTATGAGCAACTTTGGAATCATGAAAATCCCACACCGAATAATATTTCTTTTCAGAACTCCTGTCTACTCACACCAATCGAGCACGACTCTTTGAATCATCGGATTTACCAATAGCATTCGAGTTTGTATAATCTTAGGAAAATTATCTAAAAGTTCAAAATCTATTATAAAGAGGTCAACTCAGTTCTAAATTTTTTAATTATATCATTTTAATCCTAAATCTTAATGATTTGCTAATTCAGTTATAAACCGTTCAATTGTGCTAATATAGTCCCAAAATTTTTGTTGATTTAGACCTAAATCTTTTGATAAGATGCCAATATAGTCCTTTTGACCGAGTATTCAAATAATAAGTTTAGGATTAGATTGACAAATTTTTAAATTATTTAGAATTAAATTGATACTATGATTCAGGACTTTTGACCGAAAAAGAAGCAGATTTAAGACTAAATTGACAAATCATCAAAAGCTTTATGACTGAATTGGTATAATTAAAAGGTTCAAGACTTAGTTGGTCGCCGTATAATAAATTTAGGACTTTTGGACATTTATACCATATAATCTTGTATTACATACTGAATTTTCATGCCTAAACTAATTTCCCTCGTTACATTTTGACATATACTCTAGCGAGACCTAATAATTGCATTCATGAGATCCTTCCACATATATAATTCTATTCTAACGTTTGATTGTTTCTACCTATGTGGGTAGCCCGTAAAATAGAGTAGGCAAAGTTAATTGATCATCAAAGGGAGGAAGAAAAGAATGACATCAAAATTGCTATTCCGTTCTAACTTATTTTAAAGTCAAAAGTACCGAATCGTATCATTATCAATCTTACATCACGAGTATTTTCCAAGTAAAATCATGATAATCATTGGTATACCAATCAAGTCCCTATTGAGATAGAATGTCAAAATCTTGAAGTCATTCTGAAATGTATCATTCCACGTGAATCGAGCCATCCTACCTACCTCGCAATGTACCTCTAACACATACATAATGATTAGAGCCGTGTGGTTTCTTCTCGATAATAAAAAAGGAAGTTAACGCCGAATAAGTCAAACCCTATGGCCACTTAGGGTTTTCACCATTTTACAATGTGAGCGTGCGTGTGATTAGCGAAGTATTTTATTCTTGGGACGATGATTGCCGCGTGGTGAAGTCGCTTTCGGTCGTTTCACGAGCGAAAGAAAGAGTGTCCATTCACGGAACTCTAGTTTGGAAGATTTTGTCCATACTTGATTGATTGATTGAGAGAGAGAGAGAGGGGAGGATCAAATTAGGGTTCTCCTTTGTATTAGAGTCTCCTCCATAAATGTTTAGTAGAACGTATATATTTCAAGAATAAATTATATATATATATCGAGAATGTCAAGAGTTTCGACAAAATCCGTAATTTTATTCGGGGGAGAATAATCAAAGCAACGGGGGCCAGACTTGTCATCGCAAGATTGTACAACTTAGCTTTCATGCCACCGTCCACTTGCTTGACAAAAGTTGGGAGTGGAACTCTTGACTCTCGAAACAGGGAAGGAAAGTGAGGAGCAATTGCATATTTTAAATGTTTACAAAATTATGATTCAGTTGCTATTTCTCGATGACGACTCGACTCGACACAACACTCGTTGTCTGCCAACGATGACTATTGTTTTCTTTTTATGAAAAAAAAATAAAAAACATTTAATGTGAGAAAGGCGATGCCAATAAAGAACAAACTGAGTGAATTGAACTTTAGAAAACACCCTTTGATTATCAGAAAAATTATCAAGAAAGTCCCAAATCTACTATAATCATGTTAATTCAGTTCTAGATTTTTTTTCACCAATTAAGTTATAAACATTTTATATTTGTGTAAATTCAGTCCATCCAACTAATTTCGACCTCAAATGAAAAAAGAAGAAGTCCAAAATCGAATTATCACAATTGCTATAAATTAAGGACTTTTTTTTTGGTAATTATCCCTTTGATTATTGGAACATTTATTTCTCATCCCTAAACAAACCTAAAAAAAAAGAAAAAAAAAAGATGGGTCTTGACCCATGTGAGGTTTTGATCTTCAAAAACCACTTTGATTTTAAATTAATTCGCGAAACTCTCTCATTTCAATATTCTCATTTGCTACGGATTTTAGACGTTGGAAGAAACGATAGCATGTGGTCATTTCCGCCTTTGTTTGGTCATATGAGACGTCGGGGAAGTACGAAAAGCTAAAGTGGGGAATCTAAGGAAGACGGAGAGCCTCCAATGTGTTGTATAATAATAGCTAGTTGGAGCCCATTTGCGATGTCCCCTCCTTTCCGCCTTTTCTTCTCTTTTTATTTTTTTATTTTTTTATTTTCTCGTCACTCCCGCACCCGAGTGTGCGCTCTGTCCTTGTCCTTTTTTGCTTTTGAAAAATCTGGTCGCTGATGACATTGTTGTTGTTGTCGTCGTCGCCGTCGTCGGTGCGAGTGTGGTCTTCTTGCATCGTGTGTCGAGAGGCTTTTGCCTCCTGTGCTCACATGTTCATTAGTACTCTTTGCAAATTCGTTCGCATCGCGATCGACCGAACTTGTCCCCGTTTTGACTGATGAGCATGTGGGAAAGAAACGTTCTCCTAAGGATTCATTGTAACATTACTCCCAGCATAGTGTGCAATCAAACTGATTATAGAAGTTCAACCAAAAAAAAAAAAAAAACTGATTATAGAGGGGAATTGGACCGCATTGCTCGAAAAATAGGTCCGAAAACCGGTTCCCATTGGAACCGGTCTGAGAATAGGTTTCAAATTTTTTGGAACCGATTGTAACTGGTCTGGAAATAAGTTTCGAGTAAATACTCATTTGAGAACCGGACCGGACTACCTATTTTGAAACCGGTTTTATAAGCTAAAATACCAAAATCCTGATTTCTTTTTCTCATTAATTATAACCTTAACACTTCTCCATCCTCCCTCAAAACTCTTCGTCAGTCTTTTCTCTTCCCTTAAATTTTTTAGCATAAATGGGGAATGGAGTTTTATAATTTATGTTTTATATTACATGTTTGAATTTTTTATCATTTATAATTATACGTGACAACGTATTCATCTTATGGATTATTGTTTTTGGTGGATTATGATTTCTATTATTTATTTTTTACTTTAAATCATTTCGTTACTTATAGTCTTACATGATTTTGTTGTAAAAGAAGAACAAAAAAAAAAAGATTCTCGAGTGGACCTTGGAACCGAATTGGAAAAACATGATAGGTGTTTCGCCAGTTTTATCCCGCAACGAAATATTTTTCACTAAACGGTATGTGTTTGGTTTTAGTGTTTGAAAAAGGACTTGGGTTTTGTGTTAGTATTGGACAAAGAGTGTCAAATGCAATGTTGTTTGTATTTTATTTTCAAGAGCTTACTTAAATACAATCCCACATAAGATCCTTGTCGATAATCCAATACAAATACACCTAAGTACACTAAGAAATATGTCTAAGAACTAATCGATAATGCAATATCATGACCAAATCGATGACGTCAGATGTAACAAATGATTCTAAAGAGACACCACCTTCAAATTGATATATTAGCACAACATTTGTTGGCGTTGACGACACTGAATAAGTAGGCTTAAATAAGGGGTACACTTCTTTGTGATCAATGTCTAAATCTAGTGTCTAAAGCTAGTCTATCTCACTAGATTAATGAAATAGCACTAGCAAATGTTACTTGAATGCGGATCGAATGACGCAACGTTAGAATCTAATCAATGACGTTAGACAAAGATAGACCTCTCAAGGACCTTACTCCTAAATAGATATTAAAATACAATGTTGGAATTTGATCGACGACGTTAAGTGAAGATAATACTACTAAGAATGCACTGTCTTGAAATGAGTATGTTGACATAACATCAGAATCCAATCAACCACGCTAGACTAAGATGGACCACCAAAGAACTTTACCCCTAAACAAATATGAACATTCAACACCAGAATCTAATTGACAGTGCCAAACATCAATAACTCCATTGAGGAGATGCTATTCCTAGGCGAACACAAAAACATAATGTTGGAATTTAATCGATGACGCTAGACATAGGTCAAATAGCGCTGGAATTTAATCAACAATACTACCTAAAATATGATAGTCAATGAAATTGAATCAACGATGACCGGAGTCTAAAACAATGACTACAACTATGCTAGGCTAGGCTAAGATAACTAAAGAAAGATAAAGAGTTTTTGTGTGTTGTTCGGGGGCCTTCTCGTTGGAGGACCTTAGGTATTTATAGGGATACTCCAATAACCGTCGAGTCGTTATTAATTTGAATTCACTACCTTTAATCTTTAGTACATTCCTATTCTTCAATCAGTTGATCCCATAACTGTTCTAATTGTGCTTTCATTCGTGGAGGATAACTTTCCAAATTGAATTTTTAACCATCCACCGGCTTTCTTTCGCACCTCTTGATCTTTACAATTTTACCGCCAAAATCCATGTCATGGTATTCAACCACATGGTTTTCCCATCATTGACAGCTCGACTTCCTTCTAGAACCCATCGATGGCCAGTAATAAGGGCTTATATGTCATCTCGTCAGCTTTGAGATGAATCTCACTCACGTGATCAGCATATAAGGCTTATTCAATTTTGGGTATCAACAGTAGGTTTTAGAACCAGCTCCAAGTAAACAGGATAGGTTACTCATGTTGGAATCGCCCACCCCTACTCTGGCAAGACCGTCATCGGCTTTTATATGAGGATGTGCCTCTATCGACCATCGGTGGAATGGGAAAAGTTTGCCTCCTGATGCATTTTAAAACCCCTCGAACGACAAAAATACCGATGCCTTGGGCACAATCCGAGCGCGGCTTAATCTCAATCTCTCTGGACTATGAAGGAACGAGAATTCTGATTTTGAAGGCAAGTATTAGGAAGTTCTAATGTTGGGGGGAACGCAGGTGTTTCTATGGGGGTAAAGTAGTTGCGTTGATTGGACGGGCCACTTGAATTGTAGACTGGGGTCCAACATGCTAGGCCATCAATTCTACATTATGTCGAAGAAAGTGATGTCTCATCTATCTCAATTTACAGTTTCATGCAATCTTCCTTTTTTCTACTTTTCAATCTTGTACTGTGTGGAGCTTTTCTCATTGCATGGGGATTTTTTTAGGCTATTTGAACTTTCGATTTTGGGACGCCCCTTTTGCTTTTTCCCTCTTGCTGGTTCGGGATGAGGCCCTTTTCTTTGCTTGTTGAAAAAGCTGAACTGATGGAATGATTGGGGAAGAGAAAGGGGAGAAGGAGAAAGAGATAAGTAGAAGAAGAGGGAGAGATCAACATGAACTGGTGAGCTTTCCTTTCATCGTTTCGACATTAATTAAGCAATGTTTATCTTGAGACAAACTTGATAACAAAGGATTGTGTCCCTCTCAAATCATCGCTTTTGGCCCTAATCAATGAAAATTGGACAAAATTGAAACATCAGCAAACATGCACGCTTCATTAATTGATATAAGATATTATTTCTTGAAAAATATTTTGCAAATCATTCATTTCTCCTATCAAATCATTATTATTTTGGCCTTAATGATCACTTATATATCGTACAAAAATAAATGAACAAAAAGTATTTTTATCTTACAACCGGTGAGCTTTCCTTTCATCGTTTAGACGTTAATTAAGCAATGTTTATCCTGAGATGAGCGTGATAACAAAAGATTGTTTTCCTATCAAATCATCGCTTGTGGTCTTAATTAATGAAAATCAGACAAAACCGGAACATAAGTTAACATGTACATGTTATTAACTAATTATTTGAAGTGATTATTTTTAGAAAAACATTTTTCTGATCATCCTTTTTCGCTATCAAATCATTGCTTTTGACCTTAATGATCGCTTATATATCTTATAAAAATGAATAAACAAAAAGTGTTTTCATTTTTCAAGAAAATTTTTAGACATAGATTGTTATGATGAAATTTTTTTCATTAACTAATTATTTCGAGTTTTATAAGAGATTATTCATTTCCCGCGGAAAAAAAAGAGCCTTGATGCAAGATCAATGGCTACCTGTTACTTATGGGGAAAAAAATCATTGGATTACACACAATTTTTTTTTATAGCTGGGGTTATTACTTTAAGTTGCTCCCTTTTTTTATTTCATAAATAACTATCATATGATTTCAGCTCTTAAGAGTTAAACCAAGGAAAAAGAAGAAGATGGAGCTAATCATTGACCTTTGACTTTTCTTGGCTTTATTTCAGAACTGATTTAGTTGAACACTGACCCCGAATTAAGGGAGTGAATAGACTGAGAAGAGCTATGCTCCGACCATAGAAGTTTCACTCCTTCACTAAATGATTTGATGCGACATGGGACATACTGAGGTTAACCTTAGTAGCATCAACTTCGAATTTTCTTTTAGATCATGATTCTCGAGATGCAGCTCACTTTCCATTTTCTTTTCCAAATCTCCGATCTAATCATAACATATCCTTCGGAAATCAGGAAAATGTTCTTCAACTCATAACCAGATCCTGCCTTTAAAAGGACATTCTCCGAGAAGATCTATAGTAACCAAGATTTCCATGTTACTGTATTTCAAGAATTTAGCTGCGCGCTCTTTCGGTAGCTTAAGACTAGTTTTTTTTTTTGGTAAACGGTAGCTTAAGACTAGTTCGTCCTCTAAATGTTTGAAAAATTCAATCGAGAGGTAAAAAACTTGAATCTTCGTTGAGGAAAACGAATTGGTCATCTTCTTCTTCTTCGTTTTAATAGGTAAAAGGGAGATTGGAAAGAAAGGATTTGTTTAAGGTAAGCTAAGATCATCAAAACACAGTAAAATATGGTCAAGAAAGAAAGGACTAAATGTGCTGATTTAGCAAGAAAAACCAGAAATTAGGATTAACATCTACTAGATATCATTACTAAGCTGGCCAATTACAGACACAATTCTTCAATCAATAAGCAAGCAAATCCCCCATTTACAGTCCCAAAGCCCCTTTAATCCTGTCACTCTTACCAAACATACTAAAATCCACTACCTAGCTGCTTCATGGGATTAAGATCAGATCGATCTCAAACTTCTCTCTCCCTCCCTCCCTCCCCTCCTGAGATCAATACTGAAACATGTCTGCAGATGCCAAGATAGGCTGGTTTACAACATAAGCACAGCTCATTGGGTTGAATAAGTAATCGATGGGCTGATCTGTCCAGCCACCACCACCACCACCAACAACTTCCTCAGGTGATCCGAACCCACCATTTCCTGATCCGCTGCCATCTCGTGGTCCGCCACAATCTCCTGCATCCAGGATACCGAGTATCTCCTTCAAGGACTGCAGCCTGTGGGTGAGCTCGTCCATCTGGACCCTCAAGATGGAGTTCTCGGTCTCCAGGGTCATGCAATGCTGGCTCACGATGCTCACGTGGTCCCCCAGCTGCTGGTTCTCCTGCTTGAGCTGTGTCACCACATGCATCAGATCGTCCAGGTGCCTCTGCTTCCTCATCCGAGAGCGCCTCGCCGACTCGCGGTTGGAGATCATCCTCTTCCTCTTCCTCTGATCCATCAAGGCTTGCATATTCTCCTCTGATCCCGAGTTCTGGAGCAGGGTTGACCCTGAAGATGTCCCGCTCGATGAAGCCATGAGATCGATTGGCAATAGTTCGTGGCTTTGTGCAAATTGTTCGAAACCCAATATTCAGCAAATAGCAGATTTATTGTAAAGGCTTACGACAGGACCCGGCTAGTAGTTATGCAAATACTTCGGGAAATAGATACGTTGAATATTATAGAGAGATAGATATAGAGGCTAAATTAATGTTGGATTCGCAGCAGTCGCTATGAAACGTAGTACAACCAGTAGAGGAAGACGACGGAGAAGGATTGAACTAGGTGGGTCCTGCGCCTGAATGAGGAACTTATCATATAACTTGAGAGGAGGATTTCACTCAGAATTTGAGACATGGATCTCGTACATCAAGAATAAGAGATTAAGCATGAAGACGGAAGGAGGAGAACCGCAACTTTTCCAAGAATAGAGAGGCGGGGAATAAGGGGCGTACGGACTGGGCTAAGGTTCTCCAACCCAGTACGGAAAATCAGCCCAAGACTCAGACTTTACGAGCCGAGAACGGAATTTCTCCAGGAATTCGGAACTACCCAGAAACCAAGAACGGTTAAACAGCTTAACGGAACAAACGGGTAGTTGCCCAATATCTGATTCAAGAAAAGCCAGAATCGAGACCCTGAACCTGAACCAGAGAGATCAACGAAGAAGAAGAAGAAGAAGAAGAAGGGCCTCTTGGGCAGAGTGAAACAGAGGAGCGACTCCTGGAGATTGTCACTAGGGGAAATGGAGAAAGCGGGGGAGTGTTCATCCGTTCGGAGCTTGGATTTTATAGAGAAAGAACCTGAGGCCAACAAGACGTCCGGACGAAATTATTGAGGGGTGGAAAAAGGAAGGAAGAGAGAGAGGAGCAAAAAGAAAAAAGAAAATATTGGTGAAAACGAGTTTTGGAATCTATTGTAAGGAAAAGTTGTTGGCAAAAGTCTGATGGGACATGTGAGGTCGGGGGCAGGGGCGGGGGCGAGAAGACTCCACAACCGTCCAGATCCAGCTGGTCACCAGCACCAGCTTTGGGGTTAAACAACAAGACAGGGAAAAAAAAGAAAAAAGAAAAACAAGAAGAAGAAGATCATCCTCTGCATCAGTTAACTGTCGACGGCCGGAAGCACCACCGTAAAAAAAAAAAAAAAAAAAGTTCCGAAAGCAGCTCCACCACCGCCACCGCCGCCACTTTCGGGACAGTTTCCTCCCCATGGCTCTTTCAAGAACGGGATGCTAAAGCCCGTACGAGGGAAAGGATCATATTAAGGATTCGGAGCAATCATTATCTTGCTAATGACGCGCGATGGTAATCATGCCGTTTTCCGATGTACCTACTATTACTACCCACGGGCGGTGGGTGATGTCAGCATGACGATGATTTTCATGTCGTCCGATAGATTATGGGGGGGTGGGGTCGCGACATCGAGTTAGATTTATGTCTCGTTCGTCATGCTTCTCTCGATTGCTAATTAGAAACGTCGCTCGGTGTTGCACCTTTTCTCTCGAAGTTAGGGGTACGTTGTTGTTGCGAAAACCGTACGAAATTTTATTTTTCTGATGAATTTAAGGAAAAGTCAAGGTGGGCATTGAATTTTTATTTTATATTATATATAGTTTTTTTGGGGGGAAGCCCCCAACCTTTCCAATCCCCTAGGGGCGGGCAGGACACGGGTACTCCTGCGCGCACATTCATTTATTAGGTCTGCAGCTTTTTTGTCGAGATATAATTAAAATTTTTGCAGGACTTTGCGTAATCCGTCCTTTAACTTTATTTAACCAAACAAAGAATATGCCTAATTGAAATCTTGACGCGTTTTACCAAAACAAAAAGAAAAATCTTGACGCGTGAATTCATATTACATGCTCAATTTTTGACGTCATCATCACCAATCAGTCATTTTACAGGATAGAAACGAAGCACTCAAAGTACATTTGTTTTGCAGAAAATTTGAAACTTTGTAACTTTTTTCAAAAATAATCAATTATATTACTTATAAAAATAAATAAATAGAGGTCGATCGAGCCAATGGTGGTCGTGAGCACCCGTAAGATGTGTCAGGCCGGATCTTGAATATCAATAAATAAATAAATAGATTTACAAAAATAATTAGATATAAATTATTATTGATAATAAAAATATTTTTTATTGACTGATTTTTTAAATAATATAAGTAATTATTTTTGAAAAATATTTTTTACGTTATAAATTTTTCGTGAAACAAACATACCATTCATATCAAATATTAAGGAGAGCTGAATAATTTAGATTAAATAGCTAAATTTGATTTGGTACATCAACAATGCTAGGAAGAAAGTACTCCCGGCATAAGTTAAAATGCCAAAATGCAGGCGAATATTTTTGTCCATGTAATCTGGAAAAAGGGGCAAAAATAAAAGGTTTCGCGTCGTCATCGAGTGTCCATCATTAAAAACATAAAGAAAAAGAGCACTCCTACGATACTCATTAGTCCTGCTTAAGACAAAAACATTACCGTGCGCGCATTGTGCACGACAGGGAGAAAAATAGTGCTCCGAAAAGATGGAATTATTTCCACTTGGGCGTTTAATAAATATCTTTTAGGACATTGGTTAATAAGATTTTATATATATTTTTCTAAACATTATTTAACCACCAGAAAGGGGGTAAAAAGGGTAAAAAGGACATGGCGGCCAGAAGGCGGTACCAATGTTTCACCGCGACTTGCACCGGATTCGGAAGTCGCTTTTTCGGGGGGAGTAAAAAAAGGTTAAAAATGGGGGTTGTAAAATAATGACGGGGGCAGATACACTGAATGGGTGACGGGAAGTCGCTTTGGGAAAAGCAAGAAAATCTAAAAAAAATGATGGAGATTGTAGTAGGGATGGGATCGGGAGTAGCAGGCTGGCGTCGGGCCACCCCCCCTTTTTAACTTCTCCCCTCCCATCGCCGGCCCTTGATTCCTTCCCAATGTCATTGAAAGGTCTGTCCTAGATGACTTTGCGCCCATCCGTCGGGATGGATATTTGTTGACGAGTAATTTAGAGACACTTGTTCAGACGGATGAATTTCGAGAAATTGCGTGGAAATTATACACAATTAATGACATTGACCTATATGGACAATGTCGTGTCTTACTTGTGCTTCAACTTTCGGTTTCTGAATTGAAAACTCATTTTGTTTCGATAAGAAAATGAGAAATGGTCCCAAATTGAAAAGGTTGAGGTTCTTGAGTCGAGCCAATGCTCCAGATTGACAATATCGAGTGAATCAATGAGCTTGCTCCGATGGAAAAATCAAGGATTGGAAAAATCGCGTCTTGAAAGGGAAGTTAGCACGTGTTTTTTTGATGGTCTAAAAATAAAGGAGGTATCATTGTCCCACAGCTATAACTTGGTGTGTTTTTTTTTTGGAATTTGAGAAAGCATCCAATTTATAAAAAAAGAAGAAGATATTTGATAAATTGAAAATGATGATATCTTTTTTTTTTCTTTCCCTTTTCTAATTTGAGATTGCTTAGCAAAATTCTCAATCATCGATAGAATCCTGCTTCGATTTGTTTATGCACTTTGTACAAATAACTAGAGAATCAATATATCAGAAACAACGAAGATCGGAGGAGCATTTGGAAATTAAAATAACTAAAGAAACTCAATAATGTGTACTTTATAGTTGTTCTGATGTCCTTGTTTGGAGAAATAAATTTTAAAAGATTGGGAAAATGACACAAATGGTTAAAATTTGATATTTGAATTTTTAATTTGTTCAATATGACTTATAAACTTTGGCTCAATGTATAATGTGATTCATAAAATTTTAATTTATTTAATATAATTCCGAAACTTCATTGCAATATGTAATGTGAATATAATTAAGACTATATTAAATATTTTATATATTTTAAAGATTATATTGAATGCCTACGAAAAATTCATAATATGTTGAATCAAATTTGATGTACTATTCGTCGCATTATACCAGGAAAATTACATTGTCCTTGACATTACGTGCAGATCCTGCTGGATGGACCGGACCCATGGCGGGTGCTCATTGCACGGACCAAACCCCTCAAGTGGCCGGTGCTGAGGCTGTCGGTTTGCAGTTTTTGGGGTGTGTGTCCCGCTGCCTAGATTTTAGCCCCATTATGGCCTGCACTCCCCTATTTTCTTACCCATCGTCCAAAACAAAACCTGGAATGAAAATGACGGCTGAAAAACAATCGATCCCCCTAAATGCCGTTGGACGGTAAAAGTGGTCGAGTGAAACAAATTCTCACAGTTCCTTCTTCGCCTGTTCCAACAACAATTTGCGTATCATCATCGGAAAAATTTGACCCCTCGTAGAAGTAATTTTCCTAATCGGCAAAAGGAAATCGGATGACAGTAATTTAGTCATTACTGACCGTTTTGCGCGATGCATTACACGCATATTTTCAATTTAGAGATGATTAATGATTTAATTTGATATTTTTGTTGAATTTATGAATCTATTAAGTTTGCAAGCATATATTCATTTGGTTATGCATATTTCGATTGATATATATTATCTTCAATAATTATTTCATAAAATTTATAAATAAATTAATATAATTTTTATATAAATTTCACGTCCCTCTTCCGTTTTATTATTCCTAACTCCGTGCACTGGCTAAAGAAGTCCAAAAGCTACTCCCGAGTTTCGTAGAGGTTTCTCAGTAGGGTCCGAGTCTATTTTTCCATGCAACTCACGTACGAAAAAAACATATTTATCGAATTGGTGGCTCGTTCCTTTACTTGACATGTAGGTATCTTTGACTGACGAGGAGCACAGTAACGTGCAGCATCGTTGGGAAAATTGACAGAGCAAGCAAAAAGAAAAGGACATGATGCACACGTTTATGCCCATTGATTTGGCCATGAAAAAGTAATCTTTTTCTTTTCCCCATCTTTTGAATGAGTGACGAAAAGCATGTTAAAGTGCTTGCTTCTTTGGAGCTTGGACGTCGACACAAAAACCACCACCACCACCACCACCACCACCTCTTTGGTTCCCCGTGATCTCGAAATTCCAAGGGACCATCGATCCATCGAGTGATTTAAATCAAGTCGAATCAGATCGAAACACGACCGAGAGTTCATCACGATACCGAGTTACCATGGGCGAGCGAACGTCTATCTTTCTCGTGGAAACGTGTCCGGACAATGTAATAGCCTGTCAAGAAGACGAAGGAGGGGATATCCCAAAAGCAGAGAATATGCCATGGTAGATCACGTTACGAGGGGAGATTGGTAGTGCACTCTCTGCCCTTTCCGCTTAGCTCGGAAGTGACGTTCATTGCTTCTCTCTCTCTCTCTCTCTAAAACTGCGGGAAAAGAAGAAGGGAACAGAAATTTTCAGTCAAATTAAACGAGCACCCTCCGCGTCAAAGACTGTTCTTTTTCGTTGTCCTTTCGATTTTCTTTTGAGGGGGCTGATTTTTTTTTTCTTTCTTTTTTGATTCTGTTCTTATCCGAGGCTAAGCAATCACCATCGGCGAAGGAATCTTTTAGAACAAAATCTGCGTTCGCGTCTCTTCTTTTGTTTCTTGTGCAAGAACAGCGGACAAACTCAATTTGTTTTTGTACCAGAATTAAATCGAATGTCACGGGGAATAAGACGAGAACTCCCGAGCTCTATCTGTCCGGTTCTCGAATCACTGAATATTTTCTCCTATCTGGTCGTCGTGAAGTCTTGGGATAGAGCGAGTTAGATCTGGAGAAGGGTGCGTTTTGGTGATGGCTCGGTGGGGGGAACTTACCTTCGCAGTGAAGAAAAGTATAATGCGGGGGGCCAACCCATCTGGGAAAAACGAAAGCGTCGTCATCCCTTGGGCTTTTTCTCCTTCTTTCTGCTTTTTCGTATACTTTGGGCAGGACTTCCCCGTCCGAGGAAACGGCCAAGCGCAAGTTGATAGGCCGTCGAGTTTGGTAAATGACACCATCATTCCTTTCCAGCAATCTCTATGTCTTTATTAGAAAGGACTTTTTAGTTCATTCACCATTGGCGGAACGTGGATCTTCTTTTTTCCCTTATGGACAGTAGTTGGTCTAACAGTCTGTTTAACTCACAGGGTGGATTCGATGGGTCGAGGAGCGGATACGCGTGTTGTGATTCAAGCGGCCGGCACGGGTCCTATTGTGCTTGCCTTCGATTATTAATAGTTTTATGTTGAGGTCGATCGTTCGGTTTTTCGCTTAGGCATTATCTGTTAGGTGATGGAGTAGGCTAAGTAACAAGTCCCAAAGTGGCTTCTTGCGTTTCTAATTTGAAGTAGTCTTTTGCCTCCTCCAACCATTTCGGCAGCTTTTGCTTTCGGTGTCTTTAAAGCTTCAAGCTCCAATAATCAGGATCGAGCGGAAGTTGGAGTCGCCTAATTAATTGCTCAGCATATGGAGGCGGCCTAGTGCGATCCTCTGTAATTTTTGGCCCCTAGTGCTCGAGTCCGAGGCCTCGAGTCTTATCGACTCTCACAATTCAACACCAGTAGACCCACTCTCCGGCACTGAAGTGAGCTCTGTCCTTCTCTTGATCCTGTAGTATTGTATTTAGACAGTTAATAAATGTCATGTCATCATCTCGTGTTGGATCCGACACCAGCTTATGCCATCTCGAGGAAAATGGAAATGGTAGATTCAACCAAGACAAGGAGAGGAAAGATGAGATGATAGTAATATGTAGACGGTTGTCGTTCAAGATATATAGCTCGATATTGCCTTGGCGTGCGCGGGAGAGAGAGAGTGGATTACTTTTATCATCTTTACAGACCAAGAAAATAGTGTAAAAAACTCTTATCTCTTCATAGTGGAGAGGTTTTCTTTCATTTCGTCGTAGCATGTACAGAAGATCGAAATTCTCGGTTCCATCATCAGCAAAGCGCATAAAAACATGAACACAGATTCGAGTTATTTCCCATGTTGTTTTTGCATGCCTTTAGGGTCTCGTGCTACTTGTCAGGGCGAGACATAGAGTGACCACAGGAGTGGACCCTAGGAAGCTTAGAAAAGACTGTCATTTCAGATCTGTCATGAATCTCTCTATTTTCCAGTCATGTTTTTCCACATGTCTAGACACCTCAGTTTCCTAATAGACAGTTTTCCCGTGTGCGAAGTAATCAGCACCTTGTCTAGATGAAAATTACCCAATCCAGCTCTATACGTGTTAATTTCTTCTCCGATGAAAAGATGCTTTGAGGTGAATATTTCAGACGTCATGCAAAGCCTTCATTTTTTGGGGTTCACGTGCAGAGGAGCATTCACAAAGGTAGGAATAGCGGCACATGCTGTGAGTCGATCCAAAGTCTTGGTCAAGTCGCTCCATCAGGCAACCTACCACTCCGCCACGACTGGTGGATGGCTTGTATACATGTTAAAGTTTTAACTATGATTGAGATAATTATTTTCTACGTCGCTGTGGAAATGGAAGCAAAGACTCTTGTCCGATTGCAGTCACAGATGATATCTGTACTATAAAGGTTCAGTGCACCAAAACCAGGATACATGGCTTTATGAAAATCCTTGCCTTTACTGACGGAAGAGGTTCTGCAATTACAACCAGAAAAAAACTATCAATCGAAAGCACGAGAATAAATCAAATCTGAAAGATGCATAGTGTCATATTGGAGATGACTCTCGACTCACCAGCTTCTTTTTTGTCTTCTTTTCCTCGATGTAGGCCAAGAGCTCTTCTAGTCAGGCAATGGAATCCTCCAGTGCCTGTATGAATTTCAGTAGTTAATGCGGATTATATTCTGAATAAATTTGTGGATCCCGTGAGTTTAGAACAAGCAAAAATGGCCACCGCTCAGTACATATTTTTTACTCGTGACTTGATTAATTAGGAGGCATGCATTTGGCAACAGGCAGAGGCTTGGATATTTATAAGCTAGTTGTGCATATTCCTTCTCGGTTGAAGGTAGCTCCTGTTCTAGGGCTTCAACGAGACTGACTGCAGCAGTAAGCATTTCCTCCTCCTCAGGCAGCATGGATGCCTGCTTCGCGCTGAGAACAATCACTTTCTTTTCTAATCCAGACAATCACTTCATCATGTTCAGGTAATCATTGCGGCAAATAGAAGGCTCTGGCAACTGGTGTGGTTGAACGCCATGTCACGGGTCATGCAGACCGTAGTGAAAATCCCCATGACTAAGGCCAAGAGACCATTGAAGTTGTGCTTGCTTATAGCTTCAGGAGATTTGCAAGGATCGGGCATGGCAATTATGTCGAAGGTCACTTTGAACCAATGCAGTTGGGTAACCTTTTTTTTTTTGGTAAGGTATGCAGTTGGGTAACCTTGGATGACAGCAAGCTCTCAAACTTTGCACTCACTTAAATTCTTCAATCGTATATCATCTCATATAGATTTTCTTGGAGCATGCATCAGATTGCATCCCATTTTCCAGTCCAGATTTGGAAGTTGGTTTTCTGTTAATCCAATTAGTGTCAACACTCCCGTCAATCATAGGTACAAAGCGATCGTGAGTATTTTCAGGGTCGCACTCTTTCCCAAGGAAAATCTACCCAATAGGAGATTATCTAGCATTAAAAGCTCCATGTCACCCACATGTAATGGAATGCCCGAACTTGCCTCATGAACAGGAGAGTTTTGGACGCACCTTCTCTTCCGTCACATATGGAGGTTCTAAAGAACTCGCATTGGGAACTGCTGTTGGGTTGGAAGATGTGCACTTACTGCATTAGAAAACGCATGCATGTTGATATCATAAGGAAGAATGCTACCCAAATCATCGGCGCAAAATAGCCTCATCATCTGGATCGTATTTTTCTAACTGTCCGACTTTCCTGCACATATCTGAATATAGATGAATAAGTCCCATTAATTATTTACTCTGACATGGATAGGAGTACAAATGGTGGGAACAAAAAAGCAGCAGCGAACCTTCAATATGACAGGATTGTTCCAGGGACCCTTATCAGAACGCATGCGGCCACCTTTGTCGGAACAAGTGTGAACCACCGAAGAACGCTGGCAGCTCACTAGTCAAAGCCAAAGAGTTACGAGTCAAAGATCTTTCTTCTGTTTTGCCAGTTCGAGGAAATCAGGATAATTAGAAAGCACGGTATTTTGGGCCCATTAGGTTTAGTTTTGGGGAAATGAGTTTAGGAAAATGTAAATATCTTGGGGGTCAAAGGTTTTTCGAAATGTTATAGTATTTACTGTAAATTGTAACTTTAAATAGTATTAAAAAATAGCTTTAACTTAAATGTCATTTGATAAAACCACATTTGTAAATGACTTTTGCTAAAAAATTTTTTAAGTATGAAAATCAAATCTGGTGGAGGTTGGCTATCGGCCAACCGTGGCATTGCCCAAGTTGTGGGTCGTGCCACTGCAGGCGGCGGTTGCCGGGGATGTGTGACCCCAAGTGGCTATGGCGGTTGCCGGAGAAGCCCGACTCTTAGGCAGCGGATTGGGGAAGACGAGTGGTCGTGGATGAATGGGGAAGAAGATGAACGGTGGACTTGCATTTCCAAAATACTAAAAGCCCAAAGTAGATCCCTACCTACCTTAGTCTTTCAGCATTCAGAATGCTAGTATTTGGCTAAGAGAGTCTAAAAACACTTGCCAAAGGTTTTGTATTTTCTCCAAGGGGCTTTGGAGCCCAAACCTGAACTAAACAGGGAGTTGCAGCTTTTCTTTAATTAAACGGCAAAGGATGACATAAGACACCAAGAGGACAAATTGGAATCAGATGAAGAATAGACTAAAGAATGTCGGACCTACTTGCGTCGATTATTTCAAGCAACTCGCTCTGGTATTTGTTCCCCAGAACATAGTAGACGAAAAGCACTAATATGCTAAAGTCAGCCAACGCAGAAATGGAGCATTTTTGTGCAGCATATCTGTCAAAGGTCCCTTATAGGGAAATTTGCAGTAATCTTTTGGATCGAGAGAGGATTTAGCCGTCTTCCCAAAAGCCTGAGTCTGAAGCCGGCATTAATGATGAACATGCAGTTTAGAGTTTAGAATTGGTTGGACACCCATGAGCATCGTAATAATTTTTTAGCTTTAATGAAATTTTTGAGCCCCCTGCACACGATGTGAAACTAACATTCAGGTTCTCACCAAAACCCCCTCTATAACAGTTTAACGAATCGTTGTACTCTTAATTCCCAAACAGTGTTAAAAGTCTATTCCGCCTCAGTTACCACTCCTTCGAGATGGTGTTCTATTTTGATGATCTCCAGAATTGATCGACAGCATTCTTTTGCCAGGGTTTTCGAAATCCAGAGTCAGTGCTCACAGCAACCATTTACAAAGCTAGGAGATACTTTTCGTTGGATAACAAATATTTTGAGGGTGTCCTACTGAGAAAATTAAGGAAACGTGCTACGTACCATTCCTTGGACATCCAATATGGTTGTGCTCTGATCTATATGCATTTTGGCTGCGAGAGAACAAGCTGGGATAACAGCAAAGGTCCTCTCCAACTTCCGTGTGGTACTTAGCACAGCGATCCATTGTTGTCACTTGCATCAGTTTATTGGGGTCGACTTTACCCAGCCTCCGAATGTAGACAGGTCTTCCATACTTGTCGACACCATCGTGTACTCGTTGATAATTCTCTAGGACATCATCAATTTCCTTAAAATCGAAGACCTGAGCAAAGAAACCAAAAAAAGCGAGTGCAAGAACAGGGTATAATGGTCTTATATACAAAAGAATGTACTAAAGCAGAAGCATTTCTCATAGAGGTTATTGAGCTATCCATTAGTACTGCCATGATTGTGTCAGCTCCAAACTCCTTCCTTCACTGTAACATTTTAGCCCACATTCGCTTTGTCTTCTCTACATCAAACTTTCTGGCCCTCAAAAATCTGTGTCGAACAGCAAGAGTTAAAATTACATCGTCTAAACTCCATCCAGGATGGGCCCAGAAAAGGGAAAAAAGAAATAACTCCATCCAGGATACATCCACATCACTAGATTAGAATGCAATGATGATCATGGCAAGGGGTGTAGCTCCATCTCCATAAGGCGTAGGGTGATGCATTACAGAGGAAGATACATGCTAAGAGTTCAATGTGAGACAGGCATGACTTTACCGCTTCTTTGACCTTGCTTGGTCCAAAGATGCCTAAACTCGGTTGAAGCATTAAGTACCTTCTTCTTAAGAGATCCCAGCCTAGTCTTCCTCTCATCCTCAGAGTTCTCCTAGTCGGGCTTTTTGGGAACTGTACAATGAAATGAAAGAACTATTAAAGATGCAGGAAGAGCAACAATGGCGAAGTTGTCTTCAATCTTTACTATGTTCTATCAAGCATTTAGAACCTAATGGGAAAAATTTTCCTCTATCCTCATAACCTGTTGCCATTGTGTGGACAGAAATGCACATAAACAACTGGGACGAACAAGTACTGCTGCTACGATAGAAGTATCTCTTTGAATAACTCAAGCGAAGAGAAGATCTGCGTTTTAAACAACTTTGAGATCAGGACTGTTAGCTGTGGTGCTTCTCTGATGTTACCATACCAGATGAATATGGAGGCAAATTCTCAACACTTCCTAGAATTTGTGCAGCTTGCAGTTGTCCAACCTTCCGTTCACTTTCTTAAATCTGATTCACTAGTTGAATTATCACATGCTATAACCACATAATCTCTCTTTGTTCCTTTTCAATCGCCTAGGAAAAAAAAAGTGTGGCCTCACAATTTATTCTGTCACTAATGAAAACCAGATATAAAAAGCCTCCTCTCAATTATGTAGCTTCTGATGGCAACCGGAATGATTTCCCATAATTCCATAAATGATGGAGAACTTCAATTTTTCAATTGTCGACTCCTTCCTTCAATACTTTTCTGGAATCCCGAGGCAATTTTGCTTATGAGTTCAGAACATACGTATTGAACTCAATGCTTTCAGTACAACGGACACATTATGTCTTTATCCTAGATGTTTGTCAGATTAAAGATTTACAGGAAAACATTGGAGGAGGAGAGGAAAATTACTAACTGGTATAGCAGTGCGATCAAGAGGTCCCAACATTCTGTCACACACGATTAATTTATCAATGAGAGCACAAGGCACAATCAATCAATGAAACAATCATTGGTACCAAGACAGGGTCAACACCTTTTACATGCAATATTGTGTCCATTGCAGTATCAAGCAGCTGAAGAATCCTAAATTTTACCTTGTCATGCGGAAACACCAACTCTGGACAAACCAGCACATAACTACTGCAGATTAATCAAACACCTTCTCCCATGCGCAAAATTGTACAAGAGATGAGCTTTTGGCATGAAAGGATCAAATGGAAGTTTTAAGCAATTGTACCGGCTAAAAAAATCCCAAATGGGTTGCTAAAGATGATGACAGCCGATGAATCATCTCCATCAAGAAGATGCACATAGATTGAATGGCACAAACCAAAACAAGAAGATGTTTTTCTAGAGAGAGAGATAAATATACCTGTCTGGACAAGAACTTAGGTAAGCCTGAATAAAAATTTATCTATCATCCCGGATATATCTCTGAAATGTTTAACTGTCTTGATTGTTCTCAAAGGTGGAATCAAAGAAAAAGAGGGATATTACAATACGAGTTAACATAGTCAGTGAATATCCTCCTTCTTTCGTTTCGTACCAGTACCAGCCAACTCAATTTAGAAATTAGTTTGAAAAGTAAAATGATGTAATTCTTTACACGATTAAATTTGTGTGACGACTACAATGGGGATTGATTCTTGGTTGCGGCAACCTATCCAGATTCAAAAGTCCGAGATTAAGGCCATAATCACCAAAATCCCGTGTCTCAAAGGAAAGGTCCTCCGGACAGATCTGCGTCTGATAAGTCTCGAGCCTTATCAATTCTCTTGACAACACTGACAGACCTCTCCATCTAGCAGTGAACTGAGCTCTGTTGTGGATAAATTTTGATGGAAGAGTAGGGATTTATACGAGTGAAAACACTTGATCCTGTAGTGATATATTTGGACAGTTTACGTCATGTCATCATCTTGTGTTGGATACTACACCAGCTTAAGCCCTTCTTGTGGAAAATGGAAATGGAAGATTCAATGAGGACAACGAGAGGAAGAGTGAGATGTCAGTGTTATGTAGATGAGCGAACTCGATTGGTTGCTGTACACCATATTAGATGACGATGTTGTGTGTGGCAACCGCTTGACATTGCCTTGCTATCGAGGGAGAGGGAGAGGGAGAGTGAGAGTGTAAATATTTCTATCATGTTTACTGACCAAGAAAAGGGTGTGAAAAACTCTTGACATCTTCAAAGTGAATAAGATTTTTTTTCTTTTCATAGTAGCATGTAGAGAAGATCAAAAGACTTAGTTCCATTGCAGGTAAGTATTGTAATATGAATACAGTAATTTAGTGCATCCTAGGAACCTTAGAAAAGACCTGCAATTTCAGATCTGTCATGAATCGCAATTTTCCAGTCATGTTCCACAAGTTTCTGAAGTCTAGACACTTCCTTTCCTAATGGACTCCTGTTGCGTTCGTCAAAAGTCAGAAAAACAGTTTCGTAACCAAATCCAGCTCTATAAATGTTGATTTTTTCTCCAACGAAAAAATGCTTTGAGGCAAATATTTCAGACGTCATGCAAAGCCTTCTTTTTCCAGGGTTCTGGTGGCGTAAAAAGTATTCACAAAGGTAGGAATAGCAATGCGTGCTGTGACGCAATGCAAAGACTTGGTCGAGTCAACCAAGCAAGCAAGCAACCACTCCACCACCAATAAGTGTATGTCTTGTATACATATTAAAATTCTAATAGTAATTGAGAAAATTATTTTGTCCTTTCCCAATTGGCAATCGCAAACAATCTATATTATAAAGATTCAAAACGCCAAAACCATGACACACGGCCTTACTGGCGATACAAATATGAACGAGTGAAAAGCTTGTGTTTTTCATGAACTAGGAATACATATGAAACAAACTGAGGTCAGACGAGAGTTAATTTCAGTACAAAAGGACTTGTGATGGAGCTTGGACTTCTGCAATCCACGCCTTTACCAACGGAAGAGGTTCTGCAATTATGACCGAAAAAACTATCAATTGAAAGCACGAGAACAAATCTGATAGATGCATAGTGTCATATTGGAGGCGTCTCTCAACTCACCAGCTTCTTTTTCTTCTTTTTCTCGATGAAGGCCAAGAGCTCTTCTTGTTGGGCAATTGATTCCTCCAGTGCCTGCATGAATTCAGTAGTCAATGTGGATTACATTCTGAATAAATTTGTTGATCCTATGATTTTCGAACAGGCAAAAATGGCAAGCACTCAGTGCAGATTTCGTACTCGTAACTTGATGAATTAGGAGGCACAGATTTGGCAACAGGCAATGACTAAATATGTACAAGCTCACGCTGTGCATATACCTTCCTGGTTGAAGATAGCTCCTGTTCTAGAGCTTCAATGCGACCAACTGCAGCAGCAAGCATTTCCTCCTTCTCAGGTGGCATGGGTGCTTGTTTCGTGCTGAGAACAATCACTTTCTCTTCTAATTCAGCCATGCGCTTCATCATGTTCAGGTAATCATCACGGGAAATAGAAGGCTCCGGCAACTGATGGCCCTTTTTCATTGTGTCAACAAAGTAAGTGGGAGTAGAGTAGAGGGTTCCATCTGTGAGCTTTCTTGGTATGTCACGGGTCATGCGGACCATAGTGTAAATACCCATGATGAAGGCCAAGACACCATTGAAGACGTGGCTGCTTATAGCGTCAGGAGATTTGCAATGAACAGGCCGGACAAAACAACCTGGTTGACAGGCGACATATGATTAGCTAAAAAATTATAATCATTGCCACTTTCAAAGCCGATGCAGTTGGGTAACCCTGGATGATAACAAGCTCTCAAACTTTGCTCTCACTAAAATTCTTAAAGCATCTGTGGTGTTGTATGAATAAAAACTTTCAGAAGCATTTAAATAGAATTATTCTTGGAGCATGCATCAGATTGCATACCTTTTTCCAGTCCAGATTTGGAAGTTGGTAATTTGTTAATCCAATCATCATCAATTGCCTTGTCAATTATAGGGACAAAGTAATCATAAGCATTATCAGTGTCGCACTTTTTTGTGATGAAAATCTGCACAAAAGGAGATTATCCAGCATTAAAAGCTCTAGTGTCACCCTCATGTAATGAAATGCCATAGAAATCACTTCATAGACAGGAGAGAGTTTTGGACGCACCTTCTCTTTTGTCACACATGGAGGTTCTAAATTACTCGCATCAGGAACTGCTGCTAAGTTGGAAGAAACGTACTCCTGCATTAGGGGACACATGCATATTGATGTTATAAGGATGAAATGTCGCCAATTTACCAGCATGAGGTAAGAAAAGTTTCATGTCCAAGAAGAAGCGAGGCCCACTACTAAAAAGAACTCACAAATTGAGCCTGATTTCCCTGACGTTAGTTACCTTTTCGTCGATGTCTGACAATTTTCTGACACATTTCGATTCGCCATTGTGAACCATCTGAATATAGATGAATAAGTTTCATTATTTATTTGCACCGACATGGATAGTGGTACAAATGTCGGGAACAAAAAAGCAGCAGTGAACCTTCAATATGTCAGGATTGTTCCAGGGTCCCTTATCAGAACGCATGCAACCACCTTTGTCGGCACAAGTGCATGAACCACCAAGGAACTCTGGCAGCTCACTAGTCAAAGCCACAGAGTCATAAGTCAAAGATTATTTTTCTTTTTTGGGCAAGCCGAAATAATTAGAAAACACAGTATTTGGTAAATTGCAGCTTTTTATTGATTGTACGACAGAGATACACAAGACAATGAGATGAAAAATTGAAAGCATATAGAACAGACTAAAGAACGTCAGGCCTACCTTGCGTCAATTATTTCAAGCAACTTGCTCTGGTATTTGTTCCCCAGAACCTGTTAAAGAAAAGCACCAACATGCTAAGGTCAGCTAAAGCAGAAACGGAGCACTCTTCTGCAGCATATCTGTGGAAGGTCCTTACATGGATTTTTGCAGTAGTCTTTGGGTCAAGGAAGGATTTAACCGTGTTCCACAAAAGCCTGAATCCGGAGCCCGCATTAATGATGAACATGCGGTTTAGAGTCTAAAATTCGTTGGACACCCGTGAGCATCATGATAATAAGCGAAACAAGCCAAGAAGGGAATTAGAGAGCTTGACGGAGTTGAAGTTTGAGTTTGCAAAGTACCTCAGGATAGTTATCTCCATCTATTTTTTGAAGACACGTGACAAGATCCCTTGCAGCTTTATTGAAATTTTTGAGCCCCTGCATATGCAATGAAGCTAACATTTAGGATCTTATCCAAACCCCCTGTATAAGAGTTTAACCAAGCACGGTACTCCTAATTCCTAAAGACGGTATTAAAAGTCTATTCTGCCTCAGTTAACACCTCCTCGAGACAGGGCTCTACTTCGATGATCTCCATAATTGTTCGACATCTTTCTTTTGCCAAGGTTTAGAAATCCAGAGTCAGTGCTCGCAGCGACCATTAACAATGCTAACAGATAATTTTTTTGGATAACCAATATTGTAAGGGTGTCCTACTGAGAAAATTAAGGGAACGTCTTACGCACCACTCCTTGGACATCCAATATGGTTGTGCTCTGATCTACATGCTTTTTGGCTGCAATAGAACAAGCTGGAAACTTAACAGCAAAAGTCCTCTCGAACTCCCGCACATGGTACTTAACATAGCGATCCATTGTCGTCACTTGCATCAGTTTATTGGGGTCGACTTTACCCAGCCTCTCAATGTAGACAGGTCTTCCATCCTTGTCCACACTATGGTGTCCTTGTGGATAATACTCTAGGACATCATCAATTTCCTTAAAATCAAAGTCCTGCGCAAAGAAACCAAAAGAAGGAAGTCCAAGAACTGGGTATAATGGTCTTCTATCCAAAAGCATGCATGTACTAAAGCAGAAGCATTTGGCACAGAGGTTATTGAGTTTTCCATTAGTACCTCCATGATTGTGTCAGCACCAAACTCCTTCCTCCATTGTAACATGTCAGCCCACATTTGCTTTGTCTTCTCTATATCAAACTTTCTGGCCCTCAAAAATCTGTGGCAAACAGATATTACACTGTCTGAACTCCATCCAGGAGACATCTACATCACTAGATTAGTACGCAATGATGATCATGGGCGAGCGGTGTTGCATCCATAAAGCGTTGGATTACACATTACACAGGAAGATACATGCTAAGAGTTCATATACTAGAGAAACTGGAGCATCTATAAAGGTGTCTGAAATCTAAGATAAGTATGTGACATAGACATGGCAAAACAAAGCACTTTCTTCAATGATACAGTGTGGGTCACTTTGAAAAGTCTTTGATGAGAATATGATTTGCTGTCAATGACAAAATCTCACATTGGCAAAGTCAGCTGTCTGTGCTTTGATTGTGAATGACAGTTTGTTCATAACCAATGCAGACGCACTAGGCACATCTAATATTCGGTGTGAGAGCAAGGAAGAGACCTGAGCATCATATGAGGGTCATCATGTCTAGATGGTAACAGTTCTTCAAGAATGAGAGCTTGGCGAAATGCATCAACTGCCTGGAGTTCTTCTGAGTCAATATCATCGTCAAATGAGACAGACATGACTTTACTGCTTCTTCGACCTCGCTTGGTCCAAGAATGCCTAAACTTGGTTGAAGCATTAATTGCCTTCTTCTTAAGAGATCCGAGCCTGGTCTTCCTATCATCCTCAGTGTTCTCCAAGTCAGGCTTTTCGAGAACTGTAAAATGAAATGACAGAACTATTAAAGTAGCAGCAAGAGCAAAAAGGTAAAGCTTTTTTCGATCTTTACTAATACTATGAAGAAATCGGAGTCTAATAGGATAAATTTCCTCTATCCTCATTGTGTAGACAGAAACGCACATAAAATCAACTTCGAAGAGCAAGTACTGCTGTTACTCTGAAAGTATATCTTTGAATAAATCAAGCGAAGAGAAGAATCCGCGTTTTGACAATTTTGAGATTAGAACTGTTAGCTTTGGTGCTTCTATGATAATACCGTGCTGGATAAATATGGTGGGAAATTCTCGACATTTCCTAGAATATGTAAAGCATGCAGTTGTTCCAACCTTCCTTTCAATTTCTAGAATCTTATTTACTAGATTAATTGTCCCATGCTACGACCACATAATCTCTCTTTGTTCATCTTCGATCACCTAGAAAATGAAAATGTATAGCCTCACGATTTATTTGCCCAGATCAAAACCAGAAATGAAAAACCCTCCTCTCAATTATGTAGCCTCTGATGGCTGCTGCGACAATAAATGATGGAAAACCCCTGTTCTTGAATATTGAATCCTTCCTTCAAGACTTTCCCAGAAATTCTGCTTGCGAAATTATACCTCCATAACATACGTAGTGAATTCAAACTTGCAGTACAACTAAGACATATAAGCCTCCATTTTAGATGTTTGTCAGATCAAAGATTTACAGGAAAACATTGGAGGAGGAGAGGAAAACTGATACCTGGTTTAGCAGTGCGATCAAGAGGTCCCGACATTTTGTCCCACGTGATTAATCTATCAATGAGAGCACAAGGCACACAAGAATCAATCAATCAATCATTTGTGTAAAAAGGGGGTCAAGTTAACACCGTTTACATGCAATATTGCCTCCATTGCAGTATCAAACAACCTAGGAATCCAAATTTTTTACCTTGTAATGGGGAACACCAACTTTAGACAAAACAGCACATAACTACCTCGGATTACTCAAACACCTTCTAACATGCGCAAGATTGTACAAGAGATGAACTTTTGCCATGAAAGGATCAAGTGGGAGCTCTAAGCAATCGTACAAACTAAAAAAAATCCCCAAACGGGTTGCTAAAAATTAGAAATATCTGGTAATTATCTCCAACAAGAATATGGACGCAGATTGAAAGACACAAAACCACAAAAGGAAGATGCTTTTTTTTAGAGAGAGAGAGAGAGAGATACCTGTTTGGACAAGAATTTAGGGAGCCTGAAAGAGAAGTTTATCTACGATCCCGAATATATCTCTGAAATTTGGAGGACGGCCAATGTGTCAAAGGACAACCTGTCCAGAGAGAGAGAGAGAGAGAGCGAAATGCAAGCCACTCCGTTCGAAGGTTTGTTTGCTACGCTCTCTTCCCACACAAATTCACCAACTAACAAAACCGACGTTCTTGTTTCCATGACAAGAAATAAAAAAGGAGCAAAAACTGAAAAAGCCAAACCGTGTCTCTTCCTAGACCTTCAGCAGTTAGTCCCAAAAAAAATGCCATTTTCGTCCTCTTTCAGGAAACATTAAGCCAAAAAAAGACAAACAACATCCCATGAAAACCGTCACGGTGAAATTAACTTTTGGCTGATTGAATCCCGCCCTTAGTTGGCTCGATCCCATGATATAAGTCAGCGATTTTGTCCAACTCAGTCGGATTAAATTTCTGATACAGTTGACTCGTGGGGCACTTCTTGATGCTTACGGAGTTGAAAGGTTCACTTTATCATTCCCTTTTTGGGGTGCTTCGAATAGGTGCTCAACTTTTGAGTTGTGGGGCTCCACTAAGAATCGGTACGTGGGTCATTCAACTATGCTGGTAGATGACGTTCGATTCGCCCTCATCTTGATTGTTTCTTGAAAGACGGAATTGCAGAAAAAAAGAGATAATTATATATATATATATCAAAATTATGATTATATCTTATTAACGTCGTCTTCGCATTAATTAAATATAAAATCCTTATAACAAATCATTAAATACACTAAATAATAACAAAATTCAATGGTGGGACACGATATTCTTTTTAGTTTCGATAAAAAAAGCTACATTTTAATATGTAAATTTTACTTAATTATGGTACATATATTGTAAATTCGTAATGCAAATGTTTGTCATATAACTATAAAAAAAGATGACATTTATATAGGTTTGTATCGTGCGTTGGTTGATTTTCATCCTGTATATTAATAACAAAGATCAAGAATGTCATGTATGGTATTCACAGAATTAATACATGTCCGATCCATCGACAGCCAATTAGTAATTGGCTGTGCACGCTCATTCTTGATGACTGATCCGATATGTACTACCCAAGAAGCCTTCTCGATCTGATAAAGTTCTGAACTTTTGGTGTAAAGTCAACCCGACTAGTACTACTGCTTATTAAAAGAAAAGTGCAATTAAAAACTAACTGCACGACGTCTGGGAAATTGAAAGAGTGTGCAGGATGAATGCACCAAAAAGCACAGTGATGCATTCTTTGCTATTTGCTGTCCAGACTCAAAAATAGACAAGCTGGATGATGTAGTCATGGAACTTGTATTTTGTATATGATGAAAACTGTGCAGTCTATACAGAAAGACGAGCAGTGCCTTCTTCTCTGAGTATGTCGACGATTTTCAAGAGTCCGAATCCCCGTTGGAACGGTAGTTTATTCTTGGAACAAATGAGGGTTCGCCGTGCAAATATCAAACTTATGATGGGTTCAAAAATCGACGAAGAATTAGCTGCAAACGTACCTTTTTTTTTCTTCTTCTAAACAATCAATTTGACATGGTCTCATACACAACTTTCATTTAGTCTGCACTAGTTCTCTTAACTTCTCTTTCCTGTCTGTTTTATGGTCCTGGTCATCCTATTGAATTTGGAGATTTTCCCTTCTCTTTGTATGGAGAAATCCGAGCAGTCCTTGTAGGGAAACATCGGGATCATCGTTCTTCAGCAGTTGTTGTCACACCCTAAATCCTACAGAGACAAAGGAGTGACACGGTTGTCCTTTCTTTAAAGAATGCAACCTCAAACTATACATAAATATCCAGCTCTCAATAATTCTAGCCACTATCTGAGGCACCTGAAAAACATGATAAGAAGAAATGAATGAACTATCACAGCCCAATAAGTAATACATTTATTCTAAGCAGATCGATAAATTACTATGCATATTTTAAATACACACATACCTTGCTTTTAACATAATATATGTATAATACAAGTATCTCAAGATAATAACAAAATAGATATCAATGATCCAATCTATTGATCAATCTCATAAAACACAGACCAATAGTCTATTCCATTGACTAAACTTGACAAAACACGGATCAATGGTCCATTCCATCTACTAAACTCAAATCACATGTCAATGGTCCACTCAATTGACAAAATTCAAGCTCAAATGTCCAGCCATGATTATGCTTAATGCCCGTGACAAGATAGCCAAGATTTCATCCTTGATTAGAGCTTCACCTATTATAAATCGGTGGCTTGGCCCAAAAGGAAATCCTAGTCTAGTATATGCATATCCACACACTTCTTAGGGTTCATAGAGACATTAAGTATCAACCATCAATTACAAATTTCCGGTAATCCACAATCAAAATCAAAACCGCAAATTTCTCGAGCATTTGATATATGAATATCAAAGCACTTTTCAAGAAACACAAACCTTTAGCATTCTAAACCATTTCCAAGTAATCATTCAAACTAAAATTAAAGGATCACTCCCTCTTTCAAATAACAAATGGCAATAAAAGCTCGATCATATTTTACGCAATAAAAGATGCTATTTTTCAACTTATAGCATATATAACTTATAATGTTTTTCAAACATGAGTTTAAAATACAAATAATAAATAATATCACTCATTTAGGAAAAGCCAAAAACCAACTATGAAACTTATTAGAGTTGGTGCACTTGAATTCCTAACAATTGACCGAAAAATAATATCAAAAGATCGAGTAAAAGGCCATTCTAATGAATGACTTGACTATGCTATGTCTATTTGTCGATAAAACAGCACTTACATGCCAATGGAAAGCTCACCTCATGGCGAGAACTTATCATTATCCTCGAGACACAGCTCGCATGCTAAACTTCATCGGACCATAACTTTCTCCACAAAATTATGTTTCAAGTCAACTTGTAGTCCTTAAAAAGCCATTTTGATATATTACAACAACCCCAACTCAGCCACTCAAAAATCGGACTTCACTACATCAATCTCTAATAATTCCGAATTTTAAAACCTAATTACAACGATTAGCTTTCGAAAGATTATTAGGGCTTTGACCACTTACCAGCGTTGCAAAATAGTGTTAAATCAAGTTGTCGAGGCGTCCAGATCGATCAAGTGCAAGAATGTCATCTTTTCTTCTTTTCCTTTTTCTCATTTTTTTTTCTTCGGCTTCTTTTTCCCCTTTTGTGCTTCAAATGCACGAGCTCAAATAAGAAGAGAGAAAGAAGAGGATTGGGCTTGGGCTTGACCTTTGAGAGACATGGGCTGGCTGGTCCATATATTACATTTGCTCCCCAACTTCGGCCGGGGTGACCAGCGCAGACTTCATTAGCTCTTCAATTTTAGGAAAAAGTGGGTGGACAGTCATGCTGAGATAATTAGCCGCCGGTGTTCTGAAACCACAAGGAGTGCAGTATGACATGTGAATGTGCATGTCCGTTCGTCATGGACGCAACAAAGCAGGGTCGAGCTTTTCTTTGTGATTGGTCAGAACAGTATGATTCTTGCATTGCCGCAGCTTGACCATAACCCATCTATGAAGTCGAGCAATCCAGAGAATGTCACCTGTGAGCAAGAAGAAACCTCATTAGATGAGGAAATCTCGAGGAAGAGCCGGATGATTAAGTCTTAAGGCCCTATCAACAACCATTCAATGCATTTTCAAGAAGTTTATGGAGTATGAACCGAAAGAGTAACCCATGGTTTGCATTTACCTGGCTTCATCGAGGCGCGAGAAGTTTACCAAATGGAGCCGCGTGTTGTTGTCTGCTTGCTCTTCTTTCGAATCGAGGCTGCAATCTATGTCCGCAATGACAAGTATGGATTTGTTTTCAGTTGCCAACAACACTTTACGCAGCTGAGAGCTATGAGAGATATTTGTAAGTTCCAGGTCATAGATACTGAAATTCAGATAATTAGCCATCGCAGCCACCAAGCTCGATTTCCCTGTGCTTGGCGAACCGTACAGTAAATATCCCCTTTTCCAGGCCTTTCCTACTCTCCCATAATAGTCCTTCCTCTTCACGAACTTATCGAGGTCCACCATTATTGTCCTCTTGAAGTCTGAATCCATTGCCAACGTGTCGAACGTAGATGGATGGTGAATGTTCACGGAATGCCATGAATCTTCCCTACTAGGTATCCTCGAAAGTAGTCACTTTGCAAAGTATACAGTTTCAAGGTTTTTCGTGATTCCTGCACCTTAAACCCATCGTTTAGTATGAAAGGGAAGTAAGAATCGAAGACCAAATTCTTGTGCATCTTGTGAAACTTCAGCTGATAATACTGCACTTCCGACACCTGGGATGGCCGGCCTCTGTGTGTCATCTGCTTCGATTCAACGTCCCTGGTTATCTGTCTCCATTTGAAGTTAACTCCTTCGAAGATATCTGTTACTTTTTGATTCTTTGCCTTGAAAATAGACATCTTTGTCCCTTTTACTGGCAAACAGACTCTATAAGACTGAGTTGTCGGAGATATTCTGTTGCCCAAGTAAACTTCCACGGCCTTGTATGTTTGGTTGCCAGCTAGACCATCGAATTCTTCAATGACTACAGTCACTTCAGAGGAAAAGGACTTGAAAAGCCCTGTATGCTCCTAAATAGGCATTATTGAAGCTCATATGATATGAGATCGCGAAGTAAGGACCAAATGACCATCGTTGAAGCAGCAATGGAACCTGCAGGGGATACAATAGTTTTGGCAGAGGGCATGTTGGCATCAGAAAACATAGTTTTGGCTGACTGAAGATATTTGAACGTTCAGAATCAGGTATTGATTTTTCGCAGAAGACTTTGGATATTTACGGTTCTCCGGACCACTAACAAGCTAGCTGCGTGCACAAAAGATAAAATTTGGCCAACAATTCGTGTCCTTACTTGTCTTAGAGGTCAAATTCGAGTTCAATTCTCCCTAAGGAATTTTTCCTGTCTCAGCAATCAGGCCATAGCAATTATTTATATTGCCATTATCAAAGCATCAGAGGGTAAGCGCATTTGGCAGTGTTCTGCATCCACAGTGAATAAGATCAGAAGCAAGCATTGACACCTGCAAGGCTGTCATTCAAGAGGTTTGTGCATTTAGTTATTTGAGTTTTAAGGAAGCCTAAGCGACAGGTTTGCAAGTTCAAATACTTCTAGTGATTTTTATCCATGAATTCAAACAGAAAGATAATTTGTCAAATTATAGGTTGGCGTCCATACCTGATAATGTGGCTTCAACTTCAAAGTTGATGTTTTTTGTCCAGACATATCAAGCAAACTTTCTAAACCTGTATTTAAAAAAAGGGAGGGAAATTCTTATAGGACATCCTAGAATTGATTAGGACTGATTCTTTGATCTGGTGCCTAGTTAGATTTTAGCCCTCGGAGCTGAATTTGGAGGCGAAATGCCTGTACCCACAGGAGCATATCCAATAAAGCTCTTAATCGTTTTAAGTTTCTACTCACAACAGAGATGAAACCCTTCTCTTGCTCTCCTGCTTCAGCTTTGATAATAAGTTTTGCCCCAAAAACTCTGGCAACACTAAGTCCGTGATGTGTAATGATGGCAAACAACAAATTTTGGGGAGAGAAAAGGACCGAATGTTACAGGTAAGAATTACAGAAACTCAAGCATAGTTTAGAACGAATTTGCTTCGTCGACATATTCCACCCTTGCCTTTGCTATAAGTTGCATGCCTACCTGCAAGACCTTTCAAGAACTGCAACATACATATATGGGAGTATTTTTTTGGCTATTAATCTTTTGCTCATGACTACAGTCCGATGAGCAGAGCCACCCTTCCAAAGTCTTAATCGGATCCACGTCGACATACTTCTCATGGCCCGACAAGTTTAGCTGGTCATTATTGAAAGCAAATCCACTTGAGAAAGCAAATACCAGACCTCTAGTTGCACATATTGAAAACAACAGATTATACGCTAAACTAAAAAGTGAACCTAATCTAGATCTTCAGGCTGGTCTGTAAAGTCTGATGCGCTTCATATAAAAATGGTGCATTCCACTGATTCTTTTGGTCACTTGTCCTAAATTTCAGTGCTCAGATGCAGCAAAAAAGTGAGCAATCTGATGTAAAAGAGGCGAAGAAAAATATAATTTCTCTATTGGGAGCGTGGTGATATGTTACTAGCAAGTGCAGCACTAGACAGAAAGCTAATAATTTTCTTGATTGAGTGACAATCCACCGGTGACCAAGTACACCATGAAGATCGTGTTTTATTGCACCATCAGCTTTAACTTTCTGGATGGATCTGTGAGCGGTATTACTTAAATTTCAAAATAGCAAACAGCTTTCTTGGCTTTGTTATTCCTTTTGCTCGTGTGCTTGAAACGCAGATGATTTTATAAGCACACGGTACCAAAGCATACTGTTCCTCAGAATTACATTCCAGGGATATATTCCTACCTATCAGTCCATGTTATTCTCTCAGTGTCACTCACTTCTATTAATCAAAGTCCCTCCATATCATCGACTTGTGTGAAAAGGAAAATTCTAGCAATCTTTGCAAATTCGAATATCTTATCTTTGCATCCAATGTCAATGAAATGGATGCTTGGAATGTTGCATAACTGGATCACAGCCGGCCCAAAAGCATACTTTAAAAAGTTGTTCTCATTCTAAGAACTCAGGAAGAACTCAGCTTGTGCGCATTCTTTGTATCGGTAGCAGATATAGACAGATGGAAACCAGTTGCTCGACATGTCCTACCCTATGAAAGAAAAGTTGGGCAGAAGTATACGGCAACTAAAACAAATAGAAAAAAAGAAGAAAAGACACCCATGGGGAGATTGCATATGATTCGGAGATATACATAGTTCCAAAACCATGGAAAGAGTAATATAGAACTATGTACCACTGCCTTATGATCTTATAAGCATTTTACAACACAGACTACTCCTCTTCCCTCAGAAACCTCTGTTGCCGGGCGATGAAAGCCTCCACCGTTCGACGGAACTCCTCATTGCTCAAAGCATCCTCAGGGGAAGAATTCTTCTCTGATTTCCCTGTCTCAGAGCAAAGAGCATCCTCTCTGCATTTCTCTGTCGCGGAACGCCTTAGGACTCGGTGCAATTTCACATGGTTCTCATGATGCAAGTTCTCTGATTGGCTCCTCTTATAAGTCTTCACCACCTCATCCCTATGAACGACGTGCTTATCGTCACTAGTTTCCTCACTTGTAATTGGCTTGTCCTGGAACTGGGGTTCGGTTTGGCGGTTGTTCTGACTCTTTTCGCTCTTCTCTAAGAATTCGTCATAAAGATCGTTCTTCATGGTGGAATCCTGAGCAGCGAACCGTCCGGACTTTGCGAACAGAGTGATGATTATCACGTTCCCAAGGATGAACACGAAACGAGGACTCACTAGAACCACCTTCAAGTCCTGGAAATACTCCCCCGAGCTCTTGACGGCTATTGGCAGTTGAGTGGAAAACCTCGAGAGCAACACCAACAGGACACATATCTCAACGATCCTGAACAAGCTCGCAATCTTTCTCAGTTGGCAGTACTTCTCGGTACTTCTGTAAGCCCTTTTCTCGACTTTGATGTTCTTAAAGTGAAGCGAATCCATCAGAAACAGTGATTTGGGAAACAACTATTGATCTCTAAAGCACCACCAGGGATTGAAAACTACACGCTCCTCACTCGCAAGAGAAGGGATACACAAGAAAAGCTTCGGCAAAGACCCCTTCCCCGCTCAGAGAGAACAGAGAGAGGAGCATGACCAAAGCGTTCATAGAGAAGCTCCTACTGCCACTATTCATGGAAGAAAAACTGTGCAAATGGAAGCTGAAGAAAAAATAATCGCAGTCACAGAGAGAAAGAATCTTATTGAAGGAGGAGGAGAATAAAGCAAACAGAGTCTGAGAGGTATGAATTCTTGCTTCGAGAGTTGACTGTTCTTTCCCTACAATGCGTTTGCTTGAGGGAAATGTCTCTGGTTCTTGAAGCATGTGCTATTTATAGAATCTAGAAATTCAAGTTTATCTTCTTCTTTCTTTCTTTTTTTCTTCCTTTCCGTTTTCTTTTTCTTTTTCGTGTGCTTTTGCTTTACCGGAAACTTGCCCGTTGTGGGATCAGCACCGTAATATGCTTTATCCGGCCTCAGTATTCTCTCTCTCACCACTTCCAGAGGATTTTAGTGCTGAAGGATAGATTTTTTATGTAATTTTCAGCTAAATAATAAAGATGGTGGAGGAGAATATAAGGCTTGTTGACAATCTGAGCTAATATTATTCCATTAGTCTTGTTCTAATCATGTCAAGTTAACTTGGAATCAATCAAGCTCTACTCATCTTCTCACGAGAATGACTGAACTAAGTGCACCATATCCTAGGAAGCAGATTCCTACCATCATCAGAGCTTATGATCATGTTCTAATGATATCCATAACAGTAGATTTTTTTGCCCCAAAAATTGAACTAATGCACTCGATGGTTATATCTTTAAAGACATCTCGGTCAATCTATTTGCAAACACTGAGAATGGGCTTTATTAGGGATTCAATCTTAATCTAGCAATAAAAATAAGGGATTTTTGAATCATAATCGAGAATTTAAATATCTTCCTATCAAATGCATCAATTATGGAAAATGCATCAACTTTTCGAGGAAGAAAAACTGCAGATCATGATTTTGACAGTGATTAATACTGAATGAGGCTCCACACAGATGGCAAACTGACAAGCCCCGCGATCACCATCAATTGGATTCCCATTCCCATTTCTTACTCTCTAAGAAAGTGCCACGTTTCACCCGCTTTTGATTTTCCCTCTCTTTCGCTTTTCAAGATCACCACTATGAAGAAACGGGCTTGCAGTTATTATTAATGTGTGTGTGCGTTCTAAGGCCCACCAGACAAATAATTATCTAAGACCCACTTTCTCTTCTTTCTCTTTTCATGTTTTTACCTTTTTCTTTTCTTTTCTTTTTCTTAATGCTATAACAACGTTGTTTTGCATTGTTACTTCGAGATTTCTCCGGAGTCCATATGTCCAAAATTGGCTTTGGCCACTTTTAATATGGTTATGTATGCCATAGTTTTAGTCACATCATTAAAAATAAAATAAAAGGTACAATATCAGAAATCGAGAAGTAAAAACAATTGATTGATAAAGAGAAACAATATATTTATTGTGATAGTAGTCAGGATCATCAATTACATGCGACCCGGATGCAAAAAACAATCATGAATTCTTATTTATTCTATGATGCTCACATGTTCGATCATGCAGCTAATTTTCATCGAGCATTGGAATAACTATCAGAAAACACTCGAAATGAAGCAAGGTTTCTTTGTCAAGTTAGGAGGATGATTAAGGGGGAAGAATACTAATCTCAAATACCCATCTAAGTTTTGCAGAAAGGAGGAGAAACATGATAAACAAAGCCAAGGTTGTCACATGCTTGGAATTAAAGACAATCTCAAGCAACAAATTATTGAAGGAACCTGGCCCGCTCCAGAAGACTCCTTGTCTAAGAAGCATGCTATTGCTATCCCATCTTTCTAAGTTGGACCAACATCTACAGGTATCTTTCAGCTTTTCTCACGCATCCATGTCATCAAATAAAATTTCGAATTATCCATATTTTCTACACAGTTCATGCAAAATAGATGCATCATTACAAACTCCATGGAAAAGTATCTAAAAAGTTCTAAACTTATCACACTTATGCCAATTCAATTTTAAAATTTTCAATTGTGTTAATTTAATTCTACTAAACCTTTTTGCATTTTATCAATTGATTTCATTCGGCCAATTTAAGTTAAAAATTGCTGATGTGGATATTAGATGTCCTATGTTACACGGTTAGGGCTAACTTGAACATTTTGTATATTTTTAATTATTTTTTACAACTTTTTTTCCTTTTTCTTTTTCCTTTTTTTTTCCTTCCATTTTCTTTTTGGTAGACACAAGTTATGGTCGACAAGGGCTAGCTTCACCTAGATGAGGATTGTCATTGCCCTTGCTTGGGGTAGGTTGACCCTCACCTATGGCTAACCCTTGCTTGGGCCAAGGTGGGCTCATCGAGTCTCGCTAGATTTGGTGAGGGTGGCGACCATCCACTAGTAGAAAGAGAACAGAAAGAAAAAAGAAAGAAAAGGGAAAGGTATCAAAAAAGCCATAAACTTATTGAATTGGTACTAATTCAGTTATAAACATTTCAATTAAATCAATTTAGTCATTAACATTTTCATATTTGTATCAATTTAGTTCATCTAACCAATTTAGGCTATAAATTGTTAATGTGGACATCGACCATTCTACATGGCACGACCGACATTGACATAGACATTTTCAAATAATTTTTAATAATTTCTATTTTTTACTATTTTTTTTTTTTTTTCATTTTCTTTTCCTTTGAATTGTGACCGGCAATGGCCATGGTTGGCGACCAACCACAAGTGAGAGGGTCATTCTCATCGGATCTAGTGAGGGCACAACCTCGTGGCTTTTGGAGAGGGTGGCCCACGCCCAAGCTGCAAGGGATGCGACACCACACTAGCCCTTGCCTATGGCAGTCGCAAGACATGGCTGATATTGGCCACAATTTAAAGGAAAAGAACAAGGAAAAGGAAAAATAGTAAACAAATCGAAAAAATGATTGAAAAATATCCACATCAACGCTGGAGATGCTATGTAGAATAGCTGGCTTCAACATCAACGATTTCTGGCTTATATTGATTGGATAGACTAAATTTATATCAATGTGAAAAAATTTAGACTAAATTGGTTCAATTGAAAGATTTATAACTGAATTGGTACCAGTGTAATAAATTTATAACTTTTTTTATACTTCTTCCCCAAATTGTACATCTTGGATTTAATATGGTACGTATACATACCAAACGGATAATAAAAGAAATGATCTTTACTTTAGAAAACGGCTCGTGCGTGCACGCGAGAAAAAGAGAAAGATGATGATCGACAATGCTATGCATGGCAATGCAATTTCCCGACCCGAAATTTTTGGCAGTGAAAATCTTTTATTTTCGAACAAACGAATGTCCTGAGACAGATGGTATCAAATCCGACGTCGATCCAAATCGGAAAGCAATCTCCCTCTTTTCCCTCCGTCCATAGATCGTCCAACCTTTTTTCGTGGCGTCGGGAGTAATTTATTGGGGAGAGGCATTGCATGCAGGCATGGACCTACAAGCCCCCCACTAAGTATTCTAGATATTATAGATATTATTCACGATATTATTCACCTAATTTAAAGATATTATAGATACTGATGGCGAAATAAAGATGGTGGTAATCTTTCATTATCTTATCATTATCCGACCTCGCGCACTGCATGGGACAAGAGAATGGGAGAAGATCCAGTGACTCAGGAGCGACGCATACCTAATTATTCCCACGTCAGAAGGTTCTCTGAATCTAACCAAACATTGCCCCACAAAATTAAATCATCTAATTTCGGAAAAAAGAAAAGAAAGTGGGAAAAGTATAGAAAAAGTGGAAGTCATAAACTATTATATTTATGCTAATTTAATCCCGAACCATTCAATTGTATTCATTAAGTCCTAAAAATTTTAAAATTTGTCAATTTAGTCCATCCGACCAATTTTGACTGGAAATTGTTAATATAGACGTCAAATATCTTACGTAACACGAACGGCACTGACCCAACCAAAATTTGATATTGTTAATATTGTTTTTTATTTTTTCTCTATTCTTTCCTCTCTTTTTTTTTTATTTACAACTCTAGGCTGGCAAGGTCAATTGCCAACCATAGTTGGCCACAGGCGAGGGCGTTTGGCCCTCGTTTATACCTCACCCATGGTCACTAGCCCATAATTGAAAAAAAATATAAAGAATAAAGAATAAAAAGAAGTAATAAAAAAATTTAAAAACTATCAACTTCGATGCTAATTATGCGTGGCATTCATGCCAATGATTTTTTGCCAAAATTGATCGGATGGAATATAATGACAACTCGTTAAAATGTTTAGAATTCAAATTGTTATAATTAAAAAGTTTATAGTTAAATTAGCATAAATATAATAACTTAAGAATTTTTTCAGTATTTTTCTCCAAAAAAGAAAAGTGCATTAAATAAAACGGTCTCAAGCATTATTCACACGAACCGACCACGTAGGAATCGGTGCCTGTCGAATCGGATTCCATTAATTCTTCACTTCTTTTATTTGCATGACTTTCCTTAGGCAAAAACAAAGAATATAGGACAAGAACCAAAGGCATATATAATTGCACGCCACATACTGTTCACTCCTTGGTCTAGAAGTTCGGTAAAAGCAAGGCACTCCTTTATTTTTTTCCCCTCATTATTGTAAATATTCCAGAATTTTCGAGCGAATAGGTAAAGACTACAGTTTTGACCCAAAAAAAAAGACTATATTTTGTTTGTTTGGAGGAAAATTATCGTCAAAATTTTATTTTTCGTCTTTTCAATGTTTAAACGATGGAAAGCTAATCGATCTACGAAAAATATTTTTTGTGGACTAAAAACAATTTCCCCTTCTAACAAAAAGGGAGTCACTTCCTTTGAACTATCAAATAAATGAGAACTGACTCTCTTTTTTTAAATGATTTTTGTAGACGATATTTTTTTATCATAAAGTTTTAGTAAAAAACCGCTTACCGCGCCAATACTCAATTAACTTGACATTGAGAATAATGTATTAGAATCAAGATTATTCATACCCGGACAATATGTATAGGAAATGAAATAAAGTAATCTTAATAAAGGAATTAGTTATCTAGAAAAAAATAAAATAGCAAATAATAATATCTCTAGCAATATTCTCTAATGAGGAATTCTCTAATATTCATAAATACATTTCAACAACCAATTTTTTACTTGTCTCTTTCATTTTTTTTTTTTTAACGAGTTAAAATTCAAGAGTAGTTGGAGAAAATGCATGGCCCTCTTTATCACGGAGAGCGACTTCACCAAGAAAATGGAAAACTGAGAATTATCTTACAAGGAGGGTTGCATTTTTAGGTTATATAATTATATTATATAGGACGTTAAAAGCAAGAGCACGCGCTATGTATTTTGTGTTAAGTAATCTACACCAATCTCGCTAGGCCAAATGAAAGAAATAAAAAAAATTATCCGATGCAATTGTTGGCAACACGATGCAAAAAATTCAATGAAATCGATATAGTTAAAAAACATTTTTGATACTGGATAAATAAATCGACCATTTTCATTCTTTTGTATTAGTGCTTTGCTTGCTTTTGTGCAAGTTCTAGCATTTTTCCTCGCATCTACACACATTTTATTAGGATTAACTTATAGAAAACTTCAAAACTAGTATAAATGTAATAAATTTATCCAAAACTAATTTTGAGATCAAAAAAATCATAAATCGATACACTTGTGACGTTTGCCTTCCATCAACTTCTATCAAATCTTACCATAAAATTTATGAACTAAATGACACGTGACAATAACTCAATTGACATTGCAAGTTAACATGAAAATCTATATCAATATGGGGAAATTGGTCAATTTGGGTTTTTAATAACCCAAAGAGATGTTTAGTCATCTGGATTTCTGAGCAAGATAATATTTGAGAGGATAGGATATGAAATTTATTTTGTGATTGTACTAATAATGTCGGATATATACACATTATATTATGTACATGTTTGGTATAAATAGCATATCGGTATAAATAAATCAAAAATTTTATAGACAAAGTCCCTTGCGACACTCTTGCCTACTTTATTTTTATTTTTTTTTTTAATTAATTAATTATTTCTTTCTTTCTTCCCCTTCCATCATTCTCTAATAAAATTTTATTAAGTAATAAACTGTACTATGTTGTCTAAAATGTAATATATTTATATTTATATATTGAATTTATATTCTAAGATAGAATTAAATTTGAATATATGAATAAAAATAATATTAAATTATAAAACTAAATCGGCATTTTTTGTTATTTTGAATTTTTTTAATTTAAGAAGTTTGTCATTCGAGGAAAAAATTTCCTATAATGAATATTAGAAATCTTATCTATCTTTATTACACCTTCCTCATAGGATAATTTTATCCGACTTATATCCCTCTTACATCCAATTTTATCTTATCTTAAATAGACATTGAACGCGGGATCGGATAATTTTTATCCCAATTGTCAAAGATACCCAAAAATTAATTTGACGTAAATTTATCACAGTGTATTAATTTAGGGTTTCTGATGGCTCATAAATTAATTTGGAGTAAACTTCTTATATCAGTTTAATGTTCTTCGTGGTATTGATCCATTTTATTTTAAGCCATGGAAAGAGTAATGTAGAAAAATGTATTACTACCGTATGATCTTATAAACATTTTACAACACGGACTACTTTTCTTCCCTCAGAAACCTCTGCTGCCGGGCGATGAAAGCCTCCACCGTGCGACGGAACTCCTCATTGCTCAAAGCATCCTCAGGGGAAGAATTCTTCTCTGATTTCCCCGTCTCAGTGCAAAGAGCATCCTCTCTGCATTTCTCTGTCGCCGAACGCCTTAGGACTCGGTGCAATTTCACACGGTTCTCATGATGCAAGTTCTCTGATTGGCTCCTCTTATAAGTCTTCACCACCTCATCCCTATGAACGACGTGCTTGTCGTCACTAGTTTCCTCACTTGTAATTGGCTTGTCCTGGAACTGGGGTTCGGTTTGGCGGTTGTTCCGACTCTTTTCGCTCTTCTCTAAGAATTCGTCATAAAGATCGTTCTTCATGGTGGAATCCTGAGCAGCGAACCGTCCGGACTTTGCGAACAGAGTGATGACTATCACGTTCCCAAGGATGAACACGAAACGAGGACTCACTAGAACCACCTTCAAATCCCGGAAATACTCACCCGAGTTCTTGACGGCTATTGGCAGTTGAGTGGAAAACCTCGAGAGCAACACCAACAGGACACATATCTCAACGATCCTGAACAAGCTCGCAATCTTTCTCAGTTGGCAGTACTTGTCGGTACTTCTGTAAGCCCTTTTCTCGACTTTGATGTTCTTAAAGTGAAACGAATCCATCAGAAACACTGATTTGGGAACGACTAGTGATCTCTAAAGCACCACCAGGGATTGAAAACTACACGCTCCTCACTCGCAAGAGAAGGGATACACAAGGAAAGCTTCGGCAAAGACCCCTTCCCCGCTCAGAGAGAACAGAGAGAGGAGCATGACCAAAGCGTTCATAGAGAAGGTGCTACTGCAACTATTCAGGGAAGAAAAACTGTGCGAATGGAAGCTGAAGAAGAAATAATCACAGCCACAGAGAGAAAGAATCTTATTGAAGGAGGAGGAGAATGGAGCAAACTGAGTATTTTTTTTTTTTTTGGTCAGTGAGCAAACAGAGTCTGAGAGGTATGAATTTTTGCTTTGAGAGTAGACAGTTCTTCCCTACGATGCGTTTTCTTGAGGGAAATGTCTGATGTTCTTGAAGCATGAGCTATTTATAGCCTCTAGAAATTAAAGATTATCTTCTTCTTCTTTTTTGTTTTGGCTTCCTTTATTTTTCTTTTTCTTTTTTGTGTGCCTTTTGCTTTACCGGAAACTTGCCCGTCGTGGAATCAGCACCATGATATGCTTTATCCGGCCTCAGTGTTCTCTTTCTCTCTCCAATTCCAGAGGATTTTTGGTACTGGAGGACATATTTTTCATGTAAATTTCAGCTAAATAATAAAGATGGCGGAGGAGAATATAAGGCTTGTTGACAATCTGAGCTAATATTGTTCCATTATTCTTATTATATTCCTGTCAAGCTAACTTGGAATCAATCAAGCTATGCTCATCTTCTCACTAGAATGACTGAACTAAGTACCCCATATCCTAGGAAGCATATTCCTACCATTATTAGAACTTAAGATCATGTTCTAATTAAATAAATGAGCATGCAATAATATCCATAACAATGAGATTTTTTGCCCTAAAAACCGGGCTAATGTACGCAATGGTTATATCTTTAAAGACATGTTGGTCGATCCATTTGCAAACGTAGAGAAGAGGCTTTATTAGGGATCCAATCTTGATTTAGCTATAAAAATTAAAAGGTTTTTGAATCGTGATCGAGAATCTAAATGGATTAGTATCGGATACAATAATTATAGTAAAATGTATCAACTTTTCAAGTAGGAAAAACTGTAGATCATGATTTTGACAGTGATTAATACTGAGTGAGGCTCCACACCGGTGGCAAACTGACAAGCCCGGCGATCACCATCAATTGGATTCCCATTTCCATTTCTTACTCTCTAAGAAAGTGCCACGTTTCACCCGCTTTTGATTTTCCCTCTCTTTTGCTTTTCAAGTTCACCACTATGAAGAAACGGGCTTGCAGTAATTATCACTGTGTGTGATCTAAGGCCCACCAGACAAATAATTATCTTAGACCCACCTTCTTCTTTTTCGTTTTTCATGTTTTGGCCTTTTTCTTTTCTTTTATTTTTCTTGAGTTTTGCAGAAACAAGGAGAAACAGGACAGACAAAACCAAGGTTATCACACGCTTGGAATGAAAGACAATCTCGAGCAATGAATTATTGAAGGAACCTGGCTCGCTCCGTAACACTTCTTGTCTAAGAAGCATGCTACTGCTACATACGATATCTTTCAAGTTGGACCGACACCTACGATATCGTTCAGCTTTTCTCACGCATCCATGTCATCAAATAAACTTTCTAATCATCTGTATTTTCTGCAAAATTCATGTAAAATAGATGCACGGTATTCATCATTACAAATAGGAAAAGTATTTAAAAAGTTGTAAACTTATTGTACTTATGCTAATTCAATTTTAAATATTTCAATTATGTCAATTTAATCTTAAACCTTTTTGCATTTTACTAATTGAATTCGTCCAATCAATTTAGGTTGAAAATTGCCGATGTGGATATTAATTGTCTCACGTGGCATGATTAGGGCTGACTTTAACATTTTTTATACTTTTTAAATTAATTTTTAAAACTTTTTTTCCTTTCATTTCCTTTTTGTCAGTGGCTTGTCATTGGACATTAGTCATGGCTAATAATCATTGGCCTCACCTAGGAAACAAGGGTTGTCATTGCCCTTACTTAGGTGAGACCGACCCTCACCTATGGTCGACCCTTGCTCGGGCCAAGGTGGGCTTGCCAAGCCTTGCTAGATTTGGTAGGGGGCCCTCACTGAGCATGGCTTGTGGTCAACCACCAGCCACCGATCAAAAGAGAAGGGAAAGAAAAGGAACGAAAAGAGAAGGTACCGAAAAAGTTATAAACCTATTACATTTGTATCAATTCAGTTTTAAACATTTCAATTGTATCAATTTAGTTCTAAAAATTTTCACATTTGTACCAATTTAGTCGATCCGGCTAATTTAGACAGGAAATTTGGTGATGTGGGTGACGACCATTCTACATAACTACATGTATGAACGGGGACATTTTTAAATAAATTTGTAATAATTTTTTTTTATTTTTATTTCTTTTTTTCCTTTCAATTATGGTTGGCACTAGCCATGACTAGCGATCGGCCATAAGTAAGAGTCACCCTCGCCAAATCTAGTGAGGACATGACCTCATGGCTTTTGGAGAGGGCAACCCTTGCCCGAGCCACGAGGGCCACAACGCCCTTGCTAGCCCTTGCCTACAGCTAGTTGCCAGCTATGGCTGATTCTGGCCACAAGTTAAAGGAAAAGAAAAGTAAAAATAGTAAAAAAAATCAAAAAATTATTGAAAAATGTTCATGTCAGTATCAGAGGTATCATATAGGATAACTGGTGTCCACGTCAATGATTTTCAACCTATATTAGCTAAATGGACTGAATTAATACTAATGCAATAAGTTTATAATTTTTTTAGTACTTTTCCCTCAAATTGAACATATTGAATTTAGTACGGTACGTATGTAAACCAAACGAATAGTAAACAAAAAAGAAAAAGAAAAAGAAAGAAAAGGTCTTACTTTAGAAAACGGGTCGTGCGTGCACGCGAGAAAGAGAAAGATGATGATCGGCAACGCTCCGCATGGAATGCAATTTCCCGGCCCGAAATTTTCGGCAGATAAAATCTTTTTCTTTTTCGAACAAACGAACGTCCTGAGACAGATGGTATCAAATCCGACGTTGATCCAAATCGGAAAGCAATCTCCCTCTTTTCCCTCCGTCCATAGATCGTCCCACTTTTCTTTTTTTCGTGGCGTCGGGAGTAATTTATTGGGGCAATGCATTGCATGCAGGCATGGACCTGCAAGCCCCCATTAAGTATCATTCACAATATTATTCACCTAATTTAAAGATATTATAGATACTGACGGCGAAAGAAAGATGGGTATTCTTTCATTATCTTATCATTATCCGACCTCGCGTGCTGCATGGGACGAGAGAATGGAGGAAGATCCAGTGACTCAGGAATTATGCATGCCTAATTATTCCCACGTCAGAAGGTTCTCCAAACCTGACCAAACATCGCACCACAAAATTAAATCATCTGATTCCTGAAAAAAGAAAAAGTGAGGGAAAAGTATAAAAAAAAATGTCTTAAACCTATTCTGCTCGTACTAATTCACTTATAATCAATTCGATTGTGCCAATTGAATCTTAAACTATTTGATAGTATGCCAATATAGTTCATCTGAACCAATTTTGACCAAAAATCATTGACATTGATGCTAACCATCTTATATGATATGGTCGGTGCTAATAAGGATAAAATTTAATTTTTTTCTGAAATTTTTATTATTTATTTTCTTCTATTTTCTTTCCATTCTTTTTTTTTTTATTACTCTAAGCCGGCGAGGTTGTCGGCCGACCATTGTTGATGGGCCCTCATCCAAACCTCGCCCGTGATCATCGTCCCACGGTTGGAAAAAAAGAAAAGAAAAGAAAAGAAAGGAAAGGAAATGAAAGACAAGAAAAAAGAAAAAAAAGTAATTAAAATTTAAAAATTGTTCATGTTAAAGTCGATTATATCATGTAAATGGTTAGTATCCATTTCAATGATTTCTAACCAAAATTAGTTGGATCGGTTATATTAATAAATCGTCAAAAAATTTAGAACTCAATTTGTACAATTAAATAGTTCAGGATCGAATTAGTATAAATGCAAAAAAAAAAAGGTGAATTAAATAAACCCTTTCAAGCATTATTCACACGAACCGAGCACGTAGGAATCGGTGCTTGTCGAATCGGATTCCATTAATTCTTCATTGCTTCTATTTGCATGACTTTTAGGCAAAAACAAGAATATGAGACAAGAACAAAAGCCATATGTAATTGCACGCCACGCAGTGTCACTCACTCCTTGGTCTAGAAGTTCGGTAAAAGCAAGGCACTCCTTTATTTTTTTCCCCTCATTATTGTCAATATTCTAAAATTTGTGAGCGAATCAACAAAGACTACGGTTTCGACAAAAAAAAAGAAGGACCATGGTTCAATTATTTTTCGAATTTTTAATATTTGGAGGATGGAAAGCTAATCGATACGTTTTTAATGGACTAAAAACAATTTCCCCTTCTAGCAAAAAGGGAGTCACTTTCCTTAAACTATCAAATAAATGAGAATTAACCATTTTCTTTTTTTTTTAAATGATTTCATTGGAAAACATTTTTTTATCATAAAGTTTTTAGTAAAAAAATCATTCCCTTCATCAATACTCAATTAGCTTGACATTGACAATAATGTATTAGAATCAAGATTATTCATACCCGGACAATATGTATAGAAAAGGAAATAATCTATTGCAATAAGAAAATTAGCTATCTTGGGAAATAATGAAACTGCAAATGATGTATTCATAAATACATTTCAACAACCAAGCTTCTTCTTGTTTCTTTTCTTTTTTTTACTTGTCTCTTTCATTTTTTTTTAATGAGATAAATTCAAGACTAGTGGAGAAAATGCACAGACCTTTACATCACTGAGAGCGACTTCTCCAAGAAAATGGAAAAGTGAAAATTATCTTACATGGACGGTCGCATTTGTTGGTTATATAATTACATTATATAGGACTTTAAAAGCAGAGCAGCCACTATGGATTTTGTGTTAAATAATCTACACCCATCTCGCTAGGCCAAATGAGAGATATAAAAAAATCATCAGCTGACAATTGTCAATAGCACGATGCAAAAAAATTCAATGAAATTAATTTAGTTAAAAGATATTCTCGATCCTAGATAAATAAATCGACCGTTTTCATCCTTTTGTATTAGTACTTTTCCTGCTTTTGTGCAAGGTCTAGCATTTTTCTCTCGCCTACACCCATTTTATTAACATTAGGATTAACATCACGAAAAACTAATTTGGAGGTCACAAAATACCTCATACCAGTATACTCGTGACATACTTACCTTCCGTCACCTTCTATCAAATATTATCGTGAGATTACTAAACTGAATAACATATGACACAAGCTCAATTGCCATTGAAAGGTAACGTAAAAATCTATATCTTTTTGAGGTAAATTTGTTGGTTTTGATTTTTGATAATCCAAAAATTAATTTGAGATAAATTTGTCACAAATGTACTAGTCTCAGGCTTTTGGCCGCCCATAAATTAATTTTGGTGAATTTATTACAAATATAAGTTGAAGGTTTTTCGTGAAATTGATCCATTTTATTTTGGGCCGTTTCGTTTTTGTTTAAGTCTGGGCTTTAGATGGTGACCTGCCGGGACCAATGATATGGGCTTGATGTTCTTGAAGCCCAGTCAGTGCTTGAAACGGCGCCGGTTTTGGACGCAAAAGCTAAGCTGCTCTCGTCTCTCGACTGACCTGAAACCCTAGAAAAGCCTCCGTCTTGCAATTTTTCTTAGCTCCCCTCGCTTCCGCCATCTCTTCTTCTTCGTCGCCGCCGCCGCCGCTCGGATTCCATGGTATTCGCCGCCGCGCTCCACCACTTCCTTCTGCTCGTTTTCCTCGCATTCACTAGATGATTTCCAACATGTGCGACGCTTGATCTCCTTTTTGGTGCATTGGAATCTGAACTAATCTCGCGTTTGTCGACAGGCTCCCAAGAAGGATAAGGCTCCTCCCCCCTCTTCAAAGCCTGCCAAATCTGGCGGTGGCAAGCAGAAGAAGAAGGTTAGCCTTTTAACGACATGGATGCTCGCAAAATTCTTCCTTTTGCTCGTTTGGTCTTAAGCTTCGGCTCAACTTGCTTCGTTGTAGTTACTCTCTGCTATTAGTTTTTTCCATCGATCGGAGGTAGAATGGTAGTTGCAAAATGGTTTACCAGTGTTGTTCTCAATGTGCATGGATTCATGGTAAAGCTGGGTAGTTTTTGCTGCTTTCTCGTAGCCAGCTATTGCTGGTTTAGAATTGTAAGTTTGTTGTTTAGCGACGAGATGCGTCTGAGGATGTTGGTGGTCTGTGCGTTTCCGGCTCGAAAGGTTGATTGTGTTTTGTGGGGTCATGGGTTTAACAATTTTCTTGTTTGGGGGGGAGCAGAAGTGGAGCAAGGGGAAGCAGAAGGAGAAGGTGAACAACATGGTGCTGTTCGACCAGGGGACCTACGACAAGCTTCTCACCGAGGCACCGAAGTACAAGCTCATCACTCCTTCCATTCTCTCCGATCGTTTGAGGGTATGCTTCTGTATTCTTATTCCATAAATGCACTTCTGGTAGCTTGAATGCTGTGCTTATGTTGTTATTGGTTCCAATGGACTAATGGGCCATTGTTCTATTCAATGGTATGTCCCAGTGAATGATTATTGGGGTTGAAAAGTTAGATTGGTATTGGTATTGAGGGAACCTCTATATCTCCTTGAAACCATCAAGAGCAGCTGACTCTTTGTATGCTTTTTTCATTGGTTCATCATGTAATCGTTTCTTTGGCGTGAACCTTTCATAAAGTCGTGACATTTCCGTTGGCTTGAGTAATTCATCACATATTTTCCCGTAAGTGGCTTTCACATCTCTGTTCTGAACATAATTTAGCTTATAGGACTAATTTAATCCAATGCTGGCAAGTTCTGATCTTTGAAAATATAATATAATCTTTTTGTGTTATATAATGGGAAATTTGACATGCTTTTCTTGTTAAGCCATAAATCGCATGCATACTAAATGCTATTGGATCTGCCTCACCAGGTTAATGGTTCTCTAGCAAGGAAGGCTATTAGAGAACTGATGGCGAGAGGTCTGATCAGGATGGTTTCTGCTCATGCCAGCCAACAGATCTACACAAGAGCTACAAACACATAGATGTTTTGTAATTTTGTCTCACTTCCAGTTGGTGCTGTACTCTGCTGTTCTTTTTGCGGACATGTTAGACTTTCTAGAGTGATCATTGTTACTGTCATTTAACATGCACTGTTTGGATTTTCCTTCTTGATGTGCTGCGCATTTGGAATTCTCTGAATGATTTGGAATTGGATTGGCAATGCGGGGTCATGAATGACTATTGAAAGAGATTTCATCTGCTAGGAAAACCAAGTCGAAAAAATTGTTCTGAGCACTTATTCTAGTGAGTGCAGTTCTGAGATCTATGTGATTCGTTTGCCAATATCTATGCTGCAGTAGGATCCTAATTCAAAGATGGGATTTTTTTTTTTGGTCGAAAAAGATGGGATTGAGGGTGCTATAAATTGAATGCAAGTTTTCTTGGACATGGGTTTGGGGTGAAGTCTTACTTGTAGGTCGAACCCCTGTTCCTTTTTTCCTTCATTATTGCAACATCATCTTTATTATCCTAGACTGATTGTGCGGGAGGCCGGGCTTCATTTGTGCTCATGTTCATGGATTTGAGGGCAGTAACCTGTTGATCCATCTGTGGTTAACAATCGACGTGCATATGTCTAAGGGGGTTATAACCTGTTGATCCATCTGTGGTTAACAATCGACGTGCATATGTCTAAGGGGGTTATCTTCCCTCCTTGTCCATGCAAGTACAAAGTGTATCCTCCAACAAAGCTCGGCATAAGGTTAGATCCTAGTCGAGTTATGGACTTGCAGCACTCGCGACTCAGCTTGGTTGAACACGTGAAAGACTGATGATCCGTTTCGGATCTCTTTCCTTCTGCATGTAGCGAGCTTTTGTCTTCAAATGTCAAGCATTCTTTGATGCAACGGGAGACATCTGCATTGCATCCATGCCTTGTTTTTCGGCAATGACAAGTATACCCGTAAGGTAATCAGACAAATTCTTGCGTTTCCAATAAAGCATGCCGGGATTGTCTGGTAGTATCAATTCAAGTGCCCGGTGTCGAAACCTCAGTAGAAGCAAATTCGCTGTCGTCTAAGGCTCGCCGCTCTTGTGAGATCAATGCAGTCTCATTGGGATCAGGACGTGAACGACTGAAATCTCTCTTCCCTATATATGTCGCTGTCTCTGCTAACTCAAGCACGTGCGAGCCTTCCTTTCTTCTATGCCCGTGTCGTCAATCTTTTTATAATTCAGTAGCATACAGCACGTGAAGTTTTGTCCGCGAGTGTATGTCCCATTTCTCCTTTCTTTCCAGCTCTTACATGCATTTCGGTGGTTGGAGTGCATCCACTTCTCAAATCGGTTCGTTGGGGTGTTAATTTATTACGTCTTGCTTTCTATCATCATGCTCTTGACCTTACCCTTGGGGTTTCTTGTCCTCTCCTATTCTTCTCTCGGGTCAAGTTGATTTGGCCTTTGATCGGGTGATTCAAGCACTGCCCTTCAGCATCTAACCAAATTTTGAATTCTATTCGTCATTTGATCATTGAATTTCTAAAGTCTTTGTCTCAGTCGAATTTGCCATGACATTGAGATCCCGCATGATCAACTTAAATGAAAATTTCACAAGAGGGATAAATGGAGAGGGGCAAAATTTTGAAGGTGTTTTCCCATTAGTGAACGGACTGTACTTCCTGCGATCATGATTAAAATATGGTCAAAGATATCTCACCCCATCAGTCGCGCCAGTCCCGAAGCACACATATCACTTGTTTATAAGGCCAGACGAGGAGAGTTATCAACCTTCTATCTTCTGACTGCTACTCCAGAACCCCCCACCCCCCTCCCCCAAAAAAAAGGGGAAAAAAAGAGATCTTCAAACTGTTACCCACTTGTTTCTAGACACGTGTACGGTCAAGATATCCCAATGCGACAATTTTCAATCATATCGGGTCACAAATCGAAGTGACCAGTGTCCAACTACAGCACAAGAATCAGACCACAACTCATTGGAATCGTCCATCTTATTGTTCTTGGATTGATATTGCAAATTGGGCCGAATCATGTTTTTCGGCGTCTAGTAGAAATACCCGGAAGTGGCTGGATAGTAAATTGGTCCGTCTCTTTCGTGAACTTGGATCTCTTTCATGGCTTTGTTCCAAAGTGGGGTCCTGAGGTGATGATCCTCTCGTCGACCTCTGCCTAGTTCGCTTTGCTTCATCTGTTTATGTCGGATGCAAATTCAAATTCAAATATCTTGTAGATTTATCTTGCGCCTGATAAGTGTAAGCTTGCAAACTTATTGAGTGATTTTCAACCTCTCTTATTGCAAAAATTAGTTAAAAAAGGTGACTATCCCTCATATTATAAACCAATTATCAATTAATTTTACAATCGACATGGAACAATCTCAAAGTCGCTCCAATTATCCGTAAGATTTTATGAACAATTGTGCTCATCTAAGTCCGTGTGAGATTTTTACCTATTAGGAGAAGTCATTATTGAGTGCACAAGTTCATTCAAGTTCAATGCATCATTAACAGTCGGGTATGTTAGCTCCATGCCCATGATCCAACATCTGTGATGAATTGAACATCCATTAGGCACATCGCATATTTGGATTTGGATTTGGATTTGGATTTGAATGTGATCTATTGAGAAAACTACAAAAAAAGTCCTAAATCTACTGTGCGGATACTAATTCGATCTTAAAGTTTTAAATATGGTCACATAATCAATGAACTTACAAAAAATATCAATTAAGTGCCGATGCACTAATTGTGTCATATAGATGATTGATGCTGATTAGATTATCCACGTCAATAGACCAAAATTGGTCGGAATGGTTGTATTGGCTAATCATAAAAAATGTTTATGACTAAATTGGCTAATATTTTAGCATAAAATCGAAGGAAAATCCAAATAATAGCCTGACGTACTCTCATTTTTTTAAATAATGATATGAATTGGCTATATCAATTTCGAAGAAGGATTTGCAAATGATTTGTTTCAAATAATAGATTAAAACGACTATCAAAAAAAGGATTTGACTTTCCAATTGATCAATGGCATTTTTGTACCTTATCTTATTTTGAAGTTTTTCTTTCTTTTTTATTATCTTTTATCTAGTTGTCTCTTTCTTCTTTGTCAGTGGCTGGTCTTAAGTAATCATCTCCCACTAGCAACGCTCAAAGAGGGTCGGTGGGGGATAGCCTTGTGTCACCAATAGTCGACGAGGGCCAGGGCAAAGCAACCCTCATTCAGATTTGGTGAGAGTCGCGACCTTTGCTGTCGGGGTCATAAAGAAAAAAAAGAAAAAAAGTTTAAAATTAAAATATTTTTTTGACAAAAATAACTTTAATCGATCAAAATATTTAGTCGACGAATGATCGATAAGGTCAAGCCTTATCAAGGCAAGGGTGGCGGTGGACGGGCACCGAGTGCGCCTATAAATGATAGGCCGTAATGTTCGCGGCAAGAGGCAGGAACGACGGAGACGGGCGGGGCCCACCAAAGGCGTGCGGAGAGGACACACACTAGGAGATGAAAGGACTGGGAGTCGAGTCGGGCCCACATCAGGGACATCCGAATGGAATAGCAACCGTCCATTGGATTTGGTGGAGAGACATGTCTCCAATCAAGCGGTCGATTAACCTCATATGATTGGCAGGATCTCCCTTGTTCCGACGTGCTCCCTGGGCCCACACGATAAATAACACCCGAAGCGTTTCCTTCCCACCTCGAATTATACATCAGTGGACTTTTATTCTTGGCAAATATCACGTCCCTTGTCGTCGCCATCTTTATTGATCGATTTGTGGCGAATTCGCCACGATTTTTCGTTGCTCGATGAGCGAAATTTTATGAAACTTCGTAGATTTTAATTCCATGAATGAAGTCCCAAGGCCTATTTTGGTTCAGCAGCCTGTTGTCATGCACTGCTATGTCGATTTCGTGACATAACTCGTTAAATGGTATTTTGCTTGATTACTTGATGCGTGAGGACTAATTGTATTCTCTACGAGAGCGAGTTCCTTCTAATTGTGATCAATAACTTTAAGAAAGTGATTATGTTTTGTCATGTGTATCAACAATTTGATTTCGATTGATGATGTTTATCACACTATCCATGGACTATGGGATTTGTAACATTGATCATTCGCGACGAGATCCATTAACTTAATGTATAATGAAATGATTGAAGATCATATTATATAAAGTTTTACAGCTCGGAAATAAGTGTATCGAAAATCTTAAAACTTGTTACGAAAGTGTAAATGAATCATAAACACTTAAAATAGAATGCAATCAAATCTTGAAACTTATTAAGTTTGTGTAATTAAATTCTAAAAACTCGTTAGCATTTTCCTTTTGTTAAGTTGGGCAAAGTTTTGATCGTACTGAATTAACAATTTTTTATGATTTAATTGTATTTTTCAAAATCTCAAGATTCAATTGTACTTTCGCGACAAGTTTTAAGATCTCAAATGTTCTTATCCCTATGAAAATTAATTCACTTTTGTTTACTTGAAAAAACGATGTGCTCTATCTCCTCATTCAAAGGAAAAGAAAGGATATATAAAAGAAATGCCAGCCGGTAAAAATGTCAACCGACTTCTTTTATGAAATCGAGTAACATAAGATCCGAGGTTGGTTATTTTAATGGGAGCGACGGTGTGAAATTGGACAGGCCCGGCCTAGAAACTAGGAAAAATCATCAGATCGCCGTGGGACTCAGGCAGGGTCAGAGCCACGTACACCCCGGTCTCTCGTCTCGTCATGGCGTTTTTCAGCGAAACGCTCTGAGCAGAGCAGAGCAAGAAGTTAGACGTTGCTTTCCTACTACTTACATTTTTCTCGATGCAACTCGTATGCCACCACTTGAATTTTCTTCCTTTCCATTCACTCCATCTTCTTTGTATAAATACCGAGCCGTAAACCCCGGTGTTTCTCGTGAGGAGAAAAGCTCACGTTCACAGAGCCACTTCGAAAGCAAAGCGACCACCCCTTCGTCTCCCTCCCCACGTTTGCTCACGCGCCTTTCCCTCCCCCAACCCCTCCTTCAACCTCCACCGCCATCTTTCTTTATTGGAGTTTCCATCTTTTTCTTGATCGCTCGGTTGGAGTTACATAGCATCGAGGCTTCAAGTTCGAAGCTTGCTTTTTCGGGTTCGTGATCTTCTCTCTCTCTCTGCATCAAGATTGGTGGCCTGGGCGCTTGAATGCTTTCTCGCCACCTTTCCTTTTGATTCCTTGATTTTGGGTTGGTTTTTCAGTCTTTCTTTTTTGGGTTTCTTGGATCTTGTTTATAATATAGATTATGACCGCTCTGCGACTTTTCGAGCATGTCACTCAACTTTGACTCCACTGCTTTTCGATTTCTTTATGTAATGCGCACTTTACTCGCTTGCTTAGATCGGGCGGCCTTGCTTTAATCAGTTCCTTTTAGTTCATGCGGGCTGTTAGTGCTCGGTGAGTTTCTTACCTTATTGGGTGAGATTTGGTGCTGCAGGGAGAGGCGACGGCAATGGATTCTTGCTGTGTGGGCCTCAAGGCCAACACCCCTTTGGCTCAATCAAACAAGGGCTGTTTCAAGAATGCAGATGATGGATTCTTGGGGGAGAGAATCAGAGGGAGCCTAAATAACAGTGTTTGGGTTAATCAGGTTGCTAGAAATCTGAGAGTTGAGAAAAAGTTCAATAAGGTGAAACCCGGTTCAGCTTTTGCTGTTATCACATCGAACAATGCCACTGAGACCTTGGTGAGTTGATCTTGTTTAACAGTCGAAGTGATGATCTTTTAAAGGAGCCATCATTTAATTAGAATAATTTCATTGCCTCCATTTTGCTGTTAAAGTCTTGCTTTGTTCTGTAATCGGGATTGAATGAATTTATTCAAATTCTGTGTTTTTGATATCAGACTATTAAATCTCCGGTGTTTCATAGACCAAAAGCAGATCCGAAGAATGTGGCCGCCATTATATTGGGGGGCGGTGCAGGGACTCAACTCTTCCCTCTTACCAGAAGAGCAGCCACGCCCGCTGTAAGGATCAGTTTATTCGCTCATACCACACACTACTATTTTTACCATTATCATTAGTGCATAATTGCTCGCGCATATAGATATTCTGTTCTATAACATATATTTGTTCGTATGTATGTATGTGTATTCAAAATTGATAATATGTGTAGGTTCCGGTTGGTGGATGCTACAGGCTAATAGATATCCCAATGAGCAACTGCATTAACAGTGGCATAAACAAGATTTTTGTGCTGACCCAGTTCAACTCTGCTTCTCTTAATCGTCATCTGGCGCGTACTTACTTCGGAAATGGTATCAATTTTGGAGATGGGTTTGTTGAGGTATGTTTTCCTTTATGCAAATTCATTTGGATTCCACACAAAATTGCTTTGCATCTGCATCCCCGAGAACAAGAGTCTGATTGTCAACTTACTTGATCGGCCGTGTTTCTCTTGATACCTTTTCTGTCTGGGAAGTGGATTATATTAGGAAACGTTTTCTGATCAATCAATATCAACATCTGTCCATTGCCGTGATATTTAAGGCTTTTTTTGATTTGTGTCTAAAGTACAATCAATGTATAGGTTCTGGCTGCTACTCAAACTCCTGGAGAAACAGGAAAGAAGTGGTTTGAAGGAACAGCAGATGCAGTAAGGAAATTCATTTGGGTGTTTGAGGTGTGTCTCATTGTTGCTGGTTTTAAACACTACCCTTTCTTATCTCAGCGGTCTGCATAACTTTGTCTCTTAATCAATTGCTTTCTGTATTGAATTTGAAGGATGCCAAAAACAGAAATATTGAGAACGTACTTATTTTGGCGGGGGATCATCTTTACCGCATGGGCTATATGGATTTTGTGCAGGTATGTATGGTGGTTCCCAGATGAATGAAACTGAGTTCTTGATTGAAAACCTAGATCATATTTCTTATGAACTTGTCATTGCTCAACAGAATCATATCGAGAGAAACTCTGAGATATCTGTTGCGTGTACTCCTGTGGGGCAAAGGTTGGTTGTGATTCTAGCCACATTTTGTTACCAATTTTAAACTTCGTATTAATGTGTTAATTTATCTTGGGCATATTATGTAATCTAATTTTGGTGGATTGTATATCAGCCGGGCATCTGATTATGGATTGGTGAAGATAGACAGCAGAGGCCAAATTGTCCAATTTTCTGAAAAGCCTAAGGGTCCTGATCTCACAGCTATGGTGAGCATTTGGTGCTAAGACAATCCATTTAAACCTTATCTTTGTCTCACCATTTGCCAAATAACTAGAGTTTACGATATTTTTTTAATTATTGAAATTTTTTTTCCTCTTTTATTTGGTAGGCCGTTCCAACCTCACTTTATTTTATGAATGCTGTATGAATTTCCTTAGATTTGGTAACAAGTTATTTGCTGGTTCTTGCAGCAAGTAGATACCACCACGCTAGGACTGACTCCGCAAGAAGCTGCAAGATCTCCATATATTGCATCAATGGGAGTTTATGTCTTCAAGACGGAGTATTTACTAAATCTTCTGAAGTGGAGGTACCCTACAGCCAATGACTTTGGATCTGAAATCATTCCCTCGGCTGTGATGGAGCATGACGTCCACGTATGCGAGCTCTCTTATATGAAAGAGTCTCTTTCCTGGATAAAAAATGTGTCCACCAAAAGCTCTAATTGCAAGCTTAATTTCTCTTGATTGCTAGGCTTATATATTCCGCGATTACTGGGAGGATATAGGGACTATCAAGTCCTTCTATGATGCTAATTTGGCTCTCACAGAAGAGGTTGGTTTTTATTTTTTATTTTATTTTTTTATGCATGCCTATATGTGCTCTCGCTTTTTTATCCATGACGATTCAAATTTGTATGCTTGAGAATCCTAATTTGCGCGTGCCATCCAATTTATGCAACATATGGAGATGCAATTATGATTTTCACTGGAAACAAGATTAACTGATGTGGATTTCCTTATTGTCCTTCCTGCAGCGTCCGAAATTTGAATTTTATGATCCGAAGACACCTATCTTCACGTCCCCTCGATTTCTTCCACCAACCAAGATAGACAACTGCAAGGTGTGCAGCTCTCTCAGCATTACTTTTGTCTTTGGTCTTTTAACTTTTCTCTGCTTCATATGCTTGCTTTGTATGTTGTAGATTAAGGATGCAATAATTTCCCATGGTTGCTTTCTGAGAGAATGCAGCGTTGAACACTCCATAGTGGGTGAACGCTCGCGCCTCGATTCTGGAGTTGAGCTGAAGGTAACTCATCTCGAATTTCGACTTTCCCTTTATCCGAGTCGATGTCATGGGAGAATCACCAATTTCTGATTACCTATGATCTCTCTCTCCCTGATAGGACACGGTGATGATGGGCGCAGACTATTACCAAACAGAATCCGAAATAGCTTCGCTGCTAGCAGAGGGGAAGGTGCCTATCGGGATAGGCAAGAACACAAAGATCAGGTAAAAAGATTGAGCCCTTCATTTTTTGAAAGGTGGGATATTCATTCTTTGAAGGTGGTAATATATTAAATAATCCGACACCAATTTGGGGTTTTTTCCTCTGAAGGAACTGCATAATCGACAAGAATGCAAAGATTGGGAAAGATGTGGCCATTGTAAACAGAGATGTAAGTAAACTGATGTTTAGTTCCGAATGATTCTCTCCTCTGAGTTCGGCATGCTTTAACAGATGGAAATTGATGTATTTTGCTGTTCAGGGCATTGAAGAAGCGGATCGGCCAGAGGATGGATTTTACATACGCTTGGGAATAACCGTGATATTGGAGAAGGCAACAATAGCAGATGGTACAGTTATATAAGAGGATGGATTTTGAGTCGATCTTCAAATGTTTCCGAGATGAAAAATACTGTGAGAAGAGATCTAGGTCGTGGAGATCGAACAAGTTATACAGAGTTTTCAAGCAGTTTTCGCCCCCGGAGAGTTGCGTGCTCCTTTCTGCTCATCTCTAGTCCTCTCCATACTATTATCGGACAAGCCTACTAGTGTTTAAAGATGAGCTCCCGCAGTATTAACTGCTTCCAAGTTTGTAAATGAGGTGATCCGCGAGATACGAATAAACTCGCCGGTTGTGTCGTGACTTTCAACGCTATCTTGGTAATGATATCTTGTGAAACTAGTGGACTGTTGTCAAACAAAGTAACTGGTTAATTTTCTGTCGATGTCTCTTTCGATTTTATCGAGCGTGGGAGCTAGTTCTCTGAAGTGGCTGCCAATGTTTTGCGTAGGAGATGTCGTCAAACTGAATTTCATGCGTGCTTCGTGTCGGCGCGAATACTAGGCTAAGAAAGAATCGTTTTCAAGAACGTATGACAGGTCATTGAACCTAATGTCGAGGGCAAAAGAATAGCTCATATGCAAAAATTTGGTACGGGAGGCATTTAAGTGTTAAAAATTAGGAGATGTACATTTAAATGTCATATTTAAAAAAAAAATTAGATAATTTCATATGCTACCGGAAATATTACATGTCATTTTTTTAATAATATAAATTGTTAACGTGTTTCGCCAGAAGGTTAAGTCAATAAAAACTTAAAAAAAACAATGTTAGAGGCAAACACCGCCTCACCCCAAAGACGAGTTATTCCTCTCACGCATGAGCAAATGAAAGATGGATTTTGGATGATGACCTGATAGAAGCTCGTGATGCATCTTGATTGCACCGTATTGACGAGAGAAGAAGGTGAGTTAGAGGCGAACACCGACTCGTCCCAGAGATGATACAACAGCAATCCTCTCTTTTAATGTAATTGCCACAATGGTTACGATGAAAATCAAAGGTTTTCGTTCGAGAAATGATTGCGTGACAGTATTCTAGACCACAAAAGATCTAATAATAAATAATGATAAATTATCGTGGGGACACTTTTTAAAGAATTTGTGCCTTTCGTTCAGGAATTTGAGAAGCGTGATGCGCATGCGAGGGTGTACATGGGCCTGAGCCTGGCGATCGGCCTGTCCAGGCCCGGTCGGGCCCATAAGCCCGGATAGCACTTGCGCGGGCTTTGCTTGGACAGGCCTATTCGGTCAGAAGCTCGGCCCGGCTCGCCCGGCCTTTTCCCTTTCCCTAAAATTTTTTTCTTCAATCCACGAAACGGCAAGTGGGGGGCAAATACGTCAAGTCGGCAAAACCAAGAACGATTCCCCGCGCTTCATAAACCCTAAAATTGCGACTGCGGGAAGCGGAGAAAAACCTCGGGTCAGGAAGAGGAGCTGCTGCCATGGGGAAAGTGAAGGGGAAGCACTGGCTAGACAAGTTCTACCGCCTCGCCAAGGAGCACGGCTACCGGTCCCGGGCCTCATGGAAGCTCGTCCAGCTCGACTCCAAGTTCTCCATCCTCCGCTCCTCCCGCGCCGTCCTCGACCTCTGCGCCGCCCCCGGCGGCTGGATGCAGGTCGCCGTCCAGCGCGTCCCCGTCGGCAGCCTCGTCCTCGGCATCGACCTCGTCCCCATCGCCCCCATCCGTGGCGCCATCTCCATCGAGCAGGACATCACCAAACCCGAGTGCCGGGCCAGGGTCCAGAAGCTGATGGGGGAGCACGGGGTCAGGGCCTTCGATCTGGTGCTTCACGATGGCTCGCCGAACGTCGGCGGGGCGTGGGCGCAGGAGGTTATGAGTCAGAACGCGCTGGTCATCGATGCCGTCAAGCTCGCGACTCAGTTTTTGGCTCCGAAGGGCACTTACTTAAAAGTCCATAAAATACTAATGGTGAGGTTCAAGGTTCTACATAGGTTCAAGCTGTACAGGTTTCACCTAAAACTTACTTATTGGAATAAGTTTCTTATTTTTGAAACCCGTAACCTACTACATGCATATTTTGAAATCGGGTACCTCCCTTATCACAGCTCTAAAGTCTACCCAGGCCCACTGCCGTTTATTAATTAAATGATTACATGAATTATAACATTTAATGACGTAACTTCACACTTCTAATGTATATTTAATTGATTATCTTTATGAGGTTTCATTTATTTATTTTTCTCTATGAAGAGTTCTTATAAAAGCTCAAATGGTTTTATTAGTTTTTACCATTAACCATAACTTATATTTAGATACACGAAAAATATAAAATATTAAAAAAAATAAAAATCTTAATCATAAAATGGAAGTTACATTAGTGATTATAGATTATACACTCATTATCGAATACTATAAAATATCGTAATATCATATGAAAATATAGATCAAGAAAAATATAAAATCTTATTATAATTTCTAGGTTACAAGTTCTAGAATTCACCAACTTATAATCTGAAACTTACTCCGTTGAAATAAGTTCTCCAAATTTTTGAAACCTATCTTGTATACTTTTGAACTTGGAATTATCCTATCGATCCGATTTTCAAGTTTCAGATTTTTCCTTAAAATCATACTCATCTCTATAAAATACAACATAAATTCGATAAATCGGTTAAATAAAGGCTTCAGCATGTGCGGTTTTTTTTTTTTTTTTTTTTTCCCAAATTCACTCACGCATTTGGTGAGATTAGACCCGAAGACATCCAGCTCACCCCATCAGTCGCGCCAATCCGGAAGCACACATATCACTTGTTTATATGACCAGACGAAGAGAATTCTCACTCCTCCATCTTCTGACTGCTACTTCAGACCCCCCAAAAAAAGGTTAAAAAAAACAAAGATCTTCAAACTGTTACCCGTTTGTTTCTAGACACGTGTGCGGCCAAGAAATCCCAATGCGACATTTTTCAATCAAATCGGGTCACGAATCGAAGTGACCAGTGTCCAACCACAGCACAAGAGTCGGACCACAGCTCATTGGAATCGTCCATCTTATCGTTCTTGGATTGACATTGCAAATGGGCCCGAATCATGTTTTCGGCGTCTATTCGAAATACCCGGAAGTGGCTGGACAGCCAATTGGTCCGTCTATTTCGTGATTTTGATCTCTTTCATGGCTTTGTTCCAAAGTGGGGTCCTGAGGTGATGATCCTCTCGTCGACCTCTGCCTAGTTCGATTTGCTTCATCTGTTTATGTTGGCTGCAAGTTCAAATGAAAATATCTTGTAGATTCACCGTGTGCTTGATAAGTGTAACCTCGCAAGCTTACTAAGTGATCTTCAACATCTCTTACCGCAAAAATTAGCTAAAAAAATAGGACTATCCCTCATATTATAAACCAATTACTAGTCTATTCCACGATCGACATTGGACAATCTCAACACCATCAGCTCCAATCACCCATAAGATTTTATGAACAGTTGTGCTCATCTAAGTCCATGGGAGATTTTCACCTATTAGGAGAAGTCGTTATTGAGTGCACAAGTTCATTCGAGGTCAATGCATCTTTAACAGTTGGGTCCTGTCAGCTCCACACCCATGATCCAACAACTGCGATGAATTGAACATCCATTAGGTGCACTGCATATTTGGATTTGACTGTGATCTATTGAGAAAACTACAAGAAAAGTCATAAATCTATTATATAGATACTAATTCGGTCCTAAAATTTTCAATATGGTTAAATAATCAATTAGATCATCCACGTCAGCAGACCAAAATTGGTTAGAATGGTTGCATTGGCTAATTGTAAAAAATGTTTAGCACTAAATCGACTAAATTGAATATTTTAGAATTAAATCGAAGGAAAATTCGAATAATGACCCGAATTGTTTTATTTTATCAAATAAGGATCTGAATTGGTATGTCAATTTCAAAGAAGGATTTGAAGTAGATTTTATTTCAAATAACAAATTCAAAATAACTATAAAAAAAAAAAGGACTCGACTTTCCAATTGATTAAGGGTATTTTTGTACTTTACATTGTTTTGAAGTTTTTCTTTCTTTTTTTTTTTTTTTTTTTTTTAGTTGTCTCTTTCTCCTTTGTTAGTGGCTAGTCTTAAGCAATTGTCAGCCATCAATGATGCTCGAAGAGGGTGGGTGAGGGACAGCCTTGCCTCGCCAACAACCAACAAGGGCTTGGGCAAAGTAACCGTCACCAGATCCCTTGCTGTCGTGGTCATAAAGAAAAAAAAAAAAAAAGAGAATATAATTTAAAATTAAAATTTTCTTTCGACGAAAATATCTTTAATTGATTAGAATATCTAGCCAACTAGCGACTGATGAGGGCAAGTCTTATTTGAAATTGATATGATAGCTTTTTTAAAGATTAATATGATCGCTTCATACTTTCATTCGATCTAAATTTTTTTTTTTATGTTATCATGTGAGAAAATAGACCTATTTCATGAAGTTATTTAAAATTATCATTTTTAGTCGGTTGGACGGGTACCGAGTGCGCCTAGTGTCCGCGGCGAGAGGATGGAACGACGGAGACGGGCGGGGCCCACCAAAGGCATGCGAAGAAGACACACACTACAAGATGAAAGGACTGGAGTCGAGTCGGGCCCACATCACGGACATCTGAATGGAGTAGCAACCGTCCATTAGATTTGGTGGGGAGACATGTCTCAAATCAAGCAGTCGATTAACCTCAAATGATTGGCAGGATATCCCTTGCTCGGACGTGCTCCCTGGGCCCACACGAAAAATAACACCCGAAACGTTTCCTTCCCACGTCGAATTATACGTCAGTGGACTTTAATTCTTGGCAGCAAATGTCACATCCCTGGTCGTCGCCATCTTCATCGATCGATTTGTGGCGAAGTCGCTATGAAACTTCGTAGATTTTAATTCCGCGAATGATGTCCCAAGGCCTGTTTTGGTTCGGCAGCCCGTTTTCATGCATAGCCATACCGATTTCGCGACATAACTCATTAAATGATACTTTGCTTGATTACTTGGTGCGTAAGGACTAATCGTATTCTCTATGAGATTCCTTATGGGTTGTGGAGCGAGTTTTTCTTATATGATCAATAACTTCAAGAAAGTGATTGTGTTTTGTCATGTGTGTCGACAATTTGGTTTCGATTGATGACGTTTGTCACACTGTTCGTGGACTATGGGATTTGTAACATTGTTCATTCGCGATGAGATCCATTAACTTAATGTAAAATGAAATGATCGAAGATCATATTTAGCTCGAAAATAAGTGTATCGAAAATCCTAAAACTTGTCATGAAAGTGCAAATGAATCCTAGACGCTCAAAAAAATGCAATCCATTTTTGAAACTTATTATGGAAGTGTAATTGGGTTTTGAAACTTAAAAATAAAATCCAATCAAATCTTGAAACTTATTAGGCTTGCGTAATCAAATTCTGAAAACTCATTAGCATTTTCTTTTTGTCAAGTTGGGCAAAGTTTTGATCATACCGAATTAACAATTTTTATGATTTGACTATATTTTTTGAAAATTTCAAGACTCAATTACATTTTCAGGACAAGTCTTAAGATTTTAAGTGTGCTTATCCCTATGAAAATTAATGCACTCTCATTTACTTGAAAAAAACGACGTGGTCTGTCACCCATTCAAAGGAAAATAAAGGATATTAAAAGGAAATGCCAGCCGGTAAAAATGTCAACCGACTTCTTTTATGAAATCGAGTTACATACGATCCGAGGTTGGTTATTTTAATGGGATCGACGGTATGAAATTGGACAGGCCTGGCCTAGAAACTAGGAAAAATCATCAGATCGCCGTGGACTCAGGCAGGGACCCCGTCTCTCGTCTGGTCATGGCGTTTTTCAGCGAAACGCTCTGAGCAGAGCAGAGCAGAGCAAGAAGTTAGACGTTGCTTTCCTACTTACATTTTTTCTCGATGCAACTCGTATGCCACCACCACTTGAATTTTCTTCCTTTCCACTCACTCCATCTTCTTTGTATAAATACCGAGGCATAAACCCCGGCGTTTCTCGTGAGGAGAAAAAAGGCTCACGTTCACAGGGCCACTTCGAAAGCAAAGCGACCACCACCCCCGTCTCCCTCCCTACGTTCACTCACGCGCCTTTGCCTCCCCACCCCCTCTTCAACCTCCACCGCATTCGCTCTCTCCGCCGCCATCTTCCTTTATTGGAGTTTCCATCTTTTTCTTGATCGCTCGGTTGGAGTTGCATAGCATCGAGGCTTCAAGTTCGAAGCTTGCTTTTTCAGGTTCGTGATCTTCTCTCTCTCTCTCTCTCTGCATCAAGATTGGTGGCCTGGGCGCTTGAATGCTTTCTCGCCACCTTTCCTTTTGATTCCTTGATTTTGGTTTGGTTTTTCAGTCTTTCTTTTTTGGGTTTCTTGGATCTTGTTTATAATATAGATTATGACCGCTCTGCGACTTTTCGAGCATGTCACTCAACTTTGACTCCACTGCTTTTCGATTTCTTTATGTAATGCGCACTTTACTCGCTTGCTTAGATCGGGCGGCCTTGCTTTAATTAGTTCCCTTTCAGTTCATGCCGGCTGTTAGTGCTCGGTGAGTTTCTTACCTTATTGGGTGGTATTTGGTGCTGCAGTGAGAGGCGACGGCAATGGATTCTTACTGTGTGGGCCTCAAGGCCAACACCCCTTCGGCTCAATCAAACAAGGGCTGTTTCAAGAATGCAGATGATGGATTCTTGGGTGAGAGAATCAGAGGTAGCCTAAATAACAGTGTTTGGGTTAATCAGGTTGCTAGAAATCTGAGAGTTGAGAAAAAGTTCAAGAAGGTGAAACCCGGTTCGGCTTTTGCTGTTATCACATCGGACAATGCCACTGAGACCTTGGTGAGTTGATCTTGTCTAACAGTCGAAGTGATGATCTTTTAAAGGAGCCATCATTTGATTAGAATAATTTCATTGACTCCATTTTTGTGACGACCCGAGCAACGGTGCGCGGGAGGAGGGATGGCTTCCGCGCTTCGGTTGCGCAAGGGAGGGGGTCTCTTGTCCCACATCGGGAGTTGAATGAATTTATTCAACACGTTTCTGTCCAAACAATATTTGTGCCTTTACAATTTTGCTGTTAAAGTCTTGCTTTGTTCCGTAATCGGGATTGAATGAATTTATTCAAATTCTGCCGTTTTTGATATCAGACTATTAAATCTCCGGTGTTTCATAGACCAAAAGCAGACCCGAAGAATGTGGCCGCCATTATATTGGGGGCAGGTGCAGGGATTCAACTCTTCCCTCTTACCAGAAGAGCAGCCACGCCCGCTGTAAGGATCAGTTTATTCGCTCATACCCCACAGTACTATTTTTATCAATGTTATTAGTGCATAATTGCTCGCGCATATAGATATTCTGTTTATATAACATATATTTGTTTGTATGTATGTATGCCTATTCACAAATTGATAATATGTGTAGGTTCCGGTCGGTGGATGCTACAGGCTAATAGATATCCCAATGAGCAACTGCATTAACAGTGGCATAAGCAAGATTTTTGTGCTGACCCAGTTCAACTCCACTTCTCTTAATCGTCATCTGGCGCGTACTTACTTTGGAAATGGTATCAATTTTGGAAGTGGGTTTGTTGAGGTATGTTTTCCTTTATGCAAATTCATTCGGATTCCATAAAAAATTGCTTTGCATCTGCATCCCCGAGAACAAGAGTCTGATTGTCAACTTACTTGATTGGCAGTGTTTCTCTTGATACCTTTTCTGTCTGGGAAGTGGATTATATTAGGAAACGTTTTCTGATCAATCAATATCAACACCTATCCATTGCCTGATTTGTGTCTAATGTACAATCAATGTATAGGTTCTGGCTGCTACTCAAACTCCTGGAGAAACAGGAAAGAAGTGGTCTGAAGGAACAGCAGATGCAGTAAGGAAATTCATTTGGGTTTTTGAGGTGTGTCTCATTGTTGCTGGTTTTAAACACTACCCTTTCTTATCTCGGCGTCTGCATAACTTTGTCTCTTAATCCATTGCTTTCTGTATTGAATTTGAAGGATGCCAAAAACAGAAATATTGAGAACATACTTATTTTGATGGGGGATCATCTTTACCGCATGGACTATATGGATTTTGTGCAGGTATGTATGGTGGTTCCCAGATGAATGAAACTGAGTTCTTGATTGAAAACCTAGATCATATTTCTTATGAACTTGCCATTGCTCAACAGAATCATATCGAGAGAAACTCTGAGATATCTGTTGCGTGTACTCCCGTGGGGCAAAGGTTGGTTGTGATTCTGGCCACATTTTGTTACGAATTTTAAACTTTGTATTAATGTGTTAATTTATCTTAGGTATATTATGTAATCTAATTTTGGTGGATTGTATATCAGCCGGGCATCTGATTATGGATTGGTGAAGATAGACAGCAGAGGCCAAATTGTCCAATTTTCTGAAAAGCCTAAGGGTCCCGATCTCACAGCTATGGTGAGCATTTGGTGCTAAGACGATCCATTTAAACCTTGTCTGTGTCTCACCATTTGCCAAATAACTAGAGTTTATGTTTTTTTTTTTTTTCATTGAACTTTTTTTCCTCTTTTATTTGGTTGGCCGTTCCAACCTCGCTTTATTTTATGAATGCTGTATGAATTTCCTTAGATTTGGTAGCAAGTTATTTGCCGGTTCTTGCAGCAAGTAGATACCACCACGCTAGGACTGTCTACACAAGAAGCTGCAAGATCTCCATATATTGCATCAATGGGAGTTTATGTCTTCAATACGGAGTATCTACTAAATCTTCTGAAGTGGAGGTACCCTACATCCAATGATTTTGGATCTGAAATCATTCCCTCGGTTGTGATGGAGCATGACGTCCAGGTATGCGAGCTCTCTTATATGAAAGAGTCTCTTTCCTGGAAAAAAAAATGTGTCCACCAAAAGCTCTAATTGCAAGCTTAATTTCTCTTGATTGCTAGGCTTATATATTCCGCGATTACTGGGAGGATATAGGGACTATCAAGTCCTTCTATGATGCTAATTTGGCTCTCACAGAAGAGGTTGGTTTTTTTTTTTTTTTTTTTTTTTTTATGCGTACCTATTTGTGCTCTCACTTTTTATCCGTGACGATTCAAATTGTGTGCTTGAGATTCCTGATTTGTGCGTGCCATCCAATTTATGCAACATATGGAGATGCAATTATGATTTTCATTTCAAACAAGATTAACTGATGTGGATTTCCTTAATGTCCTTCTTGCAGCGTCCGAAATTTGAATTTTATGATCCGAAGACACCTATCTTCACTTCCCCTCGATTTCTTCCACTGACCAAGATAGAAAACTGCAAGGTGTGCAGCTCTCTCAGCATTACTTTTGTCTTTGGTCTTTTAACTTTTCTCTGCTTCTTATGCTTGCTTTGTATGTTGTAGATTAAGGATGCAATAATTTCCCATGGTTGCTTTCTGAGAGAATGCAGCGTTGAACACTCCATAGTGGGTGAACGCTCGCGCCTCGATTCTGGAGTTGAGCTGAAGGTAACTCATCTCGAATTTCGACTTTCCCTTTATCCGAGTCGATGTCATGGGAGAATCACCAATTTCTGATTACCTATGATCTCTCTCTCCCTGATAGGACACGGTGATGATGGGCGCAGACTATTACCAAACAGAATCCGAAATAGCTTCGCTGCTAGCAGAGGGGAAGGTGCCTATCGGGATAGGCAAGAACACAAAGATCAGGTAAAAAGATTGAGCCCTTCATTTTTTGAAAGGTGGGATATTCATTCTTTGAAGGTGGTAATATATTAAATAATCCGACACCAATTTGGGGTTTTTTCCTCTGAAGGAACTGCATAATCGACAAGAATGCAAAGATTGGGAAAGATGTGGCCATTGTAAACAGAGATGTAAGTAAACTGATGTTTAGTTCCGAATGATTCTCTCCTCTGAGTTCGGCATGCTTTAACAGATGGAAATTGATGTATTTTGCTGTTCAGGGCATTGAAGAAGCGGATCGGCCAGAGGATGGATTTTACATACGCTTGGGAATAACCGTGATATTGGAGAAGGCAACAATAGAGGATGGTACAGTTATATAAGAGGATGGATTTTGAGTCGATCTTCAAATGTTTCCGAGATGAAAATACTGTGAGAAGAGATCTAGGTCGTGGTGATCGAACAAGTTATACAGAGTTTTCAAGCAGTTTTCGCCCCCGGAGAGTTGCGTGCTCCTTTCTGCTCATCTCTAGTCCTCTCCATACTATTATCGGACAAGCCTACTAGTGTTTAAAGATGAGCTCCCGCAGTATTAACTGCTTCCAGGTTTGTAAATGAGGTGATCCGCGAGATACGAATAAACTCGCCGGTTGTGTCGTGACTTTCAACGCTATCTTGGTAATGATATCTTGTGAAACTAGTGGACTGTTGTCAAACAAAGTAACTGGTTAATTTTCTGTCGATGTCTCTTTCGATTTTATCGAGCGTGGGAGCTAGTTCTCTGAAGTGGCTGCCAATGTTTTGCGTAGGAGATGTCGTCAAACTGAATTTCATGCGTGCTTCGTGTCAGCGCGAATACTAGGCTAAGAAAGAATCGTTTTCAAGAACGTATGACAGGTCATTGAACCTAATGTCGAGGGCAAAAGAATAGCTCATATGCAAAAATTTGGTACGGGAGGCATTTAAGTGTTAAAAATTAGGAGATGTACATTTAAATGTCATTTAAAAAAAAAAAATTAGATAATTTCATATGCTACCGGAAATATTACATGTCATTTTTTTAATAATATAAATTGTTAACGTGTTTCGCCAGAAAGTTAAGTCAATAAAAACTTAAAAAAAAACAATGTTAGAGGCAAACACCGCCTCACCCCAAAGACGAGTTATTCCTCTCACGCATGAGCAAATGAAAGATGGATTTTGGATGATGACCTGATAGAAGCTCGTGATGCATCTTGATTGCACCGTATTGACGAGAGAAGAAGGTGAGTTAGAGGCGAACACCGACTCGTCCCAGAGATGATACAACAAAGAATCCTCTCTTTTAATGTAATTGCCACAATGGTTACGATGAAAATCAAAGGTTTTCGTTCGAGAAATGATTGCGTGACAGTATTCTAGACCACAAAAGATCTAATAATAAATAATGATAAATTATCGTGGGGACACTTTTTAAAGAATTTGTGCCTTTCGTTCAGGAATTTGAGAAGCGCGATGCGCATGCGAGGGTGTACATGGGCCTGAGCCTGGCGATCGGCCTGTCCAGGCCCGGTCGGGCCTATAAGCCCGGATAGCACTTGCGCGGGCTTTGCTTGGACAGGCCTATTCGGTCAGAAGCTCGGCCCGGCTCGCCCGGCCTTTTGCCCTTTCCCTAAAAATTTTTTTCTTCAATCCACGAAACGGCAAGTGGGGGGCAAATACGTCAAGTCGGCAAAACCAAGAACGATCCCCCGCGCTTCATAAACCCTAAAATTGCGACTGCGGGAAGCGGAGAAAAACCTCGGGTCAGGAAGAGGAGCTGCTGCCATGGGGAAAGTGAAGGGGAAGCACTGGCTGGACAAGTTCTACCGCCTCGCCAAGGAGCACGGCTACCGGTCCGGGCCTCATGGAAGCTCGTCCAGCTCGACTCCAAGTTCTCCATCCTCCGCTCCTCCCGCGCCGTCCTCGACCTCTGCGCCGCCCCCGGCGGCTGGATGCAGGTCGCCGTCCAGCGCGTCCCCGTCGGCAGCCTCGTCCTCGGCATCGACCTCGTCCCCATCGCCCCCATCCGTGGCGCCATCTCCATCGAGCAGGACATCACCAAACCCGAGTGCCGGGCCAGGGTCCAGAAGCTGATGGGGGAGCACGGGGTCAGGGCCTTCGATCTGGTGCTTCACGATGGCTCGCCGAACGTCGGCGGGGCGTGGGCGCAGGAGGTTATGAGTCAGAACGCGCTGGTCATCGATGCCGTCAAGCTCGCGACTCAGTTTTTGGCTCCGAAGGGCACTTACTTAAAAGTCCATAAAATACTAATGGTGAGGTTCAAGGTTCTACATAGGTTCAAGCTGTACAGGTTTCACCTAAAACTTACTTATGGAATAAGTTTCTTATTTTTCAAACCCGTAACCTACCACGCATATTTTGAAATCGGTACCTCCCTTATCACAGCTCTAAAGTCTACCCAGTTCCACCTCGTACTATTAATTAAATGATTACAGTGAATTATAACATTTAATGACAGAACTTCACACTTCTAATGTATATTTAATTGATTATCTTTATGAGGTTTCATTTATTTATTTTTCTCTATGAAGAGTTCTTATAAAAGCTCAAATGGTTTTATTAGTACTTTACCATTAACCATAACTTATATTTAGATACACGAAAAATATAAAATATTAAAAAAAATAAAAATCTTAATCATAAAATGGAAGTTCAGACTAGTGATTATAGATTATACACTCATTATCGAATACTATAAAATATCGTAATATCATATGAAAATATAGATCAAGAAAAATATAAAATCTTATTATAATTTCTAGGTTACAAGTTCTAGAATTCACCAACTTATAATCCGAAACTTACTCCGTTGAAATAAGTTCTCCAAATTTTTGAAACCTATCTTGTATACTTTTGAACTTGGAATTATCCTATCGATCCGATTTTCAAGTTTCAGATTTTTCCTTAAAATCATACTCATCTCTATAAAATACAACATAAATTCGATAAATCGGTTAAATAAAGGCTTCAGCATGTGCGGTTTTTTTTTTTTTTTTCCCAAATTCACTCACGCATTTGGTGAGATTAGACCCGAAGACATCCAGCTCACCCCATCAGTCGCGCCAATCCGGAAGCACACATATCACTTGTTTATATGACCAGACGAAGAGAATTCTCACTCCTCCATCTTCTGACTGCTACTTCAGACCCCCAAAAAAGGTTAAAAAAAAAAACAAAGATCTTCAAACTGTTACCCGTTTGTTTCTAGACACGTGTGCGGCCAAGAAATCCCAATGCGACATTTTTCAATCAAATCGGGTCACGAATCGAAGTGACCAGTGTCCAACCACAGCACAAGAGTCGGACCACAGCTCATTGGAATCGTCCATCTTATCGTTCTTGGATTGACATTGCAAATGGGCCCGAATCATGTTTTCGGCGTCTATTCGAAATACCCGGAAGTGGCTGGACAGCCAATTGGTCCGTCTATTTCGTGATTTTGATCTCTTTCATGGCTTTGTTCCAAAGTGGGGTCCTGAGGTGATGATCCTCTCGTCGACCTCTGCCTAGTTCGATTTGCTTCATCTGTTTATGTTGGCTGCAAGTTCAAATGAAAATATCTTGTAGATTCACCGTGTGCTTGATAAGTGTAACCTCGCAAGCTTACTAAGTGATCTTCAACATCTCTTACCGCAAAATTAGCTAAAAAAATAGGACTATCCCTCATATTATAAACCAATTACTAGTCTATTCCACGATCGACATTGGACAATCTCAACACCATCAGCTCCAATCACCCATAAGATTTTATGAACAGTTGTGCTCATCTAAGTCCATGGGAGATTTTCACCTATTAGGAGAAGTCGTTATTGAGTGCACAAGTTCATTCGAGGTCAATGCATCTTTAACAGTTGGGTCCGTCAGCTCCACACCCATGATCCAACAACTGCGATGAATTGAACATCCATTAGGTGCACTGCATATTTGGATTTGACTGTGATCTATTGAGAAAACTACAAGAAAAGTCATAAATCTATTATATAGATACTAATTCTGGCCCTAAAATTTTCAATATGGTTAAATAATCAATTAGATCATCCACGCGTAGACCAAAATTGGTTAGAATGGTTGCATTGGCTAATTGTAAAAAATGTTTAGCACTAAATTGACTAAATTGAATATTTTAGAATTAAATCGAAGGAAAATTCTGAATAATGACCCGAATTGTTCTTATTTTATCAAATAAGGATCTGAAGTGGTATGTCAATTTCAAAAGGATTTGAAGTAGATTTTATTTCAAATAAACAGTCAAAATAACTATAAAAAAGGACTCGACTTTCCAATTGATTAAGGATATTTTTGTACTTTTTACATTGTTTTGAAGTTTTTTTTTTTTTTTTTTTTTTTTTTTTTAGTTGTCTCTTTCTCCTTTGTTAGTGGCTAGTCTTAAGCAATTGTCAGCCATCAATGATGCTCGAAGAGGGTGGGTGAGGGACAGCCTTGCCTCGCCAACAACCAACAAGGGCTTGGGCAAAGTAACCGTCACCAGATCCCTTGCTGTCGTGGTCATAAAGAAAAAAAGAGAAAAAAGAGAATATAATTTAAAATTAAAATTTTCTTTCGACGAAAATATCTTTAATTGATTAGAATATCTAGCCAACTAGCGACTGATGAGGGCAAGTCTTATTTGAAATTGATATGATAGCTTTTTTAAAGATTAATATGATCGCTTCATACTTTCATTCGATCTAAATTTTTTTTTATGTTATCATGTGAGAAAATAGACCTATTTCATGAAGTTATTTAAAATTATCATTTTTAGTCGGTTGGACGGGTACCGAGTGCGCCTAGTGTCCGCGGCGAGAGGATGGAACGACGGAGACGGGCGGGGCCCACCAAAGGCATGCGAAGAAGACACACACTACAAGATGAAAGGACTGGAGTCGAGTCGGGCCCACATCACGGACATCTGAATGGAGTAGCAACCGTCCATTAGATTTGGTGGGGAGACATGTCTCAAATCAAGCAGTCGATTAACCTCAAATGATTGGCAGGATATCCCTTGCTCGGACGTGCTCCCTGGGCCCACACGAAAAATAACACCCGAAACGTTTCCTTCCCACGTCGAATTATACGTCAGTGGACTTTAATTCTTGGCAGCAAATGTCACATCCCTGGTCGTCGCCATCTTCATCGATCGATTTGTGGCGAAGTCGCTATGAAACTTCGTAGATTTTAATTCCGCGAATGATGTCCCAAGGCCTGTTTTGGTTCGGCAGCCCGTTTTCATGCATAGCCATACCGATTTCGCGACATAACTCATTAAATGATACTTTGCTTGATTACTTGGTGCGTAAGGACTAATCGTATTCTCTATGAGATTCCTTATGGGTTGTGGAAAGTTTTCTTCTTATTATGATCAATAACTTCAAGAAAGTGATTGTGTTTTGTCATGTGTGTCGACACTTTGGTTTCGATTGATGACGTTTGTCACACTGTTCGTGGACTATGGGATTTGTAACATTGTTCATTCACGATGAGATCCATTAACTTAATGTAAAATGAAATGATCGAAGATCATATTTTGCTCGGAAAATAAGTGTATCGAAAATCCTAAAACTCATGCGAAAGCCGCAAATGAATCCTAGACGCTCAAAAAAATGCAATCCATTTTTGAAACTTATTATGGAAGTGTAATTGAGTTTTGAAACTTAAAAATAAAATCCAATCAAATCTTGAAACTTATTAGGCTTGCGTAATCAAATTCGAAAACTCATTAGCATTTTCTTTTTGTCAAGTTGGGCAAAGTTTTGATCATACCGAATTAACAATTTTTATGATTTGACTATATTTTTTGAAAATTTCAAAACTCAATTACATTTTCAAGATAAATCTTAAGATTTTAAGTGCGCTTATCCCTATGAAAATTAATGCACTCTCATTCACTTGAAAAAACGATGTGGTCTGTCATCCATTCAAAGGAAAATAAAGGATATTAAAAGGAAATGCCAGCCGGTAAAAATGTCAACCGACTTCTTTTATGAAATCGAGTTACATACGATCCGAGGTTGGTTATTTTAATGGGATCGACGGTATGAAATTGGACAGGCCGGCCTAGAAACTAGGAAAAATCATCAGATCGCCGTGGACTCAGGCAGGGACCCCCGTCTCTCGTCTGGTCATGGCGTTTTTCAGCGAAACGCTCTGAGCAGAGCAGAGCAGAGCAAGAAGTTAGACGTTGCTTTCCTACTTACATTTTTCCTCGATGCAACTCGTATGCCACCACCACTCGAATTTTCTTCCTTTCCACTCACTCCATCTTCTTTGTATAAATACCGAGGCATAAACCCCAGAGTTTCTCGTGAGGAGAAAAAAAGCTCACGTTCACAGGGCCACTTCGAAAGCAAAGCGACCACCACCCCCGTCTCCCTCCCTACGTTCACTCACGCGCCTTTGCCTCCCCACCCCCTCTTCAACCTCCACCGCATTCGCTCTCGCCGCCGCCATCTTCCTTTATTGGAGTTTCCATCTTTTCTTGATCGCTCGGTTAGTTGCATAGCATCGAGGATTCAAGTTCGGAGCTTGCTTTTTGGGGTTCGTGATCTTCTCTCTCTCTCTGCATCGAGATTCGTGGCCTGGGCGCTTGAATGCTTTCTCGCCACCTTTCCTTTTGATTCCTTGATTTTGGGTTGGTTTTTCAGTCTTTCTTTTTTGGGTTTCTTGGATCTTGTTTATAATATAGATTATGACCGCTCTGCGACTTTTCGAGAATGTCACTCAACTTTGACTCCACTGCTTTTCGATTTCTTTATGTAATGCGCACTTTACTCGCTTGCTTAGATCGGGCGGCCTTGCTTTAATTAGTTCCCTTTCAGTTCATGCGGGCTGTTAGTGCTCGGTGAGTTTCTTACCTTATTGGGTGGTATTTGGTGCTGCAGTGAGAGGCGACGGCAATGGATTCTTACTGTGTGGGCCTCAAGGCCAACACCCCTTCGGCTCAATCAAACAAGGGCTGTTTCAAGAATGCAGATGATGGATTCTTGGGTGAGAGAATCAGAGGTAGCCTAAATAACAGTGTTTGGGTTAATCAGGTTGCTAGAAATCTGAGAGTTGAGAAAAAGTTCAAGAAGGTGAAACCCGGTTCGGCTTTTGCTGTTATCACATCGGACAATGCCACCGAGACCTTGGTGAGTTGATCTTGTCTAACAGTCGAAGTGATGATCTTTTAAAGGAGCCATCATTTGATTAGAATAATTTCATTGACTCCATTTTTGTGACAACCCGAGCAATGGTGAGCGGGGAGGAGGGATGGCGGTGCGTCCGCGCCTCGGTCCTCGGACGTGCGCAAGGGAGGGGGTCACATGTCTCTTGTTCCACATCGCTTGGTGGAGTCCTGTAAGTATATAAGACGGGATCCTCTCTTCGAAGCAACGTTTTTAAAGTCGTGCGGGCCTCCTACCAAAGCAACAATATTACTCGGAAATTCTGCGCCCCTTACAATTTTGCTGTTAAAGTCTTGCTTGCTTTGTTCCGTAATCGGCATTGAATGAATTTATTCAAATTCTGCGTTTTTGATATCAGACTATTAAATCTCCGGTGTTTCATAGACCAAAAGCAGACCCGAAGAATGTGGCCGCCATTATATTGGGGGGAGGTGCAGGGATTCAACTCTTCCCTCTTACCAGAAGAGCAGCCACGCCGCTGTAAGGATCAGTTTATTCGCTCATACCACACACTACTATTTTTACCATTATCATTAGTGCATAATTGCTCGTGCATATAGATATTCTGTTATATAACATATATTTGTTCGTATGTATGTATGTGTATTCAAAAATTGATAATATGTGTAGGTTCCGGTTGGTGGATGCTACAGGCTAATAGATATCCCAATGAGCAACTGCATTAACAGTGGCATAAACAAGATTTTTGTGCTGACCCAGTTCAACTCTGCTTCTCTTAATCGTCATCTGGCGCGTACTTACTTCGGAAATGGTATCAATTTTGGAGATGGGTTTGTTGAGGTATGTTTTCCTTTATGCAAATTCATTTGGATTCCATACAAAATTGCTTTGCATCTGCATCCCCGAGAACAAGAGTCTGATTGTCAACTTACTTGATTGGCAGTGTTTCTCTTGATACCTTTTCTGTCTGGGAAGTGGATTATATTAGGAAACGTTTTCTGATCAATCAATATCAACACCTATCCATTGCCTGATTTGTGTCTAATGTACAATCAATGAATAGGTTCTGGCTGCTACTCAAACTCCTGGAGAAACAGGAAAGAAGTGGTCTGAAGGAACAGCAGATGCAGTAAGGAAATTCATTTGGGTTTTTGAGGTGTGTCTCATTGTTGCTGGTTTTAAACACTACCCTTTCTTATCTCGGCGTCTGCATAACTTTGTCTCTTAATCCATTGCTTTCTGTATTGAATTTGAAGGATGCCAAAAACAGAAATATTGAGAACATACTTATTTTGATGGGGGATCATCTTTACCGCATGGACTATATGGATTTTGTGCAGGTATGTATGGTGGTTCCCAGATGAATGAAACTGAGTTCTTGATTGAAAACCTAGATCATATTTCTTATGAACTTGCCATTGCTCAACAGAATCATATCGAGAGAAACTCTGAGATATCTGTTGCGTGTACTCCTGTGGGGCAAAGGTTGGTTGTGATTCTGGCCACATTTTGTTACGAATTTTAAACTTCTTATTAATGTGTTAATTTATCTTAGGTATATTATGTAATCTAATTTTGGTGGATTGTATATCAGCCGGGCATCTGATTATGGATTGGTGAAGATAGACAGCAGAGGCCAAATTGTCCAATTTTCTGAAAAGCCTAAGGGTCCTGATCTCACAGCTATGGTGAGCATTTGGTGCTAAGACGATCCATTTAAACCTTGTCTGTGTCTCACCATTTGCCAAATAACTAGAGTTTATGTTTTTTTTTTTTTTTTTTCATTGAACTTTTTTTCCTCTTTTATTTGGTTGGCCGTTCCAACCTCGCTTTATTTTATGAATGCTGTATGAATTTCCTTAGATTTGGTAGCAAGTTATTTGCCGGTTCTTGCAGCAAGTAGATACCACCACGCTAGGACTGTCTACACAAGAAGCTGCAAGATCTCCATATATTGCATCAATGGGAGTTTATGTCTTCAATACGGAGTATCTACTAAATCTTCTGAAGTGGAGGTACCCTACAGCCAATGACTTTGGATCTGAAATCATTCCCTCGGCTGTGATGGAGCATGACGTCCAGGTATGCGAGCTCTCTTATATGAAAGAGTCTCTTTCCTGGAAAAAAAAAAAGTGTCCACCAAAAGCTCTAATTGCAAGCTTAATTTCTCTTGATTGCTAGGCTTATATATTCCGCGATTACTGGGAGGATATAGGGACTATCAAGTCCTTCTATGATGCTAATTTGGCTCTCACAGAAGAGGTTGGGTTTTTTTTTATTTATTTATTTTATGCGTACCTATTTGTGCTCTCACTTTTTTATCCGTGACGATTCAAATTCGTGTGCTTGAGATTCCTGATTTGCGCGTGCCATCCAATTTATGCAACATATGGAGATGCAATTATGATTTTCATTTCAAACAAGATTAACTGATGTGGATTTCCTTAATGTCCTTCTTGCAGCGTCCGAAATTTGAATTTTATGATCCGAAGACACCTATCTTCACTTCCCCTCGATTTCTTCCACCGACCAAGATAGAAAACTGCAAGGTGTGCAGCTCTCTCAGCATTACTTTTGTCTTTGGTCTTTTAACTTTTCTCTGCTTCTTATGCTTGCTTTGTATGTTGTAGATGAAGGATGCAATAATTTCCCATGGTTGCTTTTTGAGAGAATGCAGCATTGAACACTCCATAGTGGGTGAACGCTCGCGCCTCGATTATGGAGTTGAGCTGAAGGTAACTCATCTTGAATTTCAACTTTCCCTTTATCTGAGTCGATGTCATGGGAGAATCACCAATTTCTGATTACCTATGATCTCTCTCTCCTTGATAGGACACGGTGATGATGGGCGCAGACTATTACCAAACAGAATCCGAAATAGCTTCGCTGCCAGCAGAGGGGAAGGTTCCTATCGGGATTGGCAAGAACACAAAGATCAGGTAAAAAGATTGAGCCCTTCATTTTTTGAAAGGTGGGATATTCATTCTTTGAAGGTGGTAATATATTACATAATCCGACACCAATTTGGGGTTTTTTCCTCTGAAGGAACTGCATAATCGACAAGAATGCAAAGATTGGGAAAGATGTGGCCATTGTAAACAAAGATGTAAGTAAACTGATGTTTAGTTCCGAATGATTCTCTCCTCTGAGTTCGGCATGCTTTAACAGATGGAAATTGATGTATTTTGCTGTTCAGGGCATTAAAGAAGCGGATCGGCCAGAGGATGGATTTTACATACGCTTGGGAATAACCGTGATATTGGAGAAGGCAACAATAGCAGATGGTACAGTTATATAAGAGGATGGATTCTGAGTCGATCTTCAAATGTTTCCGAGATGAAAAATACTGAGAAGAGATCTAGGTCGTGGAGATCGAACAAGTTATACAGAGTTTTCAAGCAGTTTTCGCCCCGGAGAGTTGCGTGCTCTTTTCTGCTCATCTCTAGTCCTCTCCATACTAATATCGGACATGCCTACTAGAGTTTAAAGATGAGCTCCCACAGTATTAAGTGCTTCCAAGTTTGTAAATGAGGTGATCCGCGAGATACGAATAAACTCGCCGGTTGTGTCGTGACTTTCAACGCTATTTTGGTAATGATATCTTGTGAAACTAGTGGACTGTTGTTGAACAAAGTAACTGGTTAATTTTCTGTCGACATCTCTTTCGATTTTACCGAGCGTGGGAGCTAGTTCTCTGAAGTGGCTGCCAATCTTTTGCGTAGGAGATGTCGTCGAACTGAATTTCATGCGTGCTTTGTGTCGACGGGAATACTAGGCCAAGAAAGAATCGTTTTCAAGAACGTATGACACAGGTCATTGAACCTAATGTCGAGGGCAAAAAAGAATAGCTCATATGCAAAAATTCGGTACAAGAGGCATTTAAATGTAAAAAATTAGGAAATGTACATTTAAATGTCACATTTAAAAAAAAAAAATTAGATCATTTCAGATGCTACTCGAAATATTACGTGTCATTTTTTAATAATATAAATTGTTAACGTGGTTCACCAAAAAGTTGAGTCAATAAAAACTCAGCAAAAAAAAAAAAAAATGTCGTTTTGGCGAGGGTGGCCAGCCCGTTCCGATGATGGTGGGGCAGTGGCAACGGCCCCGCTCACCTCCTCTCTCTCTCTTTTAATTGATTTTTGGGTGTTTTCTATATGGCAATTTTTAAAAAAAATGTCACACGGATAATTTTTTTATAAAAATTGCCCCTTGGATAAGTTTTTTTAAAAGAATTGCCACGTATGCATTTTGGTCCGATTTTTTCGTTAGCACTTAATTAATCCATTTTGCTCCGATTTTATCACTTAAGTGTACAATTTCAAACTCTTAGCACTTAAATGCCCTTCATGCCAAATTTTGGCACCCCAGATGTTCGTATATCGAATTTTAGGTGTCATGTTTTGACCGAAACATTAGGCAAAGGAAGAGGCTGAATCAAAAGAATGTTTGCAGGATCAATGTAGAATTACTGCTTTTTCGACTGGCCGGCATTGGGTTACTGCCTAGTAGTACTCCAATAAGCTCGATATTGAAACTTGCCATGTTGGTGCGGAATGCTACGGCTGACTTTTTTGTGTGAAGACTCTGCATGTTTGAAATCTTAAAGTATGGTTTGGTGAAATGTAAATGCATTATAAAGCGTAAGATCTTGCTTGCTTGCCCAAGATCAACTCAAGATAGATATTGTGATATGACCTAAACCCAGAATTCCATGGTTTCGAATCTCACATATTTGATGGTTCGGACCAATCCAACATGACTTCTTGTGATCCACCCGATGTTATTCTTCTCACGCATGAGCAAATGAAAGATGGATTTTGGATGATGACCTGATAGAAGCTCGCGATGCATCTTGATTGCATTGTACCGATGAGAGAAGAAGGCGAGTTAGAGGCGAACACTGACTCGCCCCAGAGACGACAAAGCAATGATCTTCTCTTTTAATGTAATTGCCACAATGGTTACGAATAAAATCAAAGGTTTTCGTTCGAGAAATGATTGCGTGACAATATTCTAGACCACAAAAAATCTAATAATAAATAATGATAAATTATCGTGGGGCCACTTTTTAAAGAATTGTGCCTTTCGTTCAGGAATTTGAGAAGCGTGATGCGCATGTGAGGGTGTACATGGGCCTGAGCCTGGCGATCGGCCTGTCCAGGCCCGGTCGGGCCCATAAGCCCGGATAGCATTTGCGCGGGCTTTGCTTGGACAGGCCTATTCGGTCAGAAGCTCGGCCGGCCTTTTGCCCTTTCCTAAATTTTTTTTTTTCTTCAATCCACGAAACGGCAAGTGGGGGCAAATACGTCAAGTCGGCAAAACCAAGAACGATCCCCCGCGCTTCATAAACCCTAAAACTGCGACTGCGGAAAGCGGAGAAAAACCTCGGGTCAGGAAGAGGAGCTGCTGCCATGGGGAAAGTGAAGGGGAAGCACCGGCTGGACAAGTTCTACCGCCTCGCCAAGGAGCACGGCTACCGGTCCCGGGCCTCATGGAAGCTCGTCCAGCTCGACTCCAAGTTCTCCATCCTCCGCTCCTCCCGCGCCGTCCTCGACCTCTGCGCCGCCCCCGGCGGCTGGATGCAGGTCGCCGTCCAGCGCGTCCCCGTCGGCAGCCTCGTCCTCGGCATCGACCTCGTCCCCATCGCCCCCATCCGTGGCGCCATCTCCATCGAGCAGGACATCACCAAACCCGAGTGCCGGGCCAGAGTCAAGAAGCTGATGGGGGAGCACGGGGTCAGGGCCTTCGATCTGGTGCTTCACGATGGCTCGCCGAACGTCGGCGGGGCGTGGGCGCAGGAGGCTATGAGTCAGAACGCGCTGGTCATCGATGCCGTCAAGCTCGCGACTCAGTTTTTGGCTCCGAAGGGCACTTTTGTGACGAAGGTGCGTGTTCGGTTTTTAGCTCCGTAGCTCGCGGTTTTGAAGTTTGAGCTGCTAGCAGGCTTTGATTGGAGTATGTACGTACATGTTATGGGATTACTAAAATTTAGGTGGCGAAAGATGAGATATTGAGTGGATGATTGTTTGTGGAAATGAGAAGCTTTTAGTGCTTGCAGCTTCTTCATATCAGAAGGAAGAAACGAAATTGCATCTACCATGCATCTCATTGCTAATTAAACTAAAGTCTCTGCGTAGGATTGGTCTACTGCCATATCTTGTTACGCAAATGAATTTTTTTGTCTCTAGCATCTATCTTCTGCTTCTCGGGTTTTAAACTTCCGAAGTCACTATGTACTAGTCCAGCACATGGGTATTGCGATATATTGCAGATGAATCCATTTTCGCTCTGCTTACATTCTACTCCACCTGTATCAGGTTTTCAGGTCCCAAGACTATAACTCTGTTCTGTATTGCCTCAAGCAGGTATTTGTACTGTCCTCGTTATCTAACGATTGCTTTATATATCCAGACCTGATCTAATGTTTTAGCACTGGAATTTGCTCTACAGTTGTTTGAAAAGGTTGAGGTGGACAAACCAGCTGCTAGTCGGTCCACATCTGCTGAGATATTTGTTTTGGGATTGAAATACAAGGCCCCTGCAAAAATTGATCCGCGACTTCTTGATGTGAAGCACCTGTTTCAAGGAGCTATTGAGCCCCCTAGGAAGGTACCTGCTTCTTAATTTACTGCATAGTAGTGTACGACTTCACCGGGGATGGTTATCTCACCACAAAATACAGTACCTCTTCTTGACTTAGTTTTGTGCCCATTTGGCATAGGTGGTCGATGTACTCAGAGGAACAAAGCAAAAGAGACACCGTGATGGGTAAGCATTCTTTGGATGATGGTGTTAAGCTAATTATTTCTGTTTCACTTTATATATATAGATTCAAATTTGACGTGAAGTGGAAGTGCCTTCCTGTTTGAAAAACCATGCCAGATTGCAGTGTAGCAGCTATCCCATGCAGCATACCGACGATTTTCCCATTGCCTCTTGTATGCAGCAACAAAAGTAGTATTGTTCACTTTTAACTATTTTGTTTGCTTGCAGTTATGAAGATGGAGAAACAATTTTCAGGAAAGTGTCTTCAGCTGCAGATTTCATTTGGTCTGAGTCTCCTCTCGAGATACTTGGTTCAGTAACTTCAATATCATTTGAAGATCCAGCTTCTTTGCCTATCAAGGAGCTCTCTTTAACTACTGAGGAGGTAATTCCTTGTTCTCCCATGTACAATTATTTATATATATGGTCTATTTCCTCCTAGAAACTTGAATCCTGTTATTTTCTAGGTCAAACATCTATGTGAGGATTTGCGAGTCCTTGGAAAACAAGACTTCAAGCATCTATTGAAGTGAGCAATCTGTCTCTTTTTCTCTCTGCTATCATCAATAAAATCACTTTCGAAAATTTTTCATACCGTTTTTCATTGGAAAGGTTGGGTATCCTTGCTTCTCTCTGTGGCTTTCATTCAGTTGTGAAAACAATGAATTTAAATTAATTCTTTCTTCCTTTAATTGATGGAATTTGTTTATTGTTGCTAGCTTAGCTTGATTGTCACTTGGTTTTTCTTTTCTCCTGGAAGTTAGTGTAGGGTTAACTAATTCAATGGCTAAATCAATGTAGGTATTGTTTCATTAGTCTAGGGTTTATCTTTTGACTAGCCATTTTAAAATAGATGACCAGGTACATCTGTAATAGGAATAACAAGGATGGTGAGAGCTGACTTTGGATAGCATCAATTGATGCTTGATGAACTATTGAATAGGCAGTCCCTCGCCGACATATAACCCAAAATTTTTTCTGTTAACTGACATGTCTGTTCTAAAAATAAACAGCCCAAGTGTAACATTCTCCCGATTTGACAACTTCCATGTTGACATGCAGGTGGCGGATGCAAATAAGGAAGGCTCTGTCTCCTGCAAAGAAGACTGATTCTTCTACTCCTGCAGTCGGTGACAAGGAGGACCCGGTAGATGAAGACGATAAAATACTCAATGAGATGGAGGAGCTGACGTATGCTATGGATCGCAAGAAAAAACGACAAAAGAAGCTTCTTGCAAAAAGAAGAGCTAAGGTTTGGCTTTTATGCAATGGAATAAGGGAAAAAAAGCATATCACCTGCCATTTGAATTAAAGAGCCAGACTGAAATTTGATTTTGTCAGGACAAGGCACGGAAGGCCTTAGGGATCCAAGTGGATGCTTTGGAAGATGGTTATATGGATCATGAATTGTTTTCTCTTTCTTCCATCAAGGCAAGTTGTTAGTTTTGCATGCTCTCTGTTCAAACTGTTTTATGATTTCCCTTGCTTTTCGATGGTCTTGCTTGTAGAATTAGTTTCCCTTGCATTGCATGTACTGGAGCTATGTATGTGAAAATCCTCCTCCTCCGCTTTTTGGTTGGAGGAGGGGTGGAGGAAGGGACAATGTGGATAGATACCCGAATGTTTTCTACAACTGTTGTTACTTGGAAATGGTGGGTTATATATCATCTTGCTGTTTTTTGTTGTTTCCTTTTCCATGGGATTCAAAAGTTTCCATGATCCTCACTTCATGTCCTTTTCCCCTCCCTTAGTTCATCAGTGAAATGATTTTCATCCCTCCTTCCTCAGTCCATATGTTTGCTTATGTGTGATGAGTTTCTGCTATTAAAGAACAGAATAGAGTTTTGGCTTTGACAGATGGCTCTCATTTTTCCCCAGTGACAATTTGTCAAATGTTAGGGGAAAGAGCCAGAGTGGAGTGGACCTCCTCCATCCCTTTTCTTGGTTAGAGTAAAATTATTGGCTAAGGAACGCTGTATCGAGCCTTAGTTTCTTATTGAATGCTTTGTATTGATATGGAGGGTGAAAAGGTTAGAAAGAAATGCAAGTTAAGCTAGGTTAGAAAGAAATGCAAGTTAAGCTAGTCTTTTTTTAAATGTAATTTTCTGACTAGTGGTCACATTCTGCTTCTATAGGGCAAGAAAGATTTGGTAGCTGTTGATTCCAATGAACTCGACGAGGAAAATGTGGACTCACGGAATAGTGATGATGAAGGAACTTTGAAGGAAAGTGAGGAGCAATCTTCAAGTGATGCTGATTCAGAGGAAGAACGCAAAGGTAACATTGCTGACTTCCTGGGATTGTGGATTTATCAGGCATATTTGAGAATATGTTTATTTCATTATGATCCCATGCCAGATATGATGAAAAGATGGAAGAGTTTCTCGATCAGGCTTATGAACGCTATGTAGCCAGAAAGGAGGGTAGTACGAAACAGCGAAAAGCGTGCGAAACAAGCTTATGAAAAGGACGAACTTTTAGAGGTACAGAACCCGGAGTTCTGAGTATCAATATGCATGGACTTTTGCACCGATGTCTTTTCATCTATGCAATTTTTCTTATTACATTCTAGTGCTACAAACTTTTTATTCATAAGGTGGTGCTTGTATGGTTACAGGCCTTGGATAAACTTGGTTGTATGCATTAGCTTGTACTTGTGGCGCATGGAATTTTCATAGCATGTGGACATTGCTGATTCTGTTCTTTTTTATTTTTTTTTCACCATACAGGGTGGTGAAAATGAGGACACGATCCATTATGATGATGACTACGATAAAGCTGAGGGTGATAATGAATTGAATCCACTTATGGTAAACCTTGATAATGGTGAAGTGCCTACCCAAGAAGAGATAACCAACAAGTGGTTCAGCCAAGATATCTTTGCAGAAGCTGTAGAAGGGGGAGATTTGGGGAAGTACGAAAGTGATGATGAGATGCAAATTGATCAGCACAGAAAAGAACTTCCAACACCAGTAAAGGTTAAGACAGCAACCCAAGTTGCAGCATCGGACACTGTTCAAGCTTCCAAGGGGGAGAGATGATTTTGAGATAGTTCCTGCACCAGCTACAGATTCTAGTGATGAGTCCTCTGATGATGACTCAGAGGATGAAGATATTGACACAAAAGCTGAGATCTTGGCTTGTGCAAAGAAGATGCTAAGGAAAAAGCAGAGAGAGCAAATCCTAGATGATGCCTACAATAAGTACATGTTTGATGATGAGGGGCTGCCTGAGTGGTTTTTAGATGAGGAGAGGAGACACCGGCAACCAATTAAGCCTGTGACGAAAGAGGAAATTGCTGCAATGAAGGCGCAATTTAAGGAGATAGATGCCCGCCCAGCTAAGAAGGTGGCAGAGGCCAAAGCACGAAAGAAGCGTGCTGCCATGAGGACGCTAGAGAAGATTCGCAAGAAAGCGAACTCTATATCAGACCAGACAGATATATCTGATCGTTCCAAGAGTAGGATGATCGACCAACTATACAAGAAGGCTGCACCCAAAAAGCCTAAGAAGGAGTACGTGGTCGCAAAGAAGGGGGTTCAGGTGAAGGCCGGGAAGGGGGGAAAGTCGTTGTTGACCGAAGGATGAAGAAGGATGCTAGGAGTCGTGGAAAGGGCAAGCCCGGGAAAGGCGGTTTGAAAAAGGGAAAGAATGCAAAAGCTCGAGCCGGTAAAGGATCTGGAAAGGGCTCTGGAAAGGGGAAGATGGGAAACAAAGCAAAAGGCGGGCATGCGTGAATGAGGGCATGCATAGCATTTTACTGACCTTTCTCTTCTTGATGAAATTTTGCTGCCTGTTTAAGTTATGCCTTGATTTATGAAAGGGATCTCAGTTCACAATTTTGCACCAATCTGAGCCTCTTCTGCTGACAGGCCTTGTCTTTTCGCTATTCTAAAAAATACAGTCAAAAAACAATACGAGATTGAATGAGGATAATATTCTTTCGTTACAGGTCGGATATATTGTGGGGAGTGTCAAGGAGTACTAGAGGGACAATGTTTTGGGGAGTGTCAAGGAGTACTAGAGGGACAATGTTTCTCGAAATAAAGTTAGAGAGGAGAGAGAGAGAGGAGAGAGAGAGATGGTGTTACGAACATGGTGAGATCTATTGCATAGACAAACAGAAGCAGATGAGAATTTGGCTAAATGACCCAGAGTTTACGAAAGATGAAGAGAACTCTCTTTAACGATGCTCATACTCACCATTTTCAACCACAAAAGACAAAAAGAGAGAAGAAAAAAGAAACTCACCATTTTCTTGTCTCAATTTTGGAACTGTTGGCAAAAACTGAAAGCATCAGTAACCCTGATAGAGGGATTTAATTATCACCCTAGATTAATTATTAAAATGAGTAACAAAATAGATTGTGTCTACCAAAAAAATTAATGGTGTGATTACTTCACTTAAAATTTTATGATAAAGGAAAACATTTTTAAGAAGAATAGTTAGTTTTCATTTTGTTTGGTGTTTTTGGAAAAAAAAATTTTCCTTTTGCTAGAAAGTTTTTTCCCTCAATTTAAATTTTTTTTTAATTTTCAATGCATGGAAAATATTTTCTGAAGATCGATTAATTTTTTCGATATCTAAATATCCAACTTTAATGCTTTTCACTAAATCTAATCTAATGTGGAAGTCATGTCTTTGGAGACCCACCCATAATTTTTAGATCCCATTGGATTAATTCCATTCAAGAATCTCGAAGTATAAAACCAAAAAATTTATCAGCTTTGAACTAAGTCCATGCCTTCCCCAAATGGTTCGAGGTCTTGTAATGAAAGAGTTGAAGTGGTACAACCAATCCCATGGTGCTTTGATATTTGTTCATCAGATATTTTTTCCCTTTTCCTTTTCTCTAAAGGAATCACATGTACTGTTGGTTCGCTTTCTTTTGTCCCAATTCGTTGATTCCCCTTACAAAGGAAAAAGACAGAAGCTTGAGTCATAACGCTATCCATGTAATAACCTAAGGACAATAGATAACACGAATCACAAATTGGATCCTGTCTACCATAAAGGTATTTTTAAGTCATAACACTATCCGTGTAATCTTAATGCAGCATTTGGGCTTTTCTAATCCTAATCCAATGTGGTTGTCTAGTGTCTATAGGCCAATCCATGATTTACAGATCCATTCAGACTAAGCTTCGAAAGGTATAAAAAGGGAAAAGTGTTAAAAAAAGTCATGAACTTTTTAAACGTTCCAATTTAATTTTAAATTTTTTGACCTAGAGTTAATTAAGTTCATTCAGCTAATTTTGGTCAGATATTACTACATGGATGCTAGTTATTCTATGTGACACGACCGACGCTGACATGGACATTTATAATAACGTTTTAATAATTTTTGAATTATTTCATTTTATTTTATCTTTTTTTTCCCTCCTCTTTCCTTTGGTGATTGGCACAACCATGGCCAGTGAGGCCTTGCCTTGCTTGAGTGAGGGGGTCTTCATTGACACATGTGAAGGTCGCCCTCACCTGGGCGAGGGCAAATGTCGATGAGGTTGCCTTTGTCAAATCTGGCGAGGCCAACCCTCGATCAGGTGACGCCTAGAAAAAAAAGGAGGAAAAAAGAAAGAAAGGTATTTGAAAATTATTATAATATTATTTAAAAATGTCAATGTCAGTGTTAACTGTATTACATAAGACGGTCAACATCCACGTTGGCAATATTCGGCTAAAATTATTTGGAAGGATTGAATTGGTTCTAAATCAAAAATGTTTATAATTAAATTGATACAACTACAAAGTTTAAAATTAAAATAGTACAAATGTAATAGGTTTTAAAACTTTTCTTACGGTTTTTTCTCAGTACAAATATGAAAGGGTTATATGTGTTCAAGGTCTTGTAAGGAAAGAGTTGCAGTGGTGCAAAACGATCCATAGGGCTGGCGTATCTATCCTTCAATTTTTCTGTTTTTTCATATTTTAATCTTCTTCTTGGAAAGAACCATCTCTACTGTTGGTTTCACTTCTTATCCCTATCCGTTGATTCCGCATATGAGGAAAAAAGACAGAAATTTGAGTATCTTGCATGTATAGAGCCATGAAAAAGGTATCTACATGGGTCTTGTCAGAGAAGAGAGAGAGAGAGAGAGAGAGAGGGAAATTGCGGAAAGTTGATGTTGGGACCAACGAAAGGGAAAGGCAAATTCACCTCTCAACATCCAACAGGGCAAAGAGAATCAAGGAGATCTTGTTTAAATGGATGAGGCCAGGTCCATCCCTCTCACTCCAACCTCTGGCTTGAAAGTGGAGGCCGAGCTTGCGGTTCCTCTCCTTTGCAATCACGCCAGAGGATGATCAACTTCTTTAGCAGGCAACTTCTCGCGGTCCCCCCTCGCCCTCATCCTCATCGCCCTCGCCCCTACATTGAATGAGCAAATCTGGTCGTGTTCTTGTTAGTTGCAAGACACTGAATTTTCCACTCGGTTCGCGCGACGAAACGTTTTCATCATCAATGGACTGTCGGGGTAGATTTCGGAGAAATGGGAAAGTGCTTTTGGGGATTAGAATCATAGTCACCGATGGAGGATGATGATGCAGGCATCATGTTACGTAACCGAGGAAGACGGGGTCAGATTGTCAATTAGATACAGCAGCACTGTCCACAAAAAGTTGGTTAACTTGCACGATGGTAGAGTGAAAATGATGGGCATTATCTCTACTTTTCTTCACACAATTTGAATTGGTCCCTCCCTTCCATCACCACCATCTTTTCTCTAGCGGAACAGTCGTACTTCTTAGCATGCTTGCCACATATGATGGGATGATCATAGAGCAAGTCAGGAATCAGTTACTGAGGGACACGCGGCACTAGGGCTAAGGACTTCTGCCAGGTCCCCTGAAATTACTACCTCTGCTCGTAGTCCACTATTAATCATTAATCAAGATTCTCGATAGATTTCTGTAGTATAGTTTTAAGCACTTTGGCAATTTTTTCTCTGTTTATCCCTCGTATCAATGCTCAAGCCTTCTCTTTTCTGATGCTGGTCATCCTCACCCCCTCCTGACAATTTCCATGTAAAAAGCGTATGAACAGTCGCAAGCGAAGATTCTTGTCTAGAGAAAGAGACCCGAGGAAAGGTTGAGACAACTATTGTTCATACTATCAAGTAAATGTAATACAAAATATATCTTTCTATACATAGATAGGAGAAAAATATGGACTCCAGCAATTTGGAATGAATTCATAGAAGTTATGAGGATGCGATACAGGTTCACATCTCCATCTTCAGATTACCGTCCTCAACCGAACCTGCAAAAATTTGTTGAAGCAATCATTAGATTCAAAAAGTTAACCAGAGTAGCATTTTTCTTTTGTAAAGAATCAACCATCATTTATAGATGACAAGCTTGGCGTCAACCCGCTTAACGGCCAATTATTAGCATCATTTAGAATAAATTTTGTTGGTGCTAAATTTATCAATCACTGAAAATCTGACATCCGTGGTTTCTAGCGAGTAAAAAAAAGGGGGAGACTTCAAGAATTGCCACCACTAGTTTGTTCGGGACTTCCTTGGTTGAGAAAGTCAAAATGCAAATAGAGGCTACATCGCTTTTAAGGATCAACTTAGTGCTACCTATGGCCCTTAAGGATCCACTATTTGGATGACTTTTAAGAGAGCGAGAAAAAGAAGCAATACAGGGAAATATCTCTGTAATCCATCATCTCTTCATCACAATTAGAAAGATACCTCTATCACTGAGCACAATCATTATAGACATGTGGGGTTCCTTTTTGTATCCATCATTAATAGTTGATCTCACTTTACTCCAATTCTCTCGCGATCAGGACATTAGGTGATCATTAGAGAGAAGAAATATTACCTGTGAACTGTTGATGTGGAAAGGCCATTGCTTTTCCTGAGTGGAACTCCATGTAAAGATTCTGCGAACCAAGATCCCATGTCGAAGGTTGCTGCAATTGCTGCGGAGTTGAAATAACGTAAGTGGACAGATTGATCAATTTATCCGGGGAATCGGGAAATGTAGTATGAAGTGCAGCAGGAATTTACAGTGAAGCAGGATGAGTCGACAAACGTGTCGGGGATTGACAAGGGGGCGCTTATCGTCCTTCGGAGCCCCAAGTCGGGATTGATTCCTGGGCTTCATGCCAGAGCATGACACTACCGTTTGTGTTGGACTGAAAGGAAGGTAGGGCTTGATTTGCTATATCCGACATGTCAATTGTCGGAAAGCTTGCCGTGCATGCAGGATTCACCTGTAGATATCAAAGTAAAAAGAGCATGAGGAAACCTCCAACTCGTGAAACAAATCTGAGCTTCCCTTCATTTTAGTAATGCGAATGCGATGTTTCAGGAGATAGCTCTAAAAATTGGCTTTGTCAGAAACAAATATTCCGGCTTTCCTCGTATATGTTGGCTTGAATCTCTTACGCGGTGCCTAATTATGTCTTAGCATTATTGCCAGGATGAGATGTTATCAATTCTGCTAAAAGATATTATTATAATCACAACCCACAAGTTATACAAATCAGAGCGTTACAAGTTACCAGCTTCTCAAGAATATTCATCTCTAGAAAACTTTTTAAGTGTGATTAGCAGCACGAAAGGAGCAAACAGGAAAAACTCTAAAAGTGAATTGCATCTCATAATTCCTTAAAATGCCATAACTACCTCTTCGTGAAGATGTCGAGGTCTAGGTCGAGTCTCGATTGACAGTAGCCAGTTTCATGGACAAAAGAACTGCACGATGGATGTAGAAAATGATTTGGATGCTCTGAGAGTTTAAAACTCCATACAAGAGTGTACCGAGTAAATGCGTTCTCCATTTATTGTTCTTCCCCATATTTTCTCTTCTGTCGGTTTTTTTTTCTCTCTCGAATCAAAGAGCTTTGGCGAAGGTGGAGAAAACGTGTCGGCGGTTCGTTGGCTGCGGGGCTTCTCTCTAGCTCTCCGCCCTCGCTCTCACTCGCCCTCTCTTTTTCCAACCCTCGGTCCCTTTCTCTCTACCCTCTCCCTCGGATCCCTTTCTCTCCGCCCTCTCCGTGTTCAAGAGACGGGTTTGAGTGAGAGTTTATTTATTTGTTCATGAGCTGAACAATGTTCTGAGCCTAATCCAACCCAAAAGATAGCTGTTTACTTATTTTATAATTGTGATCCGAACATTATTAAGATTCGAGACATGTATCATATTTGTTTCGTGTTCGGATCGTGTCTGAGTCGGGTCGAGTTAAGTTTTTGGACACCTCTAGTCTGGAATGTGTGCATGTTGTGATCCGAAATGAATATGACCTGTACTAAAACAAAAGGCTCAGTTCCATTCGACTCGGGCCTGGCTCTTTTTCCCTTTTCGGCTTCTTCTTCTTACGTCACACCCACCCTCTGTCGTAGCAACAGCTCCAGAAGGATGGATCTCGAGAACCTATGAGCGCACAAGCTTTGCAACGTTGTTGATGTTCAACGGTGACAAGGCTTCTCCGTTCTGGAGATGATGAGGCTCCACTGCCGTCCAGACCTCGACATGCAGAATTGACAATAAATGAGAAAAACAACACGCTCTATTTCTGCTTTATTTCTGCTTATATTACTTTTTTTTTTTTTGTCTATCCTACACTAACTCTCAACTCATTCTCGTTACTTTGTCATACTTTATTAGCAAGATGTGAGAGTCGAAACCCACATCTCAAGCCTAAATTGTCCGCACCTCAATCCTCTTGAAAATGTGAAAATTCAACCCCCCACCTCCCCGTTTCCATATGAAAAATGTGGCCACTAGAATTTACTCAAATGGTTGCTTATATCAATTATGATCCGCAACATCACATTATATTTGAGCATCTTGAGCTTCTCTCTTTCATAGACCCTCGACGAAACTCTGTTGATGACCCAAAGGTCCGCTAGGTTAGGTTTTTTGCCCCTTAGCCCAACCACTCCTGATCGAGCCCTCCTGACCCAAGCCCCATTAGCCTTCTCGCTCGCCGCCTCCCCCTCCTCGTACTCGAGGAAAGCTCATGGTTGTGGCAAGGGGCGACAACGAGCTCAACGATGACGTGGCCATGTTCCCTAGCTGGGCCAGGAAGGGGAGGGTGATGGCAAGCAGTGTGCCAGTGAGCAGGCTAATTACTGCTGTCACGATACCTCTTGATGTTATTGATATGTAAGTTGCCTGTCATGAATTCGCGAAATATTGCGTTCTATTTTCTAGAACTGTTGATGTGACAGAGAGTGCAAAGTGAAGAAGAGAAAAAGTAAAAACAAAAGAAAAGAAGAGAGGAAATCTAAAACCCGACTCGAATCAAATCGAACCATTAAACTACCCAAATTCCTCTACTTAGTTAACTATCGAAAGCATGCATGATCCTAGACGTTTAATTTTCGCAACTAAAACCTAAATTTCTCCTAAAATCAACCTACTTGAGTCCAACGATCAACATTTTGTTATAGAAATATGCTGCGCGGATCGCTGAGAGGGCGAGCCACGCTTGATTTTGCCAATGTCGGAATACCGACATTGCCAAGACTCAAATCAACTTAAAAAGTTAAACAGTGTATCTCAATCGAGTCAAAGGTAATCCAAATCCAGATTTCCAAAGGTTCTTATCCTATCGACATCCACTAGTCCCTAATGGGACTCTCGAAGATAGAAATTATGGATACAATAACAGAGGTTTTGGATCTGATAGGACATTAGAAGGCTGTCAACTTGACCTAACTTCCTTGAAAACGAGCACGTGCTTTAAATGCAAACGCGAGTGCTCCATGGGACAAATATCGACTGTTCCCACAAAAAGAAAATAGCTCCACCACCTTATCCTTTTCCTTGGATAATAACAAGGGTTTGATTCTTGATATGCCATACGTGTCGCCCAAAACAAGAGATCTTCGTTCGAATTTGTAAGGCTCGTTCAAATGACTTGCTCGTTGAACAAATTGGGTGACGAATTTTAGAGTGAGAAGTACCTTGTTAACACACGTTTTTCACCGAGGAGTTGAGTAGGGACAACGAGCAACTCGATAGAAAAGGTAAGCCTGCAGGTCGATTGATATTCAAGTAGAACATGAGAAGTCCCAACACTTGTGTAAAGAGGGTGTGCACGAAACTTGTTAGCGTCTTTCGATACATCAATCGATTCCCATTTCTTACATGGTCTTTTTTTCTTGAAGGAAGGCTTGAGAAGAGGGGAAAAGTCAAGTAGGAAAAGAAACGTGCTAATCTAAGCACTGACCTAATGTTTTGAATCTCTCCGTTACGCCAATCTCTTTGGTGAAGAAGAAGATTCGTGCTCGTGCATGTTGGAAAACATGTGCTACTATTTGAACCTCTCCACTATCATTTTCGTTGTATTATTCGGCACCTTCTCTCATGCTCTATTAAAGCACATGCTCTATTCCGAAGTGCAAACGTCTGTTCATCGTGACAGCAAATTGCTGCCCAAATTCATTTTGGAAACACTACCACCTTCGGAAATCGACCGTCAACTTGGGTGGTGGTTGTAGCCATCGGGTCACATTCATATTGTAGCATACATTTCTTTTGTTTCTTTCAGCTTCCATGTTGAACACTATCTTCACTAGACCCTGCTCTCTAAAGGGCACACACGTCAATCAAGCAATTCCATTTCGAGAGGGAATTATCCTGACTTTCCGTGTGCTATTCGATTGAGAACGAATGGACTCCCCACGCCATCGACATATCAATGTTCATTTTCTTATGAACATAGTACATGCATACATGGACATAACTTTACATGTAAAAAGCACGCAAAGAAAACCTTGATCTCATCGAAATATCGAGCCCCACCCTCCCTCTTCTCCGATCATCCTCCAAGCTTGGTGGCTCCACAGCCACCGTCCACCACCTTCTCTGGCCCTTGATCCCGTCACCACCCATTGCGTCAACCATCTCTCTCTCTCTCTAATGTCAAGTATGTATATGTAGAATGTCATTTGGAGCTTCAATATACTTTTCAGTTAACGTTCACTTCTCACACGAGTCTAAAGCAACTTCAAAAGGAGCCTCTCTCAATGTCTTAAACGCCAACACAGTTTCAGACATGCTTTTCCTTTCCTTTCCTTTTCTTTTCTTTTCTTGGTACTGCATCTGAGATGGCAATGCACTGTTTCTTTATGAGCCCACGTGCCTTTCAACGCCTAAATAATGATGTCAATCATTGCCGCTCGCTCGAACTTACCCCGATGTCATGATGAAATTTATCAGGCCCCTGGAATTCCTTTTAATAATGTTGCTGTATCGCAAGAGGATAACTTCGGTTTGCCTCATGCATCGGTGATGTTTAAAACTCTTGAACTTCAGATGTTGGACTGACCGAAACTCTTCAACGAAGTGTTTTCAATTTCGATATATATATTTGCACGGCATGAAATGCCCGATTAGGATCATATGTATAAGTAGAAATGTGATGATTCGATTTGATTCAGTTCGGTTTTGACTTATATGTATAGTATAGGCATTATATATAAGTAATTTCATTGACATGAAATGGAAGGCATTAGTCTTCGTATGTTGTAGGTACCCGTCGTTTCAAGCTCGATTTGTTGATGACAGGATAAATTGAAGAAATATACACATGGACACCTCATCGAATTGTTTGTAGAACCAACGATATGGTTTTCCAATGGTTAACCCGTCCCTATGGATTTGGCCAACTAATGAATTACCTTGTACTCGATGGGATGTGTTGTGCCTTGATAACCGTTAGCTAAGCCCCAACGTTCAAATGCCTTACCCCTTTCTTGATTGGCCCACCCCCCCAGTGCTTTAGGCCTTTTGTTTAAGAACTCTTGAATATTATAATACCAGATGTCAAGGCCATTGCCATTTGTCATGATATGACCACCACCCGTCGATCAACATCCAATGGCATGGATCACTTTCACCTATAAATTAAGATTCAACAGTTCGGGCAAGTTTCTTCCCCAATCTTTCCGTACTCACATATACACTTTTCTCTTGCTAACTTCAGCATCGAAGACTCAATCCTGGTCAAATGCACAAACGCCCAAACCCCGGATCCGTTGGTGTAGGTCCTATCGAGGTGGAAGCTTTGATAAATTCCATTAAGACCCAATCGTGCATCAAAAATCTAATTTTTAACCAATATATATATGTGCACTAGCTATATTCAACTTGAATAAGTTAGATAATGATTTTGAATGCATAGACCACTCGCACTTTTACTCAATAATCATATGTATTCAATTGATATTTTGAATCAAAACAAAACTTTTACCAATTGTTCGGTAGTTCTTCATGTGTTGTTAACAAACAAAACTTGAAACTTTCAAGACAAGCCTATCGAGCCATAACTAGTAGAAATGCAAATTTGTTTAAAAATTTTTGAAAAATACTCAATCTTATGTGACATGCAGCTAAAAAATTGTTTTATGGAAATCTGAAAAGCTTAATTCATAGGAAATTACTACTTAGTCAATTTTGCTGAACTCTCTTTTGTCTTTTCCCCTTTTATGGTGCGGGACCTTTCTTCGCACAATTGCTTGGTAACAGGGCACAGGAGTTGGGAAGCTAGTTAAAAAAAAAAAAACAGAGTTTAATTTATAAGAAATTACTACTCAGTCAATTTTTGTGGACTCTCTTGTCTTTTCCTCTTTTATCGTGCGGGACCTTTCTAAAATCCGGTTCTCTGGCCCAATTTCCCTTTCCCTTTCCCTCCTCGGATCTTTTGCTAATCTTTCTTTTTAACTTTTTGACCAAGTAAGGTCTTGCGGCCCACCGTCGCCATGTCAATCCACGACTGTCTATGTAAAGACGAACAAGATAATTTCTTGTAAAATCAATCTCATCCTCGCATTACTAATGCAATTTATCCATAGAGATTGTGCTATATAATGCGGGTCATACATGTGATGTGCTGAGTTTAGTGCGGTGAAAACAATAGCGACACAATTCTTTCAGTTTATTCTAAGGGTCATTTGCTTTTTGAAAAAATATTTTTCGAAGTTTAGTTCACTTAGGAAAATGAGTCAACAAAAAATATTTTCTTAATTAATGAAAAATTTATACTTAAATTCGAAAAAATGATTTCTTCTTTCAAAAATTAAAAACGTTTTCTAAAATATGACTAGATATCCGTATTTGAATTTGAAACTTTATGCTTAAACATAAAAACCCTAAAGCTGGTTCCTGGGTCTTTAGTGTTCAAGACCAATTTTATGGCGATTGTGCCCAAGTCTATCGAGGTCGAGCCCGAGTTGCCAACACCTAAACCTGGGTCCATCGAGGCCAACCCCGAGTTGCCAAACGTTGCTGCTCATGCCCAATGCTTCCGCACCCAAGCCTGGGTCCATAAAGGTGGTGCTCGGTGCCCCGATGCTCTAACTCTATTTCCTTGCACTAAGGCTTGGGTCTACAAAAGCCGTGCGCAAGTGCTCGGTGCTCAAGCTTCGATCCTTAGTAAATAAAATGTTCATTCTTATAAATATATTTTTGAAGAAAATCAAATTTTCTTTTCTTTTATTTCTTTTTTCTTTTTCCTTCTTCATAGGCCGATCATCGGTCACAAGGGAAGGATGAGCTCGCTGTTTTGGCTAGACTCAAGCTCGCCATTTTTGCAAGGTCAAGGCCTTATCGGCTTGTGGCGAGATTGAAGCTTGTCAATCTCAAGCGAATTTCAATAAAATATAAAAGGATTTAGAATTCAATTGATATATTTAAAATATTTAGAATTGAATTAATAAAAATATTATAAATTTTAGAATTTTTTTTTTTTTAACAATTTTCCCGTGAAAACAACAGCCACAACTCTTTCGATTATTCTAAGAATCACTAGTACGGCGTGACATCCGGGTAGAGACTAAGATATGATATTATTATTTAGTAATATCTCAATTCCTGACAATTCATTATGGACATGTCCTGGGCACAGCCAAAAAGGCTCCATTATTCTAAGGGCCAAAAAAAGCGAAAGACACATCGTATTTTGGAGGATCTCAAAAGCAAGGTGGGGGGCCTCCTAAAATGCCCCCTGCATCAGTTGAAAGAAGAGTCACCACGTTCCACTCAAGCTCCCCAAACTTTTTGCCAAGAACAAAAGGGGTGGAGCGATCTGTTAAGTGATGTTATAGTCTGTAAGCGAGCATTTCCACAAATGGCTCATATCCAACGACCAATGATAGACGGACCATCACTTAATAAACCAATACGGACCATCACTTAATAAACCAATTCTGTAGACAAGTTTTAGTAAAACTTAGATCTTCACAAAAGGATCTGATACTATCCCGACACGATGCGTCACTGGCAACCCCATGTCTTGTTCTTTCAAAACTTTAGTTCGGAATGATGGGAAATTGGTACGGGGTGTTTCCAGGATGAGTGCACATGCATTTGCTATGTGAATATCCACTCATCCATCCAGTGGTTTCTTTAGGCACACCGAAAGTGACGGGATGGTTAAACAGTCGGATAGTTATAGTATCAAAATATCTCCACTTCTAAAATTTTTCACTTTTCTTCATTTGCCGAGAGCTCAAGGGCAAACCACAAGAAAAGGGTATTTTCTTAAGGTCTGATCCCCAATTATGGATGGATAATTGTCACGAAAGGTGCACCTGATGCACTTCAAATCAATGGCAATTCCGATGGTGGCACGCGTGAGTTAGTGCTCATGACAATAGGATAATCATCGAGGGCTGACAACTTGCTCTTTTGGACGGGATTAGCATAAAAGAGATACAAAAGTCTACCATAAAGCAAAAGGGTTATGTTAGAGATATTTAAAATATTCTTCTTGAATTTTCATCTTCCCTCATGAGGGTAAATATACTCAGGAGATTCTCTATATCTTCCTTTAGCTATGTATCTCTAATTCATTTATTAACTTATATAAATGGGCTCATGTAATCCCTATTATAGTTAGGTGATCCTGAAGCACTCATTAGCGGCGAGCATGGTTTCAAGGTTCCCTGAAACCAAAGAGCCAAATTAGTGGGAACCTATCCAGTTCCAGTTTCTAAAGTATGTAGGGTAGGTTTCAGGTTCCAAATATTAAGTAACCTGTTTTGACAAGTAGATTTCAGATTTTAGGCAAGTGGATCCTAAAATAAGTTTTTGTGCTTTTCTTGTTCTATATCTTCGCACAATCCTGTAGTATTCCATAGCGTTCAATGATGATTATATAATTTGGAACCATTAGTCTAAACTTCCATTTTATTATTAAGACTTTTACTTTATTAATATTTCACATCCTTCATGTGTCTAAATATAAACTGGCGTCAGTGGATTATAACTGTAAATCGTGGTCATTAAAATAATAATTCATTACAATCGTTCAATTAATAATATAGGTGAAATCTAAGTAGAACCTGAAATCGACCCTAAAATTTATAATAGGGAAAGTTTTAGGTTCTAAAGTATACAAAGTAGGTTTCAAGTTCAAAAAAATAATGTACCTCTTTCAATGGGTAGATTTTAGGTAGAATCGATACCCCTAATACTCATCTTGTATGTTTTTCTTTTCTAGTACAATAAATTTTTGATTTTTTTGGTTAATTTTTCCTGTGCTCTCCATTAGATACTCAACGCAATATGCAAAAATTACACATAATTGTCTTTTATGCATATTTCTTATATGTTTAATTATCATTCGACTCCTTTTAATCTCTCTCTTTTATTGAGTCTCTAACCTGCTTACTACAATAATTACCCTTTTCTTCACCTTGTTACCGGATTTGACCACAAACGGTTTTATTAGAGGTAAGGACACATATTGGGAGCCCGATAAAAGTCCATATTCAGATGATCCGGGACACCTAATTAACGTTTCTTCTCATCACTTGGTCAAATGGCATATGGCGAATGGAGATCACTAAGTGAAGTATAAGAATAGTAGGGTAGATAAAGATCAAAGTGCGAAATTATTGAATAAAATGGCTTGAGAAATTGGATCGAGGCTATACTCTCCACCATGTCACGAGATTAAAACTAAGGAGTTTGAGTTTTAAGAATAAATAGGTGCGTACTTAACTTCACGCAAAATCAAATTAAGTCGAGAGGTGTATAGTTGATTCATTCCAAACTTTAAACCCTTTTATATGGTTTTCCTTTCTTAGGTGCCTTAAGCTCTACGATACATTATATGTTCTCGTAACGATGTCTAAAAGTTTAAACTTTGAATTAGTAACTAAGCACAAAGCATACGAGGTTATCGCCTTGCTTTTGGAGCTCGTTGGTCAATAAGCGGCTTCCATCTCCTCTTTGGGGAGGTGGGTCTGGTTTTCCATTTGCTTTTTGATTCTTTTAATGTGCGTATGCCATATTCATTAGATTCTCACTAATTGGTTAATCATTTAGTGCTTCCTTTTTGCACATGCTTCAGCCTCAGTGTCTTCTGCCTTGAACACGACGTTGGTGAGAGTAAAGGCGTGCGCAAAGGAAGCGTTTCAGCGATGACCCTCCACAACCTCTTTAGTCTTTAATGGAACTTTAAGACATTAACATGATAATGCTCAAAAGATGTCTATCATCACTTTAATCTTAACCAATCATTTGTTTATCTTGATAAATTTCAAAGCCCAAGAGCTTATAAGCTAGTTGGTGAATTAGCCCTATAGACCCCCTAATGTGCATCCAAAGTTATCCAAGATCTGTAAGGTATCATTTATACACGGGTCCTATGTAGCCAATTAAGTGTAAAATTCAAGCTTTACTGTTTAATTTGAAGCTCTTAAGAACATGTCTCAATGTGTAATTTGAATTCATATGCTATTTAGTTCACTGTAAAATCTTAAGATGCTTGTAGTTTTTTACAATAATCTTGATAGCAATCAAACAAAAACTTATTATGCGTAAGTCTATTTAGTTCAGGAGTATTGATATCTTGTAATAATTACAAAACCAATTCAAAGCATGAGCATCTACTAGTCCTTATCATATAACAAAGACAATCAAATTGTGCATACAAATTTTCAAATTGAAAGATCTTTTGGGATGTATGTGAGATAATTTTGGAAAAGACTACTAGGTGGATTCATACATCATGCTTGTCGAAGAATTAGTTGGCAACTAGTGGGGTTTACCCCGGTGGTTACCTTCATTATATGGGAAGAGAGAAGTGGAGGTTCAAATCTCCATCTTCTCAGGGGGTTTTGGGTGGGGACGATTTAGCTTTAAGTGTGGGTTTCAACTCTCACGTCTTACAAGGAAGCCATGGCAAAAATATAAGAGTAAGAGTTAGAATAGTAATAGAGTATCACCGACCAAAAAATAAAAGAATGAATTGGCGACTCATATCTTGAGAGAGCAGATTAAGATTGTGTTCCCTCTCCTCCAACTAATTGTATTGTTTTTTAAGAAAATAATTGAAGAGACAAAATCTGCTGATGTCAAAGAGACATGTGATGGCTCTTGATCATCTTATTTGGGCATGTGTATGTTTCATTTGGGAAGAGAAGGAAACATATATATGACTTTAACACGAGAAAGAATGGGTTGTTCCTGTCTTTGCGAATTGATTTTCTTCCACAATCAATCAGGCACGAGTCAGTATTGCGGGATATGCTCAGACTACTGGCCAGTTCAGACCGATAACATATTGAGAATCTGTGGAGCCCGACACGACCTGTTCAATGAGTCTCTACCCCGAATAATCGTCCCCCCCACCGCATCAAGCACTGACCCTAGTGCTGCGGCTTTGCCAATCCAAGATGCAAGACAAGGACACCTTACATCCCCAAATGCTCCTACTATTCAAGACAGACCTTTCACGTTGTCCCAGATTTTCATGTTTCGACGGGAGCAGAACCAAACGTATTAAGTTCGAATTCTCTCTCTCTCTCTCTATGTATATAAATGGCCGTTCATTTCACTCTACTTACAGTCATTGCACATGTACAGATATCCCTTGGCTTCTTCAGAACTGTGAGAATAATGGGGAGCCAAAAGCCTTATGTTGCGATGGTGTCTGTCCAGTGTGTCTATGCAGGCATGGCCTTGTTCTCCAAGGCGGCCATTGCCAAGGGCATGAACCCTTTCGTCTTCGTCGTGTACCGGCAAGCCCTCGCCTTCCTCGCTCTCTCTCCCTTCGCCTTCTTCCTCGAAAGGTCTCTCTTCTTAATTGAGCAGTTTTTGCTTCATTTCGTCTAAAATCGTCTCTCTCTATTTCGTTACCACCATGTCACACACATCAGGAAAATGAGGTTTTTCTTATCATCTAATCTAATCGAAATTACAGGAAGGAGTCGGCAACTCTCACGTATGGCTTACTCTTCAAGATCTTCTTGGTCTCCTTCTTCGGGTATCCATGCATACTAATAAGTTCCAAGGCTTTTCTAGCTCTCGCTTTGAACTTGGATGCCAGAGCTTTCATGATTATGAATCTGTCTAGTTTATGAGCATCAACGTCATACGTTATTTAATTTTCATGTCGAAATTTCAGGCTGACACTAAGTTTAAACCTCTACTGCGTGGCAATCAACTACACATCCGCAACTTTTGCGGCTGCCACCACCAACACCATTCCAGCCATTACTTTTATCATGGCTGTGGTCTTAAGGTAATTTCTTTCTCTTGCGTAAAAAAAGAAGAAAGTGGAAAATTAACGCTCGCGCCCACACACATATATGTATGCTCTAAACCTTACATTCAACAACATTAGTTAGCAAACTCTTCCGATGGCATAGAAGTAGATAAGTGATTTCTGACATAAATTAACATGATGTCCGTAGATGAAAATGATTCAGAATATTTGTCCGTTCTTTCGTGTTTGCTAGGATGGAGGTCATTAGCGTGGGAAAGTGGCATGGGAGGGCAAAAGTGGTGGGATCGGCGATGGGAGTTTCGGGGGCTTTGGTGTATGCGTTCGTGAAGGGGCCACCCGTGAACTTGATCAACTGGTCTACTTCGGGACCTGCGAGGCAGTCGCCACCATCCAGCTCCGGGGGCATCAGCGACCAGTCGAGCTCTGGAGAGTGGATCGAGGGGTCTCTCATCATGTTCTCCGCCAACATCCTCTGGTCCTTGTGGTTGATTTTGCAGGTCCTCTCCCTCTCTCTCTCTCAACATGACCAAATTCCTAGAATTAAGTTAACTGCACTAGCCACCATCAGAAATCACACTTAGTTCCGATAAAGCTCATTACAATATCCTTTCTTTTACAGGGTCCGATCATCAAGCAATATCCAGCCAAGTTGCGGTTGACCACTCTCCAGTGCTTCTTCAGCTGCATACAGTCAGCCTTTTGGGCCATTGCCAAGGAGAGAGATCCATCGGCATGGAAGCTGGGATGGGACATGCAGCTTCTCTCTGTTGCCTACTGTGTACGGAACAGCTCTCTCACTGATGGTCATTTTAGATTTCGTCCAAGATAGAAATACGTCTTACGGATATATTAAAAATTTCCCGTCTTAACGAAAATTTATACTCGAGAGTGACGCGACGAACTGGAAATGGCAGGGAGTGGTCGTGACGGCGATCTCGTACTGGCTTCAAGTTTGGGCCATAGAGAAGAAAGGCCCGGTTTTCACGGCGATGTTTACTCCGGTCGCGCTCATCATCACCGCCCTCTTCTCTGCATTCTTGTGGAAAGAAACTCTCTTCTGTGGAAGGTTCGCACCATTACTTAGAGGAAATGATATATCTCGATATTCTTTTATTATCTTTTCTAATAAATCCATAATTTTCTCTTTTTTTTTTATTTTTTCATTTTGGTGGGTGTAGTGTGGTTGGGGCGACATTGATGGTGGGTGGGCTCTACTTTGTGCTGTGGGGCAAGATCAAAGAAGATGGAACCAGCCAGGAAGTGAAAGACAACCCACGACCAGAAACAAAGGAGGAGGCCACCTCGGACTGCATACCTGTCTGACATCATCCAATAATCGACTCGTCAATCCAAGAATTAGGCCACCAACTTAGGGCCCGTTTAGTTCAACTTTTGGGAAATGCATTTGCATTTCTCCAAGTATCTTTAGCTCAATGGGTATTTGGTGAAAGCAAAAGTGTTTGGCAAATTGGAGTTTTCCGAAATGACTTTGGTGTAAATACCGTTTGGTAAACTTGCATCTACAAATAGCTTTTCTTTTTTTTTAAATAAGCAGGTGGCCGGTGGCCGGCCAGATCTGGCCACCGGCGTTGCTGTACGGCGGCCAGATCTGGTCGGCGGCGTCGCCGCCTAGGCGACCTCTGGCGGCGACGCTTGGGTCGCGCGAATCCAAGTGTCGCGCCTGAGGTCACGACCTCCGGCGGCGACGCCGGTCGCACGAACCTGGGTCATCGGAGGTCCCGCGTGGGTCGCCATCGGAGGTCGCGCGCGGGTTCGCGTCGTCGCGCTGCGACCTCCGACCTCCGGCGGCGATGCCTAGGTTCGCACGACCCAGGCGTTGCGCCACGACCTCCGATCTCCGGTGGCGACATTGGGTTCGCGCGACCCAGGCGCGTTGCCGCCGGAGGTCGCGACACCTGGGTTCGCGCGACCCAAGCGTCGCGCCGCGACCTCCGACCTTCGGCGGCGACGCTTGGGTTCGCGCGACCCGGGCGCGTCACCACGGAGGTCGCGACGCTGGGTCACGCGAACCCAAGCGTCGCGCGACCCCAGGAGACGATCGCCGGGGGTCGCACGACCTCCGCCGGTAGTCGCCAGAGGTCGTGCCCAGCAGCGGTGGCTGCTCCATTTCTATAAAAAAAAAAAAAAAAAAAAAAGTCAAAGATGTTGACTTATATTCTTGGAATGCTGAAAGCTTCAGCATTCCACCAGCATTCCAAATGCTAGCATTTGGCCAATGGGATCCTCAAATGCTGAACCAAACGGGTTCGCATTTGGCCAAGGGGCTTTCGAGGCTGAAAGCCCCTTGGCAAAGCTGAACCAAACAGGGTTAGCGTTCAAGCTTCGAATTCCTATGAATAGTTGAATTCAAAAAGTGCTGTCAAATACGGAGAATCAATCAACAAATCAAAATCAATAAGTCGGAACATCCGCCATCCATATGCTCTGGATACGTGCAACCAAGTCTTCAATGCCCAAAGTAATATATGTGTGTTTTCATTATCGTTTTATTATTTATTTCTTTTCAGATTTGCTAACAATATGTAGATAGATGCACAAGAATGTGTAAGGTTCCACTAGAGAATGTTGCCTTGGTTCATTGTGTATATCATGTCAAATTGACAAATGTTGTCAATGATTATAAATGTTATTGGCATCAACTTTCAAGTTTAAACTCCATTATTTTTAGATTGAGGAAGCCAACTATTGGATCTAAGCTTTCAAATCTTTCATTCAGATTGAAACAGGGGGATTGGTATTAGGATAGGCAACTCACGTTGGCATGTCATAATTATATTGCTCATGCCAATCCAAGTCAATCTTTATATATTTTAATTTTGGTTCTACATCTCAAGTAATTTATTAAATTGAAAATGGGGTAAAGTCGTATACAAAAAGTCAATATTGAGATTCTACTATCCCTAAACCTAATAAAAAATGAAGTAACTCTCAAGAAGATGGTGAAAAGAATCTGGCATCCAACACTTGTCAATCCCAAAGAAAGATAGTGGCTTGTAAAATAGATATAAGATATGATCAAATTAAAAGAAAAAGAAATTGATTATCTACCCCCATTAATTATCTTGCACTCTAAGCTACTACAGAAAGACCCACTTCCAATGCCTCACCACAAAAGACTATCTTCCCTCGTCGAAGGCTAGAGGTAAGGTATAACAGCCCAAATTCGAAAGATTACATCTTCTGTTAAAATTTCCTGCAATACCCTAAAAAAATTCAATTCCCAATAAGCAGATAATCAAAACCTTTTATTTATGTACACTTATATGTCAAATAATTAATTACGATGAAAACATATGAACTTAACATTAAAAAAAAAAAGTTAGGCGTGCCGTGCCGTTGTACTCTCGTTTGCTCTACATAATTCGTGTTTAATCTCATGTCTTGTTTGCATCGTGCAAACTGGTCGTGTCTAGCATCGCAAGCCCTCCGCGTTGGCATGGGTGGAAATTGATGTACTCCGGGAAAGATTCTTTTTTCTTTAATGGGTTTGGGAATCACATTTCTGGGCTTTTGCAATTAACTTATAACATGAATGTCAAGAGCCCGTTATGGGATCAAGCCCAGTTCCTAATAATTAGCCCAAGCCCACTCCGGAAACTACAAGAGTGTTGAGGCCCCAAGGTACTTTGCTAAACAATTTGAAATTTTTCTTTTTCTTTTTTAAGCTTTTTTTTTTTTTCCTCTCCTCCCGCTACCAAGCCTTCTAATTACATTTTCATTTGATTAAAAACAGGAAGTAGAGCACAAGCGTTGAGCCCGATAGAAGAATACTTAAAAATTTGGCCCGATTTATTTCACAAAATATGAATAATTTGAAAAATATTCTCCTAAGTTTAATCCTCTCTCCTTAAAAAAAAAAATTTCTAAAAATTATTTTCGTTATTGAAAACAACCTCAAGCATTTGAGGTGATAATCAGAACATTTCTTGCTAATACATTTTTCCATGGAAATAAACAATTAAATTAGGAAATTTTGTATCAAAATTATTTAATTTTTCACGAAATATACAAGTGCAAAATGAATTCGATTTTTTTTTTTTGGTCGGTAAAATGAATTTGAATTTGGAGAAGTGAAAGTGATATAAAATACTTGACAATAATGCCGATGGTCATAAATTACGACTTTGTTTGTTGTACACTGTAACTGTAATTATACACTGTAACATTGTAACGTTTTTGTTTTTGTTTTCAAATGAAGTTGAATTTATAGGTGAATTCACTTTATTAAAAGTAGAGATCACATATGCTAATAATCAACAAAAGATAAATATCGTTAATCTTAATTAAAAGTCATGGGACAATAGCCATAGCGTGGAAAGCCTGTAAAGGAGATTAGTGCTGTGATTTGAACGCGAGATTTGTCGCATTCTTATCAAAAAATTTCATTGCTCGACTAACTTATAGGAGGTTGCGACTTCTCTGAAGGTGCCAAATGATCGACTTATGATGGAAATGCGTTCTTTGTGCCCTTATACGAGCTAAGCATACGGCTATAACATAGTCACATTTTGATATGTCCCGTAAATGAATTGCGTCCGTTGTGCAAGGCTCGGTTTATCCTGAAAAGTGCAGATTCGAGGACGAAACATTAGATCGCCGTCCCTGATTCATGCGATCGATTTGTTGATGAAGAGAGGAGGAGATCCGTCCGAAGATCAAAGATCAAGTGCACAGCATCAATTCGATTCCTCACTGTAAAGACCAAGGGGCTTCTTGCTGTCAAAGAACAAGGGAAGGAAAAGGGCACTTCATTTCCTCTTTCAATGACTTTAGCTTGGCCCACGTGTAAGGGTGTCAACAGTTTAGTTTGGTTCGATTTTATTTTCAAAAAATCTAAACCGAACCGAACTGATAAGAACCAAATCCAACCCGAATTTAAAATCCAGTTTGTTTTGGTTTGGTTTTTTGGGTTTGCCTTACTCAATGGAATTGAATTGAATAAAAGTTGAGAAAGAAGGGAGATTTTAAGTTGGGCATCTAATTTTTTTTAAGAATTTGGGTTTGGTCCGGTAAATCCAATGGAACCGGAAAAAATAACGGTTATTTTTCGGTTAATTGAACCGAAACCAAACCTAATAAAAAAAGCACGAAATTTTAGTTCGGTTCTAACACCCCTAACGCGTTTAGCTAAATTAAAGTCCTTTTAAGGCTTTTGTGCTGTAGCGGCCCATATCCCTTTTGTTGAAGAGGTCCACCGCATCAGTCGAGCCGATCAAGGAGTGAGCGAATTGATCTCCTCAAGCGGAATAAAGGCAAGTCCTTAAATCCAATCGAGATATTAGAAGATTCTTGATGTGGCATTAAATATAGGCTAGGTATCTTAGCATCAGAACGACTTTGGGAGAATTTCCAAACAACTTTATCCTATTATAGACATATAGGCTATGTTTGATCGGATTTCTAACTAGGATAAGACTGGATAAGATGAGATATGAAATCCAGAAGATTTTACTATATTTTATCCGCTATTTAGTGATTGCAATAATAAAGTCAAATATATTCACATAATATCATATATATATTTTGGTATAAACGGTATATTAATATAAATGAACTACAAATTTTGCAAATGTAAATAATAAAAATCTTTCGCAATGCTCTTGTCTACTTTTTTTTTTTTTTTTTTTCTCTTTTTTAATTAAATTCTTTTTTATTTATTTCTTTCCCTTCCATCATTTTCTAATAAAATTTTATTAAATAGAAAATTGTACTAATATACCTAAAATGTTAAAACACCTAAAATATGTAATAAATATATATTTTTTATATTGAATTTATATCATAAGATAGAATTAAATTCGAATATATAAAAAAGATAAGATTAAATTAAAAAACCAAATTTTTATTTTTTTGTTATTTTTAATTTATTATATTAGAATTCAAATATTATTTATCTTGAAATATAATTTTAGATTTGTTAATTTAAGAAGTTTTAACTTTCCTATTATGAAATTAGAAATCATATTCACTTTTATCCCACCTCCCTTATAGGATAATTTTGTTTGGCCTATATCCCCTTTCTATCCGACTTTATCCTGTCTTGAGTATCCCTCATAGGATAAATTTTATCTTATCTTAAATTTTATCCTAACCACCAAATGCAACTATAGATAATGTGTACACATTCATATTTTCCTCTTCTTACAATCACAACACATTGGCTTCATCGAAACTTGAGAAAAATGGGGAGTCCCTAGCCGTATATTGCAATGGTGTTCGTGTAGTGTTATCTATGCAGGCATGACCTTATTGTCCAAAGGCGGCCATTGCCAAGGGCATGAACCCTTTCATCTTCATAGCGTTCCGGCAAGCTCTCGCCTTCCTTACTCTCTCTCCCTTCGCCTTCTTCTTCAAAAGGTCTCCTAAAGGTCTCCTTCTTTTTATTTTTATTTTTATTTTTAATCGAGCTGCTTACAATCTTCTTCCTCGAGAATTTTTTTTTTTCTTCCCCTTTTGATTCTTGTCATCTAATTTAATAAAAATATCAGGAAGGAATCGGCAACTCTCACATATGGCGTACTCTTCAAGATCTTCTTGGTCGCCTTCCTCGGGTAATAACGCATACTCATAAGTTTGAAGGCGTTTTCTTGGACTCCCATGTTCAATGACAAGTTGGATGCCTGATGAGCTTTCATAATTATCAAAATGTAAACACTATATATTAATTTAATTTTCATGTGGGAATTTCATACTCACTTTGAGTTTGAACTTCTATTGTGCGGCAATCAACTACACATCCGCAACTTTCGCGGCAACCGGCCATTACTTTTATCATAGCTGTTCTCTTAAGGTAATTTCTTTCCTTTACCTTCAAGAAAAAAAAGAGCCTATAAGGCTTATACTCATCGGCATTAGTTAGCACGTTCAATTTCCGTTAATTCATCAGTGAACTCCCTTCGATTTATCCCGACGGCATTATGCCATGGGAGTAGAGAGGTGATTTCTTATACAAATTAACATGATTCGACATATTTAGAAAATGATGGATATCAACGGATCCGTAGATGAAACCGATTTGAAATATTCATATTCTGTTTTGTAATTGTTAGGATGGAGAGGATTAGTTTGGGAAAGTGGCATGGGAGGGCAAAAGTGGTGGGATCTGTGATGGGGGTTTCAGGGGCTTCATAAATTTATGGGGAGTAGTTTTCGATCTCGTAGTACAAGTTGAGAGGAAAAGACACTGTATTTCTTCGTACGAGAATAAGGAAAAGACACTGTATTTCTTCGTACTAGAACAAGGAAAAGACATTGTATTTTCTATTTTTCCGTTTTGTTTTTTTGTCATTTTAGTGGGTGCGGTCCTACTTTGTGCTGTGGGGAAAGATCAAAGAAGATGGGAACAGCCCGGAAGTGAAGGATGAACCCCGACAAGAAACAAATGAGGAGGCCACGACCGACGGCATACCCACTCTGACATTAGGTCACGAACTTGACCATCATGATCCGAATTCATCTGAATCATTAAATTTAAAAGGTGCCGTTAAATATGAAGTATAGATGGACCAAAATCAACATTTTGGGGTGGACCATCTATGTGCTCGATACATATAATAAGGTCTTTGTTTCCCAAATTAATATGTGTGTTTTCGTTATTGGTTTTTTATATACTTCTTTTCAGATTTGCTATCAATAATGCACAGCAATGCTTATGGTTTCATTAGAGAGTGTTGTCTGGTTCGTTGTACATCTCATGTTAAAATAATCAAGATAAAATTCCAAATAAGAGCTTAAAGTGTCTTTATTTTTTTAAATAAAAGCATAAATTGAATATTATTTCAAAGAAGAGTTCGATGTGTCATCATTTTTTCAAATAAAAATTTGAAATGAACATTATTTCAACTAATGGCTTGAAGTGGTTATATTAGTCTCTAATAAGAGCCTGAACTTACCAGCTGTGAAGGGCAATTTTGTCTTTTTAAAATTTTCCCCTTTTCTTCTTTATTTTTTCTTATTTTTCATATAAAACTAAATGAAACTAAAAATAATAAATAAAAAAGAAAGAAAAAATACACAGCTCTCGGTGGACGCCGCCCCATCACTGGTGGGGTGATGGTGACAACCAACGGGGCCGCTAGCACTTGGCAAGGGCCAAGTAGACCCAAATCCTACATAACTGAGCTCCAAATTGCTTATTAATATTTAATACCAACCCTCAAGTTTTCACCCTAGAACTCGCTAAAAGTGATAATGCCTCCTCCCGCCACAGGTTGCACACTAACCTTCAAGCTCGCAAAGCAAGAATCCATCTCTACAAAATGGACCCAAAGACGAAGAAACCAGAAGCAGATAAATTTCGAGCTCAAGATTCAAATGGGCATCCTAAATGTCTAACGGACCAACAACCCACGAGATAAAGATCTCAACTTGTTATCAATCAGAACGATCCGAGGGAAAAGAAAAGAAAAGCGCGAGAACGCTTTCGAAAAGACTGCAAAAAGAAAAGCAACGGAAAATGGAACTTTGGCCACAACAAAAGGAAAAAAAAAACGTGTCAAAAGGATAAAGAAAGACAGATGGCCGACCGAGGCGATCTTTGCGTAAAGTCCTCGACGAAGGTAGCGCAAAGTCCACGGTCCACCAAGATTCCAAGGACGGAAAGCGAGGGAGAGACTTGGGCCACCAGCCCTACGCTAGGGCCAGCAACCCACGTCCAAACGGGGGTGAGAGCGGGCGACCTTTGCCCAGATCTATGAGAGGGTCATTACCCTCTTGTCTCTAGCTAGCGAGGGCCAATAGGCTCTCAACTTTGGTCGGCAGGGCACTGGCTCTTGCCCAAGTGTTGGCCCAATCGTCACCATCGCCCAACTGGCTATGGGTAGGCAGCCAATTGTGTTTGGACAAAGATATCCTTAATTAGTTGGAATTTTTTGCCGACCGGCGAGCCGACGAGGCTATGCCTTTATTTGAAACAACTATAATTACTGCTTCAGGTCTATCTTTGAGATTGATATGGCCACTTCATTCTTTTATTGGAAACAAAACTTACTTCATACTCTTATTTGAAAAAATGAGAACATTTCAAGTTCTTATTTTGAATTTTTTCTATGATAAATTATGTCGATGATTATAAGTGTTATTTACGTCCACTCTCTTGGATTCAATTTCACTATTTTTCAATTAAGGAAGCCAATTATTGGATCCAAGCTTTCATGTTTTTCTTTTAGATTGGCACGAGGGATTGGCATAAGGATAAGTAACTCATGTTATCATATTGCTTGTGCCAATTTGAGTCGCGGTTTTTTAATTTTGGTTCTACATGTCGAATAATTTATTATTACTTTTTTGTATGAAAAATCGCTAAATTGAATACAAAAAGTTAATGACGAAAATCTATTGTCCATTAATCACCTAATAAAACATGAAGTAATTCTCGATGAGACATGAAAAGAACCTAGTATCCAAACCTTTGTCATTCCAAGATTAGCAAGCCACTTAAGAGGATAAAAATTAAAAATTGGGCTCCGCATGTTCCATGAAACACAGATAATTAGGAGAATATTTTCCTAATTTTAATCCTTTCTATCAAAAAAAATAAGTTTCTAAAATGTATTTTCAAACAAGTTCCTTGTTCGGGTAACGATGCGTACTCACAAGTTCTCGGGCTTTCTTGGCTCCCTTTCCTGATTATGAAAATGCAAACGCCATACATTAATTTAATTTCCGTGTGTGAATTTTAGGCTAATTCTGAGTTTAAATCTTTATCGCGTGGCAATTCGCGAAGGGGCCACCGGTGCACTTGTTCAATTGGTCTTCTGCGAGATCTACAAAGCAGTCGCCGCCGTCCAGCTCCACAGGCATCGGCGACCACTCGAGCTCCGATGAGTGGATCAAGCAGTTAGCTGTTAAAATTAAGTTAATTACACTAACCACCTTTAGAAATATTGGTTAACTCTAAATTAGATAGAGCTCATTACGATTTCACAAATTTACATAATTCTTGCATGGGGAGTAGTTTTCATCTCGTAATACAAGTGGAGAGGAAAAGATAGGGCATTTCTTCGTGTGAGGATAAGGAAACCTTTCGGATGGTCACATGGAAGTTTCAGTGTTCAAATTTAAGTCGGAAAATTCCAAGAATTCACTTAGTTCTTGAATAAGCTTCTTTCCTTCTTCTTTTTTTATAATAATTAACGTTCATTTTAATAGAAAGAAAAAGAATCCTATTCTATTCAAAGGAAGGAATCTCGTTGGTCTTCTTTTCCGACTAGGAAAACACTTAATTGATTGCATTCCCATATGCATTGACGATTCCATTTCCTTTACATGGCTTGATCATCAAGCATTATCCAGCCAAATTGCGGTTGACCACTCTTCAGTGCTTCTTCAGCTGCACACAGTCAATCCTTTGGGCCATTGCCAAGGAGTGAGGTCCACTGAGCAAATGTCTAATTT